>BSBM01000962.1:3000000-3337500 GCA_027924585.1 Larix kaempferi | reverse complement strand
AAGTTTGTTCTAGTCCCTATAGGATCTCTGGAGAAGACACTAGATGATATCAAGAACGGATTTATTGCAGAATTCAAAAAACCCAAGTCTGAAGCACAGTATATTACAGAATTGAAAGAAATTAAGCAGTATCCCAATGAAACGGTGTGGGACTTTGACCATTGATTTAAGACGCTGATGGCAAGGGTTAGTTTTGATATGATCACTGTCCAACACAAAGAATCGTTCATCGCGGCACTGCTCACACACATTCAACTACCGTTGATGCAACAAAACATTACAACGCCCAGTGAAGCTCTGGAGATTGCAATGCGGTTGGAAGCATCGCTAATTGGTGAAAATGCAGTGGGGATGTCACAGATTCAGACGCAGATGGCTAACCTGACCATACAGATGCAACATCTTAAGAACGGCAAGGAGCAGCGTGAAGAAGTATGGTGTACACGATGTCGAGGAGAAGGGCATACTAAGGATAATTTCCCAGACTTCCACAATTACCTGGTTTCAGGAGCACCGAATCCATTGAGTGGCGGTGGCATGCCGTGGTGTCGTGTTTGTCAAGTATATGGGCATCGCCATGAGGAATGCCAATACATGAAGAAGATGGTCACCAAACCGATGAATTTGTATTGTACATTCTGCAAATATGTGGGACATGAAGACAAATATTGCCATGCATATGGGTTTCTTCATGAAAGAACATACAATGCAATATATGTGAAGGACGACCAGCGTGTCGTACAATAACCACAACCGCAGCCACAGGTATCCCAGCAGCTACCTCAACCACAGGTGCATTTTGTATCGCAGCAGCAACCACAACAGTTTATGCCGCAATATGCTCCGATGCAAATGGATCAACAGCAGCCACAGTACATTCAGAAACCGCAGTATGCACAGCAAGGGAAACACATGCAACCGAATCCCATGCAGCAACAGTTCAATCAACCGTAGTACCAGTAGCAAGGTGGATTCCGTGGAGGATTCCAGGGTGGACGCGATGGAGGACTTGGTCATGGAGGAGGGAGAGGAGGTCGCGGACCTGTTCAATGCTATCACTGCGTGGTATGGAAACACTACCAGTGATATTTCCCACTGTTGCAGATGCAGTGCATATTTTTTTTCTTACAAATCACACAGTGAAAAACTGTCCGCAGTTGATTGCACGATGGAAAGAAAGGAATGCTCCACAATTGCAGAATCAGAATCAGGCGTAGCAGCCGGTACAGAATAAAGTGCAGCAGCTGGCGCAGAACCAAAACCAACACCTGAATCAGAACACTAATCGGAATGTGAACCAACTGGGGAATCCGTCGCTGAACCAGAATCAGGATCTGAGTGTTGCGACAATCTCTATAGAGCCAAGACCATAAGATGCAGCTGTCGCAGTAATGACTTGGGGAGGTGCAACAATGGGAGGAGATAGTTCACACACGCCCATCCAATTGGCAGGGAAAAAGTAGGTGTCATTTGACATCGAGTCCGAGCGTGATGCATTATTTCAAGCACGTTGTGTGATGGACCAAGATCGCGGTAAGGCTATTATTTGCGACATGCCCCCTGTCTTTAATTATACTTCAGAGGCAGGTCCATCGGTGGAGTCTGGAACCTTGCAAGAATTTTTTGAGAACTGTCTATTGTCGGCAAGGGATCCCGCTGCTCTTGCTGAGATCGAGGGATTGTTGAAGCGACCAGCTAGAGGACGGCAGGAGTCCACAGTAATCTCCTTACGGCGATGGAAGACTAGTAAGGAGATGTGCATGAACATACAAATTGGGGACTATGAAGTTGATTCAATTATTTTGGATCTTGGTTCGGATGTCAACATCTTAACCAAGAAGGCATGGCAGAAAATGGGGATCCCCCCATTGAGATGGTCTCCTGTACAGCTCCGACTATCTAATCACGCCAAGGTGACACGGATTGGGAGAGTTCCACGCTTGCTGGAGGACATTGAGGGGATGAAGACTTATGCTGACTTTGATGTCATCAAAGTAGTTGAAGGGGAAGCTCTGATCCCGCGTTGCTAGGGATTGGATGGGCTAACGAAAGTGGAGCAGTAATTAACTTTAAGAGGTGGATGATGACTTTTGAAAACCATGATCTCAGAGTTATAGCCCCATAGGACCTGACTGAAGGACCCAGGTACATTGAACCAATGAAGGACAAAGATCCTAACAGATGGAACCATGATTTCAATATTTCTGAGGATTATATTCATCCGATTGCCAATGGTGAGCTTGGATGGCGCAGTGACAGCTCTGCGTCTTCCGTCTCTGACGACGCTTTAGAACATTGGCAGAACCGCTTGCATGAGGTGTCGCTCCACAAGTGTGGGTTAGTCATGGAGACGTTATGCCGTGTTGCAACTGAAACGGTCACACTACGAGTATATGAAGGGCTACCTATCTTGTCTGACTTTCTTGCAGAATTCGAGGAAAGGGTTTTAGAGCCGCAGCGACTGCTAGAATTGGAGGAATCACTGAAGGCTGCTCCAGCACGCTGGTGGGTGACACATAAGAAATCAATCGACAGATGGTCGCAATGCAGGAGATTGATGACGGTTTGTTTCGGTGATACCTAGGTTTTCCACACGGGGAAATATGATGGTCGGAATAAACCTCGTAGTCATTTAATGGAGTGTCAGACATTGTGGGCATCGTGACCAAGAGATGAGTGGGTCCATGCCTTTATCCATAAATTGGATGAGATGTCGCGATCATGGTATACCGCCACTGAATTGCGGGGAGAAATCACTACTTGGTTGGAATTGACAGTTTGCTTTACTCATACATTCAGTTTCACAGATCCCAACCCAGATGTCCATAAAGCGTTGCAGATCATTCTCGATGTGGTTCTGAATGGTTGTTCCAGTGGCATATCCTATGGATCCGCATACACAATGCCATTTGCAATCCATGATGGAATGTTACAATATCACTGGTGGGCCCTGTTAGGATATTTAGACACTTATGAGTTAGTTAAGATCAACTTGTGTAATATATCTGTTAGGAAAAGTGTGTTTCTTTAGTATGCATTAGTATGCATTTGTAAATACTTAATCCGACAGTCACGATATGTTCTTGACATAGAGTGATCCGATGGCTCAACTTCTCTTAGATCATACCTGCCCTTGATCTGTGGCTTAACACCCAATTGGTCCATGATCTCTATTTAAAGAGCATGGAGGGTCATTAGAAAGTTGATCGATTATGAGAAGCTCATTTGTAACTTTCTTTCTTTGCATAATAAATTGTCCCGTAGAAGCTATTTGGTCGGGGCCATGGAGTGTTTCCCTCATGAGGGTTTAAAACACGTCAAAAAATCGGTGTATCGATCTGTGATCTGTTTGTGTGAAGTGGTTTCTCTAGGTGTTCGGTCTTTTGGGAGTACCTTGTGTACCTGAACATGGTATAAGAGCTTTTATGAAGAGCCTCTTTCGATTATGATCTAGATCTTGAACTGGTATTGCCGAAACTCGAAAGGGTTTCTATTTCTGGTATTTCTATACATTTTGGGGCTATGGGAATTGTTCCATTGTGTCTGGAGCATCGTTTCCATTGGGAAATAGTTTTCGTTTGATCGAAAACAGTTCTCGATTGCTTCAGAAACGCGTATTTCATCAGATCTGAAGTATAATGTTATAGTGACGCATTTTATTTATTTTCCGTTTTAAAAGAAGAAGAAAAATATCTCATATTTTATCAGTTTTTACTATAAGATTTTTTTTTTCAGATTGTTGCTTTCCCTGTCTGCGTATGCTCTTTTCCGTGCACCTTGCGCGACCTCGGCAAATCAGAAACAAAAAGGGAAAGGGTTTTTCTCGGATGCGTACGCTCTTTGCATGCACCTTGTGCGATCTTGGCAAATCAGAAACAGAGAAAAAACGTAGACTTTCTAGGCAAGCTAACGAGATCTAACCCTACAAGTGTGGAAAAAAAAAATTGTTTCGATTTGTGGTGTGATTTGTAGGAAAAAAGGTAAGTACGGAAACCGAGCAAGAAGAGTAAAAAAAAAAACCCTTCCTCATTCCCATATTTTACATACCTTTTAATCTAGCCCACTTGGTTCAAAGTTTCTTTATTCTTTAATAGGTCTTGAATTCAAGTCGTAGGAAGTTACTTTTAAAAGGCAAAGTGCATGTAATTTCTATTTTCAAGTTACTTTATTGTAAAAGTGCATCTCACTTAAATAATAAAAAAATACAAATACAAAGTTAGTCACTTAAGTTCATTTTTATTGCTGCACTATTTAAAGTATCATTGTAAAAGTGAAATCACTTATTTTATAAAAGTGATTCACTTAAAGAAACTTTCTTGTAAAGTGATTGTCAAAAATTCCTCTTGGGAAGAGGGGGGTCCTTCTTTTTTAGCTGATCATTCTCTATGTGCCACGTCACTATTGGGGACATCTTCAGCATTTTCTTTGTTCAAGCATAACTTCATCATCCGAAGTAAGTTTTCAGTGCCATTTTTTTTTAAACTGCCTATTTTTTCAAGATATTCGCATCCAGACTATTGGTTTCTTCTTTTACATCCATTAATTTACAAATATTTCCACCCCTTGTGATATTCCACTTACCAGTTCCAACTATTTCTCATGGAAATCTCATATGAATGATATTCTACGAAGTAGGAGACTTTTCAGAATTACCTCAGGGAAAGAAACAGAACCCACTGATGATGATAAGAAAATAAAATGGGCAAATAGATGTGACGAAGCTCGTGGATTGATTGGGATGTCAATCTCTACTAATTTGCGATTCCACATATCTGGAATTGATGAACCTGATGCTGCTTGGGACAAATTGGAATCTGTGTTTGGTAAACACAATGAAATTCGAGGTCATCAACTCGAAAATGAGTTGATTTCTTTAAATCCAAGTGATTTTTCATGCATTCAAGATTATTTATCTAAGTACAAAACTCTTAAACTCTTATGTGCAGAATGTAAGATTAAGAGGGAAGACAAACAATGCATTTATCATATTCTTTCAAAACTTGGACCTGCATATTCTGTTTTTGTATCTACATTTTACTCCATGAAAGAATCCCTGAATGCACCTAGCTATCAAGAGCCTAGTGTTGAATCATTTTGTGATTCCTTGATTAGAGAGCAAGATAAACTCATCCATCTTGGAATAATCAACAATGCAAATACATCTGGGAAAGCCTTATTGTCCCAACAGAAAGAAAAGTCCAAGCCTCCCAAGAAACAAAATTTTCACAATAATAAGTCAAACAAGGGTCCCAAATACTCTCAGTCAGCTCCTTCTCTAAAAAAGGACAAAGGATCCAAGCCAAAAGGCAAGAAGACTGAGCGTCATTGCAACTATTGCGGGAAAGATAATCATGATGAATCTAAGTGTTTCAAGAAGATGGTAGCCTTGGAAGCAGCAATGAAGAAGCACCACATCAGCCTAGATTCGCCTTTAGAATCTACCTCTCATGGACATGCACTTTGTGCTTCTGGTTATTCTTATAATGCATCTTCTTCTTCTACTTCAAATGAATGGCTCATTGATTCTGGAGCATCTTATCATATGGCTAAGGATCAAGCCATATTTTCTACTATGCATGAATGTAACACCAAACAAATATTTGTTGGTGATGATAGATCTCTAAGTGTTGTAGGAGTTGGAACAGTTTCAGTAGATAATGGTCATTTCAGTGATGTACTATGTGTTCCAATAATTTCCTGCAATTTGTTATCAGTCTATCAAATCACTCATTTTGGTGAAGGTAAAACTGTGACGTTTACACCTCACCAAGTTGTAATCAAGGATTTTAAAGATCCTCAACAGGTCCTAGCTACCAGAATTGTTGATGATATTACCAGGTTGTACAAATTTAACAACTTTGGGTCATCACCTTTTCCTTCAGTTTTTGTTGCCCATAGTGATAACTTGAGCAAACTTCGGCATGAGCGATTTGGTCACTTAAATTATCGCTCATTGCAACAACTATATAAAGACAATATGGTGACAGGTCTTCCAATGGTATCTTGCAGGGATGGTGTTTGTTCCGGTTGTGTACTCGGAAAACATCATCGGGACAGTTTTGACAAACCTGCCTCTTGGCACACCTCAGTTCCCTTGGAGCTTGTACATAGTGACTTGTGTGGTCCTCTTCCATCTACTTCCTTTTCTGGTTTCAAATATGTCTTAACTTTCATTGATGATTACACCAAAGCACTTGCGTTTATTTCCTAAAACTTAAGAGCGAAGTATTTAACATGTTCTTGGCCTACAAGGCCCTTGTTTAAAAACAATCTGGTCATCAAATTATTAAATTAAGATCTGACAATGGAGGAGAATATGTTAACAAAAAGTTCACTACTTTCTGCACTGAACAAGGAATCCAACAACAACACACTGTTCCATATACACCACAACAAAATGGTGTAGCTGAACGGAAGAACCGCACTTTAAAATAAATGGCTAATTGTATGATCCAATCTAAGGGACTAAGTCTTCAATTTTGGGCTGAAGCCATTAATTGTGCAAATTACATAGTTAATCGCACCCCCACTAAAGCATAACAAGGTATCACATCAGAAGAAGCATGGAGTAAAATTAAACCAGATGTAAGTCACTTCCGTGTGTTTGGTAATGAAGCATGGAGTAAAACCGGAAAGCATTGTAGCCTAAAAGTGAAAAGTGCATATTTGTTGGATATTCTGAAGATGTAAAAGGTTATATACTTCTTCAACCACATTCTTATGATATAATCATTAGAAGAGATGTTAAATTTGATGAAAATCTCTTGGTCTGCGAGCCTAACTCGGCGGTTGTGCCATCTTTGGCCTGTAAGCCTGATTCGGTGTTTGTGCCTTATTCTTCTTCTTCCAACTTCCTTGACAGGTTTCCAACTCCAGTTTCTGATGATGACAGTGAGGATGAAAATCCACCTCTGCCTTCTCATGTTCCTCTAGTTGCACCAGCACAAGTGCTTCCTCGATGGGTCCGTTCAACATGTGAAGCAGCTGGTGATCTTGCCAGTGATCTTAGAGATCAATGTCGAACACGTTCTCTGTTTCAGCGAGCCTCTTCTCTTTTGGCTCAAGTTTTCGAGAATCATGATCCAGAAACCTTTACAGGAGCTTTAGGAAATCCAAATTGGGATGTAGCTATGGATGAAGAATATCGTTCCTTAATGGTGAACGATACTTGGGATCTTGTACCACTTCCAAAAGGAAGAAAACTTGTCAGATGTAAATGGGTCTACAGAACTAAGTATGCATTAGCTGGAAGTGTTGAAAGACTTAAGGCAAGGTTAGTTGCCAAAGGTTTTTCCCAAGTTGAAGGGATTGACTACAATGAAACCTTTGCTCCTGTCGCAAAAATGAACTCCATCCCCCTTGTTCTTTCCCTTGTCTCCTTACACAACTGGGAAGTCCATCAAATGGATGTCAAGTCTTCCTTATTACATGGTGATTTATAGGAGGAAATTTACATGCAACAACCTCCTAGATATGTTCAGAATAAATCTAGCCTTGTCTGCCGCCTTAAGAAACCCTTATATGGCCTTAAGCAAGCTCCTAGAGCTTGGTATGCCAAAATGGATAGATTTTTCCTTGACACTGGTTTTTCTAGATGCCATTCTGACCCCAATGTCTATACCAAGAAAGTAGGAAACCATCTCATCATACTTGTTCTATATGTTGATGACCTTATTCTTACTGGTAGTGACCCTAAGCTTATAACCCATGTGAAATCCAGTCTTAAGCAAAATTTTGAAATGTCAGACTTAGGACATTTGCATTATTTTCTTGGTCTCCAAGTCCTGCAAACCAAAGAAGGAATATTTCTTTCTTAGTCTAAGTATGCTTGTGACCTTCTTCGTCGCTTTCACATGGAAGATTGTACACCTACCCCTTCTCCCTTCCAGTCTGGAGTCAAACTTTCTGCAACTTGTACTTGACCTGAAGTAGATTTGACCTTGTATCGTCAGCTTGTTGGTAGTCTCTTATACTTGAATCATTCTCGTCCTGACCTTTCCTTTGTCGTTGGTCGTGGTGCCCGTTATATGCAAACACCTCATGAAAGTCACTGGAAAGCAACTAAAAGAATACTTCGATATATTCGAGGTACAATTCAATTTGAAATTCATTATAGTACTGTTGTTGCAGCAACATCCCCCCCCAAGTTTTTGTACGTATTGGGGCCCCTCCTTTTATTTTTTCTAGAAATACTGCTCAAGGAAGTTAATTCTGCTTTTAACTTAGTTTTTTGTTTTCAACTGAGGGTCTGCTTTAAAAAATTGAATTTTTTATTCTGAGTTAAATTTCACGAAAATCTCCTGAAATTGCGGAAGTTATTTGCCTATCTCTCTCGAAATTGCGGAAGCCATTTGCGATTCCCTTCTAAAACTACGGAAGCATTCGGCGAAGTCTCTCGAAACTGTGGAAGCATTCGCAGTTCTCTCCCAAAACCACAGAAAGACTTAGAGTTTTATTGAAGCTACGGAAGCTATTTGCAAAAGTCTCTCGAAATAGCGGAAGCATTCACGTTTCCCTTCCGAAATTGCGGAAGCTATTTTCCTATCTCTCTCGAAGTTGCGGAATCCATTTGAGATTCCCTTCCGAAACTATGGAAGCATTTGGCGAAGTCTCTCGAAACTGCGAAAGCATTCACAGTTCTCTCTCGAAACCGCAGAAGGACTTAGAGTTTTATTGAAGCTACGGAAGCTTTTTGCAAAGGTCTCTCGAAACGGCGGAAGCCATTCCCTTCCAAAATTGCGGAAGCTATTTTCCAATCTCTTCCGAAACTGCGGAAGCATTCAAGTTTCTCTCCCGAAACCACAGAAAGCTTTTTGGAAAAAACTTAAGTTTCCCTCTCGAAATTGTGGGAGCAATTGGTGAAACTCTCATGAAACGGTGAGACCATTCACCAAAGGCTCCCGAAACAGCGAGACCATTCACGATATTGTTCCGCAATTACTGAAGCAATTTGCGTATCTCCATCGAAATTGCGGAAAGAAATTCAGAAGGCTCTCCCAAAACTGCGGGACGACTCGGCAAAACTGCTTGTGATAAGTTTCCAAGAGGTTGTATTTTGAAAAGATACGCCAATCTCTCCCGAAACGCCGAGGCAGTTCGCCATATCATTCCGCAATTGCGGATGAGACTCGTAAGTCCGCCCTGCAAGCGACGGTCGTGCACAAATGTCGAGACAGCTTGAAATGACCATATCGTACAAGGCATTAAAACACCATTTTAATGAAGCCACCAACCCATTTAATGCCGCACGTGTCTAACCTTTTAAAAGGAAGGTGGGGGTTTGGTTGATCGCATTGTTAGTTTTCGTTCAAAAAAACACCGTTGGGAAGACCACGTCGGACCGCTCCAGCTCAGCGCATCCACGACCGCGTCCACCTCACTTAACCACTATCTCGTCTCCATGTAGGCTTTTTAACCGCCATTTTTGTCTCATCTACACGTCAAGTTATTTTTGGGGTTTTCCCGTCCATAACGTGGTCGATAGACATTGGTAGCATATGTCATTTTTTTTTTGTTTTTAAGGCCGCCGTGGCCCCTTAGGTTCCTTGTTCCTACCAGCTAAAAGCCATAGCTGTGACCACCCGAGTTTTTCACCAGCCGCATTCCAGGCATTGTCACCCTCATTCAAACTTCGTACCGGCCACACACTGTTTCGTAAATGTTATTAATAACAGTAGTGGTCGGCTGAGATGCTCAACCCCTCACCTTTTGATGAATGTGGAAAGCAGTCCTTTGTTTCATCATAGGATTGTTTTACTCCAGACTCACCCGCCATTGACCATTAGAAGTGCAACAATGAAGGATACCCTCTCTCCAAGGGCTAGGCGGGAAGCAGGTTGTTTCCACATCATATGCTTACCTTTTCAGAAGCATTCCAAAAGCTCCTGACTAAACTTTGTCTCCCTAGGATAATCAAGTCTTAGAACCATATTACTTTTTGGAGTGATTTATTTAGCTTCCCCAACATGTAGCTTCATAATTTGTCTATATTTCTCATTAGCATGTTGAATTGGTCCTTCTCTTTGTTACACTCTTATGACATGTTGCAATTTTTTATAATGATTTGCATTTGGTTGCTAGCAAGGATAAGCCAAGATGCCAAAAGGTGGTAGAAAGAAAGCTAAAGTGATGGAAGCAGAGCCAGTTCCACTAAGGAATGAAACTATGTTCCAAGATACTAAGTGTACCACCAGCATTCCTCTCGAGGTCCGTTGGGGACATGTTTACAGAATGATCAGGGACCAAGATATCCTAGATGTATTATTGGAAGAAGAGCAAATCTACCTCAACATTAGAGCTTCCGGCATAGCTAGGGCTTCTACCCGCCCTGAATTATTCCCATGCTCTGAAGTGATCGGGTGGATACTAGAACATGCCAACTCAAAGACAAGAGTATTACATGACAGCAGGGAAGAAGATTTCGCTTCATTCCATCCAGCATATATTGCTGTAGCCTACAAATTGTCACGTCCCTAGCAAGCTCTAAGTGATGAATGGTTGGGCAGATGAACAATATTGAGATGGCCAAAAAATTATTGGTCGCAGGCAAGCACTTGAGAAAGAGAGGTAATGATGAATACGATGTTCAGAACCTAAGACCTCCTTTTAAGTTAATCACCTTGATGCTATACAGAATTTTCGGCATGCCCAATGGCACTGTATATAGGATACAGTGGGCCCCCATCATCCACTTCATAGCATTCAAAGGGACTGTGTTTAACTGGGCTACTATCCTTTCAGACAGTTTGGCATCCACAGTGGCTGCTGCAAGAGAAGGTATGGCCTTTAAAAAGTCAGAATTTTACATGTCTTCCTATCTCATTGACTGTATTTTCGCCAAACTATCTTTCCCCAGCCTAGGTTGCACATGGGATAAAGCCAACACCCCAGTCAACGCTGATTATAAAATAATGTGGACTCGGAATTACAGAGCAAGCTGTAAGCTCATCTGCGAAGAGTTCATCATGCCTCTATATGAGCAGATATTCAAGGAAGGGCCCAACTGTCTATCAGAAAATGCCATGGAAGTTCTGGAAAACTATGGGGACTTTTATTTCTCAGAGCAGGGCACCTACATCAGGATGTTTGGAGGGACCAAAGCACCATACATTTTTCCAAAGTACGCTACTGATTATGTAGTCCTCAAGGAAGCAGTCAGACCAATTTTCCTTGATGGAATAGGAGGAGTGCTTAACAAGCAACATAAGGCTTCTTTCCCTCCTTTTCCCTTCTGCATAGGAGCCTACAAATTCTCAGGAGTTGCATCAGCTAAGGAATTTGTTCAAGAGATGAAAGCTTTCCACTTCGGTGAAATGATCTTCCATAGAAATGATAGGCGGGGGAAGGTTGCTAAGCATTGCAAAGAAATTTATGCTCATTTTGAATATGCTCATTATTATGATGCCGAGGAAGAGGCATTCAGAGGCATCAGCAACATGACTGAGTTGCAGATTTGTCGTCAAGGCAGTGGAGCAAGCTCTAGCTCCACCCCATCCCGAAAAGCTATCCTACAGAAAGAGAGAGAAGCAGTTGATGCCCGAGCCCAAGAAGAACAAACATTGAAAGAGGAAGCAAGGTTGCAGAAAGAAGCTGAAGATGCAAGATTGCAAAAAGAAGCAGAGGAAGCCCAGCTGCAGCAAGAAGCAGAAGATGCAAGGTTGCAGAAAGAAGCAGAAGATGCAAGGTTGCAGAAAGAAGTAGAAGATGCGAAGCAGATGGAAGAAAATGAAAATCAGCAGCAAGCTGAAGAAGAAGAGAGAAGGCAACAAGCTGAAGAGGAACAAAAGGCGGAAGAAGAACTTAAGACAGCTAAAGATGCTTAGGAAGGTGGCTCCAGCACCCAAGATATGGAAATAGACATATCTCAAGCAGGTGTCTCTGGCACCCAAAACGTGGAGGTGGACACAGCTCAAGCAGGTGTTTCCGGGTACCCAAAATGTGGGAACATATTCAGCTCAAGTAGTCCAAACCCCACCCGCAGAAGCAGAAATAAATGTAATAGACCTCCCAATCGTCCCTTACACTCCATCAGAAGAGCATACGGTGTCCTGATGGGATGAATTTGTGTATGATAAGAAGAGAAAGGCAGTGGTCCTAAAATAGGAAGAGAGGATAAAGAGACTCTTCCAAGAATATATTGTTACCCGGCGAGAGACCACAGTAATGCAAAATACAAATAAGGCTCCCATAGCCATGGCATCCGCTGCTGTAGAAGCAGCAAAAGCAACGCAAGACAATGTGTCCGATATGGTTAGAGAAGTTGAGTCGACAAAGAGAAGAGCTCACATGTTACAACATACTGTGGCTAATGAACAGGCTTACAGGGATCTTGTCGTAAATAAGTATAATCGTCTGTCTGTTGAGAACAAGGAATTGTCAGATAAGTATCGCCAGTTAGAAGAAGAAAAAGAGCATATGGCAGTCGAGATGATGGTTTTAGAAGCAGAAAAGAACGATTCGGAAGCTAAGCTGTCTCAGCTGCAAGCAGATAAGAAAGCAATGGGTGAGTAATTAGAGCAGGCAGAGAGCAGGGCAATAGATATGTCTCCCTTTCATGAGCTGTCCTGTGATATTCTGAGACAAATGCACGCCACGCAGGAGCTGATTACTGAGGAAGTGTGCAGGCTCAAAGCCATGATGGCTAGATTGAAAGAAGTTAATGCAAAGGCCAATAGGCTTAAGGGTAAATATACTTGGGTTAAAGCAAACATCCTGAGCCATATGGAATGGAAAGAAAGAAAGGTTGATTTCCCCAAGCATCTCCCATTCAAATCTATAGATGGTTTTCATGAAGATATAGCCCTTATGGAATTCTGCAGGAACTGTGGCCTTAAGCCAATGGCTAAAATCCAAGGAACAATGGATAAAAGTAACAGTCTTTATCAAAAAATTCATGAAGTGCATGATAAGTGCAAGTTGAGTTTCCCTCAGTCACTCGATGAGTTCCCAAGCAAAGAACAACAATTATCATACTTGAATGAAGAGCTAGGCATTCAAATAGAATATGTAAAGAAGATTGATGTCTTAGACAGTGATGATCTCCATCACTATATTGGGCTGTAATCAATATACAATCATTGGCTTAAAAAAATCCACCAAGTAGCAGTTGCAGAAATTTAGGGTATTGGAGCAGAGCTTGGTAAAGATGTGACTTCCCAGAAGATCTTGCTCCCTTCCTTAGCAAATGTAGTTATCAGAGACACTGGTATCTGGTTCAGTTACATAGCAGAGGAGGAAAAGAAAACAGCAGCAGTAGCAGCCAGTCCAAGTGCTTCTATCCCAGCAGCAGCAGCACTATCAGCTAGTCCAAGTGCTTCTCTCCCAACAGGGGCACCTTCCCAAGAGTGAACACGTTGATCCTAAGGCATTGTTCCTATTTTTTGTATTTTTGGCCTTCCTATATCTAAAGTGTAGAACCATTGGACAACTGTCCTTTTCTTTTTGAAGAATTTTATGTTTTAAGAAAAGGGTCATGATTTTGTTTATTAAAAGGGAAAAGTCTGTAGATGACAGGTGTAAAGAGACAGGTGGCAGCCCAAGAGGCATTTTGTAAAGGTATAAATAGAAGGTTAGGAAACAGTGTAAAGGACTTTTGGCAGGGAAATAATTTTTCTAAACTTCTACGAGCTATCTTGCACTTGTTTCAAGAAAATGAAATGTACCTAATAAGAGCCTGGAGAGGACGTCTTTTGCAAGGAAATGGATATTGGATGCATGCTGGATTATTCCTGTGACTTTCATGTTCTACTGTGAGATCTTTCTTTGTAATCTTGAATTATTTCTTTATATTGAATGATCTTACTATTTCTTGTGCAAATAAATTTTTCTCCTACATGAGTAATGGAATGTGCTATATGTGAATAAGAAGCTATCTTCTAATATCTCTTGCTTTCTAGCTGTGGATCTATCTTTATGATTTAATGGCTGTCTGTTGATCTTTAGATAACTCTTCCAACACATTTCTCATACTTATAATTTGCTCCTTGCAGGGATAGTTTAGATTTATTTCAGTTTTAGATACAGATTTGTTTCGAGTTTTGCATTTAGATTAAGATAGCTTAGGCACTTGCATATCATTTCAAACTATAAAATCAAAAAAGAACGGTGGATCGGGCCATGACTGATAAAATTGAAGCAAATATCCAAACCCAACGGTTGTCGGAACCGCTAACCGGATGGATTCCCCATACCAAACGGTGGACAATCTAATTGGGATAGTCTACCAGGGAGGATCCCTTTCTGCTTGATGCTGCGATCTTTGGGGCATCAACAAGTAGAGGGGGGGGAAACTTTGTTGGTTGGTTTCACTGATTTAGATTGGGCCGGTCATCCTGATGATCAAAAGTCTACTGCAGGTTATGTTTTCAGTCTGGGATTTGGACCTATTACATGGGCTTGTAAGAAACAATAAGCTCTTACTCTTTCTTCAGCAGAGGCAGAATATTGACCACAGTTAATGCCAGTCAGGAAGATTTATGGCTTCGATAGATCCTTTCAGAGTTTGGATTCAAGCAGCAGCAGCCTACTCCACTTTGGTGCAAAAATCAAAGTGCCATCAAGCTTGTCAAAGATCCAGTCCTACATCAACGCAGCAAACACATTGAGCTTCATATGCACTTCATCAGAAATCTTGTTCATGATCGTGTTCTTGAAGTACTCTTTTGTCCTACCATATGATCAAGTTGCAGACATCTTCACCAAGTCTCTTACAGAAGCGAAGTTTTCTAAACTTCGATCTATGTTAGGAGTTCAAGAACTTGTCATTAAGGGGGGATAGGCTCTAATGCCTCCTTCCTTCTCCTAATAGTGTCACTTTTGTAAATCCTTCAATCCTATCCCAAGTCGTTCTTAAGGGGGGATGTTAGGATATTTAGAAACTTAGGAGTTAGTTAAGATCAACTTGTGTAATATATCAGTTAGGAAAAGTGTGTTTCTTTAGTATGCATTAGTATACATTTGTAAATACTTAATCTAACGGTCACGATATGTTCTCGACATAGAGTTATCCGATGGCTCAACTTCTCTTAGATCATACCTACCCTTGATCTGTGGCTTAAAAACCGATTGGTCCATGATCTCTATTTAAAGAGCATAGAGGGTCATTGGAAAGTTGATCGATTATGAGAATCTCATTTGTAACTTTCTCTCTTTGCATAATAAATTGTCCCGTAGAAGCTATTTGGTCGGGGTCGTGGAGTGTTTCCCTTACGAGGGTTTAAACCACGTCAAAACATCGGTGTATCAATTTGTGATCTGTTTATGTGAAGTGGTTGCTCTAGGTAATCGGTCTTTTGGGAGTACCCTGTGTACCCGAACAGGCCCGAGGATGGTGACGATCCGTGAAATGTTAATATTCCGGAGTCGGAAGGAAGTCGCAATGTTGTAGCACCTGATGCGCCCAGTGATCTGATCAATCAACCGATCAAGCTCCGTAAGATCAACATTGGGACAGAGGACAATCCAAAGTTCACAAATGTTGGGGAATATTGGGATGATGAGATGATGGTAAAAGTCACAGACTTTCTACATGAATTCCAAGACCTCTTCCCTACGAAATTTTCTGAGATAAAGAGAATCTTGGGCGATCTGGGGGAAATGAAGATTTCGTTGAAACCAGATGCTAAACCAATCAGGCAGTGACCTTATCGACTGAATCCATGCCATAAGGAAAGAGTCAAGGTAGAACTTGATTGCATGTTGGATGCTGGTATTATTGAGAGAGTTGAGGAGTCAGAATGGATCAACCCTATGGTGGTGCAGGACAAGAAGACCGGCGAAGTGCGCATTTGTGTCGATTTGCGGAAGTTGAATGATTCTTGCTTGCATGATCCCTTTTCGACCCCGTTTACTGATGAAGTGCTCAAAGGTGTGGGTGGCCAAGAGATGTATTCTTTCACGGATGGGTTCTTGGGATATCATCGGATGCGCATTGCAAAGGAAGACTGCCACAAGACAACTTTTGTAACAAAATGGGGTTGTTTTCAGTACACGGTGATGCCGTTTGGGTTGAAGAATGCACTTGCGATATTCTCGCAGGTCGTTGTTGCTGCATTCAGGGATTTCATTCATAAGTTTTTGCAGGTATACATGGATGACTGGACAGTCTATGGTTTGATCAGCGATCATCTGGAAAACCTACGGCTGATGTTGAAGCATTGTCGACAACATCACATATCGCTAAACTTGAAGAAGTGCATATTGTGTGCACCGTTTGGAATATTATTGGATCAGATTGTGTGCAAGCAGGGGTTGTTAGTCGATCCAACAAAGATTGCGCTCATTCTGAGCTTAACATCGCTGACTAATGTTAAGAAGTTGAGGGCGACGTTGGGACATACCGGGTATTATCGCAAGTTCATCAAGGGTTATGCAGCGATCACCGCCCCTATAGAAAAGTTGCTTAAGAAGGATGTAGTATTCCAGTGGAGCCCTGAATGTCAAGATAGTTTTGAGATGCTGAAGGCTAAGATGGCTTCAGCGTTGATACTGGTATTTCTGGACTGGAGTAAGGAATTTCATGTCCATGTTGATGCCTCATCGATCGCACTGGGAGTGGTGCTAGAAGAGCCAGGAGAGGGGGATCTAGATCACCCCATTGCTTTCACAAGTTGGAAGTTGTCATCAGCAGAAAGGAATTACACCACTACTGAGAGGGAAGGCTTGGAGATGGTTTATGCGATGCAGAAGTTTCAACATTACTTATTGGGAGGACAATTTAAGATGTTCATAGACCATTCTGCCTTAAAATACCTGGTCCATAAGCCTGTGTTGTGGGGGAAGATATGTCGCTGGCTACTTATTTTTCAGGAGTTTGATTTTGAAGTGATTGTGAAGATAGGACGACTGAATGCTGGACCTAATCATCTGTCACGTATTGAGATAGGTGAGGAGCCACCTAATATTGACGACGGGTTTCCTAATGTGCAACGTTTTAAGGTTGAAGTGGTCGATGGCTACTTTGAAGAAATCATTCAGTTTCTGGTGACAAGTACCGCACCCGATGAATTCAACACTAGTCAAAAGAAGTAGTTAGTGGTTAAGGATGCAAATTTCCCGCTAATTGTAGGCAAGTTATAAAAATTGGGTTCCGATGAGATACTGCAGCGTTGTGTTTTGCCTCATGAGAAAGGGAATATCTTGTCAGAAGCGCATGCAGGAGTGGCTGGCGGTCGTGCAACTGCCACGAAGGTGCTTCATGCAAGGCTATGGTGGCCCACGCTGCACAATGATGCGACAGACTATGCGCGGTCCTACGATGTTTGTCAGAGAACCGGGAATCCATCCAGGAGGGATGAGATGCCGCTGATACCTCAACTAACACTGCAGCCATTTGACAAATGGGAAGTGGATTTCATGGGACCAATCAACTGACCTGGGAAGCGAACTGGTGCCAGATACATCATCATGGCAACATATTATTTGACAAGATGGGCGAGGGCTGCACCAGTCATTGATTGTTCCGCGGCCATAGCCGCACGGTTCTTGTTTGACAACATCGTCACTCACTTTGGCTGCCCCAAGATATTGATGAGTGATCAAGGCAGCCACTTTCTCAATCGCACCATCAGCGCATTGACGGAGGAACTACAGATACAGCACAAGAAGAGTACGCCATATCATCCACAAACAAATGGTGCGGTGGAAGATTTCAACAAAATATTGGAACATGCGCTGACAAAAGTGTGCAACGCGAACCGTGACGACTGGGATCTGAAAATCCCAGCAGTCATGTGAGCATATCGCACCACATGTAAATGGTTGATGGGACAGACACCATTCAAGTTGGTGTATGGGAAAGAAGCGATTATGCCTATGGAGTACATTGTTCCGAGTCTGCACATAGCGGCAGCAACAGGTATGGATGTTGTAGTGGCATTAGAAGAGCATTTAGCGCAATTAGTATAGTTGCAAGAAGATCGCTTTATTGCAGGATTCCATCAAGGTGTGGAGAAGGATCGCCAGAAGGCTTGGCATGAAAACCACATCAAAAACAAACAGTTTCAGCAGGGTGACTTGGTGTTGTTCTACGACAGCAAGTTTCTGAAACATCCTGGGAAGTTGTAGATGCATTGGCTTGGTCCATATCGTATGAGTTGCATAACTTCAGGAGGAGCGGTACACTTGTTGCAGTTGGACGGAGCGATGCTCCCAAAGTTGATCAATGGTAGCAGGTTGAATCCCTACAGGTCGGGCTTGGAGCAGCATGATGATTGAGTCACATCGGCAAAAAAAAATGCAAGTTGATTGGTGGCAGGATGGCACACCGACAGGAATAGATTGCGCAAGTAGGGAGGCTTGTGTCGTAGATTAGGAGTGGTTTGAGATGGTGGCAGGATCGCGACTGGGTCAAATCAGCAATAAATGTCTAAAGTTAATACAGTTAATTAACAACGCTCGCTTGAATGATGAGCGTTAATGGCAGATCCGGTCGATCGACTGACAGGATCGACGGTAGATTTGGGTCATTATGACAGTATTTAGTCTGAGTTAATGCAGAATTTAGTTATGATTGCGAGGGATTCGGTTAGGCGCTATAAAAATGGGCCGAGGATGGTTGGAAGGCACCTGTTTGTGACGAGCGAGTTCAATTGCCAGTTGTTGAATTTTGCACGGTTGGGGTGTGTTGCAGAGTGCAGTTGGAGTGTGTTGCGCGAGTTCTGGGTTGAGCAAGGTTGATCCATTTGTTGGCATTGCGGGAATTGAGTGCGGCATGCCGAGTGAGCCAGAGATGGTGGATATTTCTAATGAAGCCGAGTCGCCCCTCATCCCTGGTCCCATTGAGGAAGAGGTTAATCTCGTGGACGAAGTTGATAACATGCCGGAGGGACGCAGATTAGCTCCGAGCGGCCCAAGATGTGGCACACCCGTTCAACTGCCCAAGTGCCAGAAGGCATCCCTACGGAGAGCCCATCGATCTCAGGAGTTGTGGAATCCACAGTTCGTGCAGGCATTTTTTCCACAGATATCCCAGGCTACCGACTGCCATGTCGAGCTAGGGTGCAGCCAAGGAAGATCATAAAGAACCAACGGTGTCAAATACGGATGACGACAATACCGCTAGGGATGAGTTGTACCACCGACATCGTACCAGCGTTGATGCAGCTGTGGCACGATGATAACGACTTACTGGTGCTAGAAGATGTTATGACAGATCCCTTTCAGCCACGAGCACCAGGGGAGACTGGTCCGGCGCCACGCATTCCACTTGATTGGGCGCGCGACTTGGATAAGGCTGGGTTGTTGGGGTTGATCTACATGCCACATTTTGGGTGATTGACGAAAGCCAATTCCTACGTCAAACAGTTGCTGGCTTGTTTTCATGGCGGGGAGCTATGGTTGGACCAACAGGTCGCCGTGATGGTGGACTTGATTTCTGAGATCACAGGCTTACCAAAGGATGGTGTCGACCCATCGCAATAATTTCAGGGGAAGAACAATGACAAAAAGCTCGCATTAAGGTTAGGGAAGAGATACAAAATGCAGAAAGATGGCCGGGCATACCACTTGCACACTATCAATGAGCCTGCAGTCAATATTGGGGCGCGAATATGGCTACCAAAATCCTGTGGAACGCTCAACCCAATCAAGGAAACTCTGGGTTTGTTTCCTGTGTAGAGTTATGTGCGGCAGGCGTGCATACGAACTGGTCCCTGTTTCTACTTAACTAGTTAACGGAGGACGTGCTGGCGGCCCAAGCAGGACAACGCTCATTCACTTATAGCTGGCTGCTGATACTAGTTGCGTTGGTCGCCTGGATGGAACCTAACAATTATCAATGGATGGACGTGGATGGGGTGGAGGAACGCAAAGCAGCACGCTACCAAAACTTGTGGTGGGTGCAGGAACCGGAGCGGCTCAAAGATTGTGCCATGCAGTTCTAGTTTTATTGGGAAGCGCTGCAGGCAGCCGCTGAGCGGATTTTGCGGCTGACTCAGGCCACTATCGAGAAGTATAAGGGGATTGCCTAGTTAGTAATTGGATGACATAGTATCTACGTACAAGCGCCCCGCAATATGGATAGGAAGTGGTTGCAGACCCCTATAAGATAATAGATGAATACTTATATTCGATCATTGACGACTAGCCGGTCGAATGGGGCGAACCAGCTATTCAACAGGAGGAGTCTACGGGGATACCATCCGATATGCCAGTTATGGATGAACCACGTCATATGTTGGATGAGGAATCATCACAGACCCCAACAGATGATGAGTGTCATGTTGAAGAAGGAAGAACGAAAGGACACCAGGACCACGCAACAATCAGAGGGATCCTCCTGTCGTCAGAGGCGTAGTTTGGTCGCCTAATACTAGCCATCATGAATGCATCCACTAGGGTAGATAGAGCAATGACGGTAAAGGCATATGAAGGTTTCCATGCACTCACTGCTCGTTTGGATTCCTTTTGTGACATGTTTTCGAAGAAGGCACCGGAAGGAGCACTGGTGGAGGCAATTGGCACAATCACCATTGAGTCGCGGGTCAGGAATGTCGATATTCCCCCGACTACGATTGTGACAGATAATGAGGCTTTGAAAGCCTTGCTGCAACCATTAGAGAAAGTAACCATCAATGTCAATGCCCTTCGAGCGAAGGCATTGACAACTATGCAGGTGGTTTCTAGCTGGTAGATGGTGGACATGATGCACGAGATCAGTGGTAAGTGTCTACGCTTACAGGAGAGTGAGGAAGCTACAAAGGAAGCAGTTACAGAGTTAACCGGGAGGGCCACTATAGCACAACAAGCCATGGACAAGTTGGAAGAGGACATCAAGAAAGAATAGGTTCAAAAGGCTCGGGTGATTGAAGAGTTGAAGCAGGAACAAGATCGCCTCATTGTGGAGAAGGCCACTTTGTGGGATCAAAGTGTGCCGGTAGAGACGGCCATTGCTGAGGCTTGTCACCATGTGTCGGAGCCCACCGCGGAGTTGGATGTGATTCAACATGTGCATCGATTGGGGGATATCATTTCCTAGTTGCGGCACGACAATCAGGAGTTAACAGCGTTGATGGATCCTGGTACACCCCAAGTGCAGGTGGACGACTGCAAACGGGCTATTGAGGAGGTAGAAACACAAATGGAGGAGCTAGAAACGGCCGCGACAAAACTCACAGCCAACACTGTATAGTTTTGGGGACGAATTGTTCAAGACGAGTAGATTGCACAAATAACCAAGTATCGGCAGGAGGCGGAAGGACGACAAGCGTTAGAAGAAGCACGCTACACAGCTGGAGGAGTTCTAGGAAGTTGGTGGTCAATTTATGACTAAAGCTGGTGAAGTACTCCAGGCTGTACAGGAGGGTCTCCAACAAGTTGCAGCGAAGCTAAGTGAGCATCCATCTTCCCAGGATGTGATTGACAGTCATGCAGTGGCTCTGGCAGTAAAGGAGCAAAGACCATAGTCGATCAAAAGTACGAAGATTTCAAGGTCAATACCACCAATTACACCATGTCCTACTAATGTGGCTTGAGGGAAAACCACAAGATTGTGTTGGGGGCCTATTGGAAGGAAATTAGATGGGTCATTATCGCAGCACCGCAAGTGTTGTGATACTGCGGAAGGCAGAAAGTCGAGTGCAAATGATGTTATTTTTTGTATTTTTGGGTCAATTGTACCGCAGTATGCGGGTTTTTGGGTCATTTTGATTATGATAGTTAGATTTTGGGTCATTTTCTAGAAGAGTCGGTTCGGAAGTTGTTAGTAAGTGGAAAAGCAATGTAAAGGCGAAAGCCTATAAATAGTTGTAGATTTGTAAGTGTTGAATCATATTGGATTATGTGTCTGTGATTGTGTATCTAAGATCAAGAGATATCTATGAGATTTGTATTTTGCAGAGATGTTGTATCTGGGTTTTTGCGGAGTTAATATGATATGATAGAGTTGTTTTGCGGAATCCTTGTGTCTCTTTTGTGGTGATATTTGCCGTGATTTATGGGTTTACTGATTGGTTGATAAATAAGATAACATATCAATGTATTGAATAGGAAATGATCAAGAGGTGCTTACACTAAAAAATCCATTAATAGGTTTATAGTGTACACTCATATAAGTATCAACCTCAAGTGTGACACAATTCATTAAGGAAATTTTGCGATGGTAGACACATTTAAATCAAGACCTCAATAACATTATTAGGTTCGACAGTTTCGAACCTTTTAAGTAGGTTCATCCTCAGGAGAAGCAAATCTCACTCTTTTTAGCAAGGGGAAATGAAGTATAAGTGTTTTTTGTTTTGTTTTTAGGGTTAGGGTTTAGCATAGTTGTTTTATATACTTCCAGTTAAGACTAAAACAACTATGCTAAACCCTAACCCTAAAAACTAAACAAACAATATTTATACTTCATTTCCCCGTGCTAAAAAGAGTGAGATTTGCTTCTCCTGAGGATGAACCTGATTAAAAGGTTCGAAACTGTTGAATTTAAAAATTCATCCGTAGATTTCCTCTCATCACTAATTACAGAACTGTGGGGTAAAGATGAATAACCAACATTATTAGGATTTTTCTAATATTTGAGTCCATGTGAGAAATGGATTTTCTATGGTTATGACCCGATCCTCAAAGGATATGGATCTAGGTATATGTTATAGAAAAGTATTAGAGCAAATTTTAAACACTATGGCCTTTAGGCACATTCTAGGTGATCTTATGCCTTGAACAAATCTCGGAATCAAGAAACATGAAAAAACAACATGGAACTACACCTCTCTAGTGGGTATTTAGCATTTGAGTTGGATATGGATACAATTAGAAGGTTTTACATATCAAGGATGGGTCATAATGCCTTATCAACAAAACTAAAAATAAAATAAGTTCCTTGGGATTTTTTTGAAGATTCTCAAGCATAAGATCCTTGAACAAGTACTCAAACGAAAACACAAAAACTTTGTGGGGGGAATTTTGCCCTTGAGTTGGATATAAGCACCATGAACAAGTTTTGTATATCGGAAATGAATGTCAATGCATAAACACAGTTGAGAGGGAAACAATGGACTCATTCCCTTATTGAGCCTTCTCGAGCTCAAGAATTATGAAAAACACATATAAACCACAACACAAGCCTTGTTTGGTGAGTCTTTGGCATCTGACTTGAATGTAGGTTCCACTTCAAAGTCTTGGGAGTCATGGATGGGTCTTAGGTGCTTACACATGGTTAAGGTAAGGAAACAAGAACCTCTTTCCCTACAACTCACTTTTCAAGCTCAAGTTCCATGGATGAGTCCTCAAACCACCACATATGACCTCCGTATGGTATCAATCAACTCAAGGTGGGATATAAGAAAAATGACTATGTGAGTTGTGACTCAAGAATGGGTGTCAATGTTTAATGAAGGTTAGGGGAGGACAAAAATGTTGTGTTCCCTAAATGAGGATTCTCAATCTCAATCACCATGAAAAATACCTACAACCTAAAAAAAAGCCCTCTTTTAAGGATATTTTTATAACTATGAGTGTCTACTAATAGGCATTATGATGTTTTCAGTAAGATTGATTGGCCTTTGGGTCTTGAAAATGGTTAGGGAATTATACCAAGGGCCTTAGGAATCTAACTAAGATTCTTGGGCACAAGCATCATGAAAGTTATATAGAAACACCACATAGGATATTTCTATGGGGCTTTTGGACTCTAAGTGGGATATAGCCTTCAATAATTCTTTTTGGGAAACAATGATTGGTCTAGGTCCCTAGACCATGATAAAAAGGGAAAAAAATGGACTTACATAATAAAATGAAGCTTCTAGTCCCCAAAAATTATGAAAAAGTTCCCCCACCATGACATGTGCCCTCTGTTAGAACATTAAAACCCACTTAATACTTAGGATATAATTTAATTCTCTTTTTATTACTTTCATAGGTAGTTTTACTGTGTTTTTGGCCAGTTGTTGACCTCCTTGGTCCACCATTTTCCATCCTTATCCACTTGATCACATCCACGTTCATCCTTCCTGATTTATTGGATATCCAGAATGAAAAGGGCGCATATCCTACTTTTGCAGTGCTTTCACAACTTTTTCCTGCTTTTGGACAAATAAGACTAAAGCTAGGCGCTCCAATACTTTTGGTAGTTGTTGGATTTTTTGGCCAACACACCTTGCCTCTTTTTCACTCCAAAATATATCATATTTTTCCATTTTCAGTATAATTCACATTCCAAAATAGTTTTATCCAATTCGTGAGCATCTTGAGTGAGATGGAGAAAGATGTTTCTACCTTGGGGGTTTTAGCTAGATTAGTAAGCCTGATTCTATGACTAATTCAAATGCATCCAAATCTATTCGATTTTATGATGTAATTCTATATATTGGTAGCAACGTTATGGTACAAGGTTGGATGATGTACATTTATGTTAATACGATTTAATATTGTGCATAATTCTGAGTCTGATTTTGAGTGTTCTTGGCAATTCTAGACTATCAATTTATGTAAGAAGTGTTTTCAATCTTATGATCAGCCTCTGATATGATTTCACATGGTATCAGATTTTTTTAGGGGATAACAACTACATCTATTAGCACACCAGAAGCAAGGATTTTTCACGAAATTCACGCAGACCATTGCCTTGTACTCTTGATTTTATCTCAAGAGGTCTACCTGGGTGTAACAAACTCTTTAAAGTGCCTACTATCATATTGTGGATCTCTATATTTTGAATCATTCTCCAGATATTTGTTTGGTTTTTTTTGTAGGTACATATCATTCCACAGTGCACACCTTAGTATGCTCATGGATCCATCTCAAAATGTGCTTTTGAATCCATTTAATTATTTTCAATGGAAAGCGCAGATGGAGATTTTTTTGAGGTCGAAATGCCTCTACATAGTAACAATGGGCACTGAAGTAGAGCCTACTTCAGCTGTAGAAAATTCTAATTGGCATAATCGGAGAGATGAGGCTTGTGGCCTTCTCTGCCTCAGCACATCTATAGATCTTCTATTCCATTTGGATGGTCTGACTTCACCAAATGAAGTTTGGGATAAATTGAAATCTTTACTTGCTAAAACCAATGATCTAGGAGGACGTCAACTAGAGAATGAGTTGATTTCTCTAAGTTCGAGAAGTTTAGAGAATCTAAATTATTATTTCTACAAATTCAAGTCATTATTTTTGCAGTTGAAGTAGTGCAGTATTGAGAAAAAGGATGAGCAGTTAGTTTTGGCAATACTTTCAAAATTGGGGAAAGAATACTCAGTTTTTGTCTCAACTTTCCATGCTACAAAACTCATTGTAAAGAATTGGAATATTTCCAGTATGTCTGAACTCATGGAGTCTTTGACTGAGGATAAAAAAAGCTTATGTTGATGGGTGCACTAAATCCTTCAAAAGATCAATCTCTAGCTATTGGTGACTCAAGGAATTCGAAGGGTAAGAAGAAGGAAAATTCCAAAAATCCTTATGAGACAAAGAGGGAGAGATCTAAGCCACAACATGAGCTCTCCACCTCTAGAAAGGATCAACAGAAGAAGAAGGAACGAACCAAGTGCTCATATTTCCAAAGGGGATTTCATCCTGAAAGCTCCATAATAAATACCATAGATCAGATGGAACGACTCCTTGAGAAGAACCATATCCCCATTCCTAAAGGAGAAAAGCAGAATGAAAGAGGTTCTAACTCAAATGACAATGAGAGAGTCCATACTCTAATGGCTAGCACATATTCAGCCACTTATTACATCATTGATTATGGATCTTCAGGGCACATGGTTGCAACCAGAGAATCATTTGCTACTCTCAATTCCTCCAATGGATCAGATCCTATCATTATTCTTGAATATTACTCATAAACTGCTTCAAAGGGTAAAGGTAGAGTAGATATTGACAATGGATCATTTTTTAATGTCCTTTATGTCTCTGGTCTAGCTGCAAAATTACTGTCAGTATACCAAATGACCCATGCCAGTTCACCCAAAATGGTTTTCTTCACCCCTAATGATGTATAGATCTCTGATATCTCCACGGGAAGAGTTGTTGCATTAGGCACTGTGGATCATTCCACCAGAGTCTACATTTTTTCACAGTTTTTTCCTATCTCTCCACCAGTAGCGGTCCTCTCTCATGCTAATGAAGCAAGAAATATTTGACATGAAATTTTTGGACATCTAAATTATAGATACATTCATGAACTTCATGATAAAAACATGGTTGTAGGGTTTCCAAACATCACTTTCACAAAGGGAGTCTGCCAGTGTTGTGTTCTAGGAAAACACCCAGAGATAAAGTTTGAAAGATCAAGGCCTAAGAGAACCTATGAACCTTTAGAGATGATTCATAATGATATTTCTAGTCCTTTTACTCACATGTCATTGAAAAAATCTAGATACCTATTAACATTCATTGATGATCATACTAGGTATTGTTGGGTCTATTTTCTAAAGTGTAAGTCTGACGCTTTTAGCTTTTTCAAGGTTTTTAAAGCCTTGGTTGAGAACCAATATGGAAGAAAAATAAAGGCAATCAGATATGATAATGGGGGGTAGTACATCAAATATTGTTTTTAGCATCTCTGTGCAGTGGATGGAATCCATATGCAGCACATTGTGCCATACACTCCTCAATAGAATGGAGTTGTTGAGAGGAAGAATCGATTTCTTAAGGAGATGGAAACTTGTATGATGGAAGCAAGGTCTTTACCACCAAATTTGTGGGTTGAAGCAATAAAATTTGCATCCCACATACAAAACAGAGTTCCACATAAAGGATTGAAAGTAGTTACCACTCTTGAAGCTTGGTGTGGTAAGAAGCATGATATTACACATTTCGAGACTTTTGGTGCAAGGCTTGGGCTAGAGTGCCATCTGAGAAGAGAAGGTCCTTAGAGACATAGAGTAGGCCATGTTTGTTTGATTTCTAATCAAAAGACTCAAATGGGTACAAAATTCTTGATCTGATCACCCACAAATCCTTCATAGAAAGAAGTGTTCAGTTTGAGGAAGAGACCCTACAAGGAGTTGATATTGGAGAGTCTTCTCAACCACCACGGGAAGAAGAAAATGAAGAGTTGAATGAGGATTCTGATAATAAATACTCAAATTCATATTCATATGATGATGTTGATGATATCATTGAATACCCAAGCTCACTAAAAAGGCCAAAGTGGGAAGCAAAACCAATAGAAGTTGGTGGTGAACTTGCTAGGAATCCTTAGGATCCTAGGAAGACAAGATTACAATATGAGAATGCACTTTCAGTAAGGGATCAAAATATTGCTGAGAAATGTTTTCTCGTTATTGAATAAAATCCAAAAACATATGAAGAATCCTCATAAGATTTAATATGGATATATGCTATGGATGAGGAGTTCCACTCCTTGTAGAAGAATGGAACTTGGGAGCTAGTCAAGCTTCCACCGAGCAGAAAGCTAGTAAAATGCAAATGGATCTACAAGACTAAGATTGTTGTTGATTCTGATGCAGTCAAGAAAAAAAAAAGTTTGGTGGACAAGGTATTTTCACATGTCCAAGTTCTGGACTATAATGATACTTTTTCTCCAATGGAAAAAAATGGATTATATTCAACTAGTTTTGTTAGTTGCAGCAACAAAGTATTGGGAAGTTCACCACATGGATGTGAAGTCTAATTTTCTTCATGGTGATCTCGAGGAGAATATATATATGCAGAAACCTGAAGGATATGTTGTATATCTGTCACTTGTGTGTGGGCTATGGAAATCATTATATGGACTCAAGCAAGCTCCCAAATCTTGGTATGCAAAAATGGACAATTTCCTCCTGGCACAACATTTCCACTAGTGCTAATATGATCTGAATGTGTATATAAAACACATCAATGGTAATATTGTGATTATAGTATTATATGTTGATTATTTAATAATCACAGGAACTTCCACTGAATAAATTTCATCACTAAGGATAGCTTTCCATCAAGCTTTCTCCATGACAGACTTGGGGATTCTCAAGCCGTTTTGGGGGCTTGAGATCACTCAGTCACCCAATGGAATCAATGTATGTCAGTCCAAATATGATTCTGGTATGTTAAAAAGGTTCAATATGGAAGAATGTAAGGCTGCAAAGACCCCTTTCCTTTCAGGAGTCGGGATATAGGAAGGGGATTCTACACCCTTGGTGAACGACGCTCTCTACAAGAAGCTAGTTGGAAGCCTATTATACTTGACTCACTCCATACCAAATTTGGCATATGAAGTAAGTCATGTAGAAAGTTATATATGGAGCAGCCACATGAGCTCCATTGGAGGGCTGCAAAAAGAATCTTTCACTTTTTTCAAGGCACCAAGACACATGGGATCCACTATGTTTCCAATTCCTGATTGGATCTAATTGCATTTTCTGAATCAGATTGGGATGGATATAGCACAAACTAGAATTCCACTTCTGTGTTTGTATTTATGCTTGAAGGAGGTCCTATATTCTGGTCTAGTAGAAACCAAAGTGAAATTTCACTATCTTAAATAGATGTAGAGTACTAAGGAGTAGTGATTGCAGCTACTTAGTGCATCTGACTACAAGGAATTCTTGGTGAGTTCCAAATTGAATTTAGAACTCCCATTGTTCTTTGGGTTTATAATCAGAGTGATATAAGGATATCCTCAGATCCAGTACTCAAACAAAGAACCAAGCACATTGAAGTGCACATGCATTACATCCAGATTCTAGTGCATGAGAGATTGATAGTATTGGAGTATTGCCCCACTGTTGAGCAAACTGCTGACGTTTTCACTAAATCCTTCACAGAGAATATTTTCAGCAATGTTAAGCTGCTTCTTGGAGTGGTTGAACATGAAGTGAAGGATTCTTGAAGATCAGGTTTCAATTTTTTGTTCCTTTTCCATTTTTAGGGAGGGTTTTGTCCCATGAGGTTTTCCATGTTTCCTTGGTTTTTGGACAACGATATGTAAAGGGTGACCAAGACTTTGTTGTTGCACCCTAATTTTTTCTGATATTATTGTCACTTACAGTTAGCCTTAAGGGAGGGTGTTATAGAATTAAAACCCACTTACTACTTAGGATATAATTAATTTCTTTTTAATACTTTCCTAGGTAGTTTTACTATGTTTTTGGCCACTTGTTGACTTCCTTGGTCCACCACTTGCCATCCGTATCCACTTTAGCGGATCCATGGTCATCCTGCCTGATTTATTGGCTATCTAGAATGGAAAGGGTGCATATCCTGATTTTGCAGTGATTTCACAGTTTTTTCCTGCTTTTGGATGGATAAGACTAAATCTAGGCACTCCAATGCTTTTGGAAGCTACTAGATTCTGTGGCCTACACACCTTGCCTCTTTTTCACACAACAATCTATCATAATTTTCCATTTTCAGTCTACATCTCATTCCAAAATCTTTGTATCCAATTCATGAGCATATTGAGTGAGTTGGAGAGAGATGTTTTACCTTGGGGGTTTTAGCTAGATTAGTAAGCCTTCTTTTTGTGACTAATTCAAATGCATACAAAGCTATTCAATTTTCTGATGTAATTCTATATATTGGAAGCCACTTCATGGTACATGGTTGGTTGATGTACATTTATGCTAGTATAATTTAATATTGTGCATAATCCTGAGTGTGATTTTGAGTGTCCTTGGCAATTCTAGACTAGCAATTTATGGGAGAATTGTTTTCAATCTTATGATCATCCTGTGATCTAATTTCACACCCTCTTTATGGGTTATTTCACCTCTAAGTGGAATCCTAGGTTTTTTTACATGAAGGATATGGATTTGGGGAGATTTATTATGGTCATGAGGGGAATAGGTCCTATTCCCTTAAGATAGTTTTAGTGTTAAGTATTTTATTTTGAAACATGTCAGGATTAGGGAGCCTTACATGATTATTATTTTATGTAAAAATAACATGTGCACTTTAATAACACACATACACTTTTGTGTTTTAATACACACATACACTTTTAACTAAAACATGTGTATGCTTTTATAACTAAAACATGCAAGTTATTTTATAATTCATGTGTGTTCTTGTGAATTAAAAAAAAAGTGGGATTGTCTATTTTCTTCTATGTGTTGTGTTATTACTCAAATTTGCATAGTCCCTGAAAATGAACAAGTTTGCAAAATGGAAAATAGTCCATTTCCTAAGCCCTCGGGATCTTGACCATAGGTTCCATAGGCCATAAAAGAACCCAGAAAAAGCTAAGGAAGAGTGGTAGGTGACCACAGGTTAAAAACCAAGAGCCAAAGGATTAGGGACCAAGTACTTAAAGGAAAAGGAGTAAAATACCGTGGGTGAAATCGAGGACCAGAGTGGAAAAAGGGTCGTAACATGATCGAGAAGATCATGAGAAAGTTTAGGATGATCAATGGAGGAAAGGCCCAGTGCATCGGGAATATTCAAGGAATTTAGGCAAGCGATTGAGCATATCGTGCAATGGGCACGAAAGATCAACGGTTGAAATGGAAAGTATGTCGAGGAGATGTGATCACATTAAAAGTTGTCGAGGGTTCATTGGCCTGAAACCACCAAGGATGTATGGGCATTTATTATTGGAAACAACTCCCCAGATATTTCCTCAAAACCACTTTTCCTCTGATTCGTTACCAATGTGGTTTTCCACCTAGGAACATGAAACCCCAAAGAGGTTTCACATGACAAAAGGAGGAGCTAGTTGGTGCCCACCTAAGAACTCATAGACTGAAATGTGTTATGTGGGGTCCATTAAACTTATCTAACATCACCCAGACTCACCAAATAGTGGCATGCCAACTGTAAAAATTAAAATAATGTTTTGAACGTTAAGAGGGAAAATATTCAAATGTTTTTCTCATTGTACCCCATTGAGAAAGAAAAATATCTCCCTACGTGGACTCTACAGCCTAATTATCATCAACAAATATGAAACAAAGACACACACCAGCTTTACCCTCCAAGTAATCCTCACACTATTGCTTTTTTCCCTTTTACCTTGGCATAAATTGTAAAAGAAAATTAACTCGCTTAGTAAATCTACAACCCCGCCATTTTACCCACTCGTCCTTGTCAAATTTTCCACTATGGACTCTGCATCCAAATCAAACCTCCAAATCCCGAAGTGTAGTATATGATAACATATATGACCATGATGTTGACATTTTTGAAACCATAGTGGTTGTCTCAAACCTCAACCAAACCATCCAGGAGGCCCAATCCAACATCATTGTTGGTTGAGACCCTTTCCATCTCTGGGAAACCAATTTTACCAGAGATGTTTGTCCTCACACAATATAATTTCCAAAATTCATTGCCTGGTGTTCCATTCACTACTCTGTAGATGAGCAAACCATCCTATATGCTGATTATTCAAAAACCTTATGCATTGTAACTGCAGATGCCCTAGAAAATATGTTATGTTTCCCAGACCTTTCTACCTGACAAATTTTGGATGAAGAAGCCCTTTCTGTACCCTATCGATCCATGAAACCCCTAGAAAGAAGCCATGTCTTATCTCATATTTTAAAATAGGGGTTTTCAATCCCCACCTCACTATCTCCTTACGAAGATTTTAATTTCTCAAACAACTCAATGAAGGACATTACCCTAATTTGTAGCATATTGGGGTACGATGATGACATAATAAGGGATAAGACTGTGATGCATTTTCTAATCTTGCTAACCCTTGCTACTAGGGTCATGCCCCCTAGGTTTGAATTTTGTAGTTATCTATCCAAATCCATCCACAATCAACTGGTAGAGGTTCCTACAATTGAGTGAATCAAATATCCTTCTTACATGTTCTATATGTTTTTGTATCAAAATTTTGAACATTTTAAAGGTCTGAGCCTGAGAGTAAAAGATGAAAAAGGAAACAATTTCATGTGTATGTCTGAAATAATCTCGTCCTAAGATGGTCTGACAACTATAATTAAAAATAATTTTCCAACAAAGTCCTAAAAATTATGTATTCTTTGATGCATAGACCTCTCCTCCAAGAATGTTTCTAGAAAATCAAAAACTTCTGCAATTGAGCCCACATGTAAGGGTAGGATACTGGTTCATCCATGAAGATTGCATTGTATTGAGAATATATGGATTTGAAGTTGATCCATACAAATTGACATCTTTCCTCATACCAATGGTATTTGAAATGGAGTATGCGAGACATAATTTCATCACTAATCGATTGCATTGTGTAAATCACAAGCACCACATTACCTTTATTCTCCCCGAAGATTTGGGGCCTTTCCTAGTAAAAACCAGAAATGTCCTCCAGGATATGGAAGAGCTATTGAAGCAAATTAATCTATAAAAGGAATAAAAAGGGCCTTATGACCATCACCATGTAATATCTAAGCTAAGGATTGAGAACACAAATTCCTCTTATAATTGTGTGCCCATGCCTAATTGGGAAAATAGCGAACCCATAGACTTGTGAACAATTCTTGGTAGTACAATGCAGTGAGATAGGTCAAGGTGGTGCCACAGAGTAATAAGTAGGGAAAGAAAAGAGGATTTGAAGAGTTACATAAAGATATGGATATTGATGATGATGCTGAGCAGAAACCCCAAAGTAAAATGGAAAGAACTAAAGGAAGACAAGAGGCAGAGAAAACAGTGGTGGAAAAATAAAAGAATGATGAACCCCCAAAATAATTAACTAATATTTTGGAGGAGACACCGGTCAAGAGGGATGTTACACCTATTAAATTAACACATTATCCCTCCCTATAGTTTAAATTTCCTCAGATGGAGCAAGCGTCCTCCTCTGCAGGACCAACACACGTAAAACCTAATCTTCATACTAGATACATGAACATAATATAGATAGCTGTAAACATGGTCAAATATATCAGAGGAGAGGTAGACATGGGAGAGAATAGGATAGGTGTTATACATCCATATTTCACAGTGTCACATCTTCACCATAAAAATAGTTGACGACACTTCCCCTGATGCTTAAAACACCCAGAAGAGAAAAATGATGAATGATCCATGAAGACAAACCTGTCTTGTCAGGAATCAACCCAGCTGAGACTTCATATACCTACACTACCGCTCCTTGCTCAAGATTAGGAGCGCGGTAGTCCCCACTACCGTGCCATGCTCCCTCTCTGCTACGCGGTACTACCACAATAGGCTCAGTTGCAGGGGCGCGGTACTCCTTTTTTAGCCCTTTTTCCATGGCTTGTGGAATCTTGATCTTCGAGATATTTTTGAGGATTGACATCCCTGATTCAATCCTAACTCACTTTCTCAGATTAGTGGGTCTGATCCACTAAAGACTCCCAATATCCATTCTTCTCTCTTGTTGGTTAACCCTACTACACACTATAAGAGAGAGGCCTTCCATGAGCAAAGGGGAGGAATCTTGGAGACATCAAACCTATGATCTTGAATCTTTGTGGAGATAGCTAGAGGAGAAAGCACTTGGATATAGGAGTTGGCTTGGACATCAAGCAACCATTGTAAGTGACTTCAAGTTTGCAATAAAACATAACTTGTCTTGTTACCCAAATTGTGTGTGTTGATCTTGTTTCAATCATATGATTTGTTTATGTTATAGATTTAGATTCTAAAATATGTTTTAGATTGCTAGAAGATTGTATATGCTTGTATCTTGGTTCATTCTAACAGGTTCATTTGCAAGGACTTGAGGATTGGAGCAACAACTAGGACGAGCGATTAAATCAAAGGTCAGTCAGATCTCTTCCATTTCTTCCAGCATTACGATAGTGAAATATTTGTTTGGATCTAGGAATTCAAGGTAGCATTTGTTATCTTTTTGTCTTAGTTTAGAGTCAGTTAAGTCTACTTTAACCTAAGAGAGTTTCTACCTATCCGTAGGGAGAAATATCTACAAAAAAAACAGGTGACTCCGCTGGTTTGAACCCCATTTGATTGATTTATTTCACTTTCAGTCATTCTTGATTGTGGTTTTTCTTTCTCTTCAAACCAGTACTGAATTTTGGTCTCTTTGACCTCTATTCACCCCTTCTCTCTACATTTTTTCTGCCTCTGTGATCAGTGAGTCCTCTGGGTCTGCACCACCCCTGAAAAATTCAAATTTTGTTTTCAAAAGTTCCATTTTTTCACTCTTTACAACAGTACCGCGCCCCCATTACTGACTACAGCGCGGTAGTACCGCGTACCCAGCGCGGTAGTGTACCAGTACCACGATTTAACCAGTGTTTACCACGCGGTAGTGTCTGCATTTTTTCATTTTTTCGTTCCTGTTTGGTTTCCTGAGTCATTTTTTGATCTTCTTTGCCTCAGTTTGGTGTTTTCTGTTGCTTACTACTATCCTGTCCATTGCACAGTCATTTGTGGTTTGTTTATCTCTCAGTGTGAGCTTGATTATTTTCTAAGTTAGTGGCATTATTTGCATATTGGGTCACCCCTTCAATTTGATTGCATTGACTTGATCTTCCCATCACAAACAAACTATTACTATTGTCCTCCCTTACTGGATTGTGTATTTTTCATAATCACATTGTTCTTATAAATATCATCTTTTCCATTATTGTTATTCAAATCTATATTGGAAATTGTCATTTAAGAACATTTGTGTTGCTTGGTTTGGAACAATCTAGTTATAATATCATGCATTCAGAAGTGAACCATTCAATTTGCCACATAAATTCTCATTTTGAAGCATTATAGTTGTAGATCAGTGAAATCTGAAAGAGTGTTTATTTCAGTTTGGATTTACTTAGAAAAAGAAACAAAAAGTTTGTTAAGGAAGTGGTTTTTCATTCTTTGTGAAAGTTTCATGCATTTATGATCGAAGAACTCTCTCTTTCCCATAGCTAGTTTTCATCAAATACAAGGCTTATTTCGATTCATTCTCACTTGCATGGTCTGGGTCATCACAACATCACCAAGTTTCACGTCCATTTACCCGATTGAGTAATACAACCACTAAAATTAATCTCCCTAACTAAACCAACATTAACCTCACTTGAGGAAATCAAAAGAATTTGGTATTTAGGTAGGACACCGGGGATAGGCATCAAAATAATTCCCCCTTGTCATTATCATCTGAGACATAGTTGTTGTCCTCTAGGGAACTAAAATCCTCTCGTATTTGTTGACATGGTCATACACCAGTTTGTGGAGGGGCCTCCTGACTGTTTCACACTTTCAGGGGTTAAACCACCGTGAGATTGAGAACCGGACAGACTCTGTGGGATGCCGCACTCCACTTATCCCTAAGGCAACATCGATCATTGTCTTCCTTGTATTCATAGTAATACAAGGGTGATAAGGCGGAAGCGCCGAAAACCTTTTCCAAAGTGTCATGAACGAGGTAGCTTAGTAACTTTTTTACTAGGGCTTTTTTACCCAGGATCCCTTTCGGTATAGGGATATCCTTCTCATATTGGTCTCTCACGTTGTATTGTTCGACTTGGATTTCATCACCTTGCGAAGGATACAACTTGTTGAGGTCTCCAGCTCTTAGTTTGGAAGTTTGCTTGTTATCTCATCTTAATAGAGGGTCATTTTTCTTTTTAGTGATTGCTTGTTGGCATTCTGGCCATTGTTTTTCTCAGCTCGCTTACTGGGACGCCGGTCTCAGTATAGATTTTAGAGCTTGCTTTTTGGCCTGCGAGCCTTGCTTTTTCTAGCTCCCCTTTTTCACACTAGACTGCATTAGGGTTTTTGAGTTCTTTGTTACGAGACTACCCCTATATTTTGTATATCTACCATTATGTCAAGAATATGGGCACCTGCTAACTAGTAGCAGCAGTTTCAAATAGAAATAAACAACTAACTAGTCTAAACAAAAACTAATCATGGATCTATGCAAGAATATAAGCAAATAATGGAAATATTTTAAAAACAAGAACAAGAAAATATGAAAGCATAAATTCGTATTTAAAAATGGGGCAAGCTAATGCTTGTAATAGTAATACCTCCAATGGTGAAGGTTGATGTAGAGCAACTCCCAAGATAAGTAGCTCCAAGCTCCAAGAGGTCTCATTCTCCAAGGTTGCTTACAATGGCCAAATACTCAAGGGAGATTTCGGCAGCATGAGGATGAGATAATGGATGGATGTGAAATGAGGAGCCCCTAAAACCTTTTTATAGGTTTTGGTGGTGGGGAATACCATTTGTGGTTTTGTGTAAACCAATGGTATTGACCAACATGGTTTAGGTACTTTTCCCTCTTTTTTCCTTTTTTGAATAAAATTAATATTTTTATTCCCTTTTTTAATATTTTGGTAATTTGGACCCTTTTTTAGGGTTTTTTATGCTTTTTTAGGAAAAATAATCTTTTTGAGTGGGAAAAAGGGGTGTACTAAGGTCTTTTGGTGACCTTTTGTTGGTTTCAGAGGCTCAGATGGTGGAAAAGTGGACAAATGGGTCATGTGAATAAGGGAATGAGCTAGTGAGCACTTTTTAGGTGTTAACAGATTGCCCCCTGATGTGTGAGGGCAGGAGCTCATCATATGGCCGATAGACATCATATTTCTTTTGTTTTTTGTTTTTTTTTCTGGGGTTTAGGGAGAGAAGAGACCGGTTGGAGACTGGAGCCACGGCCCTTGGAAGCTGCAAAAACAAAAAATATTACATGGCCTCAATATGAATGAGGTATAATCTCTGATAATGGATGAGGCGGGCATTCCCATGCTCGTATCAAGACATATACATAACAATTAGTCCCAAGAAGGGGGATCTAATACATAAAGAATCTACTGGTACATCATAATGGTACAGGGGGGACATTATTTTGAGATATACTCCTAATCATAACTAATCTCAATAATTGATACACTGGAATCACTGATGAACTGCTGAAACTGAAGGTGTCCAACATCTGTAGGGACTCAAAGACTATGAGTCATCTCTGAGAATTAATGTAACTGTATACTCAAGGGAGTATGAAACTGGGGTACATCTGAATATTGTTGCCATGCGCAACCCGGATATCTATAGAAAAAGTGTAACTGGAATCCATAGGAAGATTCTCAAATGTGGAGGAGTCAGGAGGTATTCGGGGTCTTCGACTAATAACTGAAAGGATCAATGTCCTGTGCGAATCTGAACGATGCGATCAAGGTGTTGAAGTCGATCATGTCAGAAACAACCATTTGGAAAAGCACTGAGGATTCCTCTCGAAATGACTTGTAGGCACTCATCATAAATGGTAATGAGTCCAAGACACAGGGACCTCTAGGTCTATCCTCTGGAATAAATGTGGTTGTCGTCAACAGAGGGAGACCAGCAACTAACAAGGCAATGATTTTTCCTTGATAGGAGCACGAGGTGTAGAACTGAAGTGTTGTAGTACTGCTGGTAGGACTGACATACTTGTGGGGATGGGAAATAACTGGGTGAAAAAGTGGGTAGACTCAAACTTCCTTTGTTCAGAGCATGATGACATGGTTGACCTGGCAGCGTAGGGAACTGACTTGTAGGTGTGGGGATTATTGCTTTGATTGACTGAATGGTATATATTGACTCTGGGGGGGGAGGATGAGCTGATAGGTGCCGTCGAGGGATTTTCAAGGTGACATACTGCAGAATACTCTGAACAAAGGCGGCCAATCATGGGGAAGTTATCATATGAGTAGATGTGATCTGTCGTGGCGCCAAGAGGCACCATTGATTCCTTCTTCGTAGTTTTAATGAGCTCCAAGAAGGGATAAAAGTGTGCTCTGAAATGGTACGGTCCTGTGGATTTTGTGAGCCCAGGACGGCTCATGCTCATGGTTGCTTTCATGTTTAGAGAGTCTAAAAACACTAAGTGGACTCTATTGGTGTTCTTTTTCGTAGTTTAGTCTCCAAGGCCCGAAAAAGCATAAAATGATGCAGATGGAGAACTCTTCTAGCCGATGTGACTAGAGTATTCCTTTTTCGTAATTAGTCTACAAGGTCCGAAAAAGGGGTAAACTTATACCAGGTAGACGCCCTTTCAGATACGTTTAACGAGCATGAAAGGAAGCAAGGTTGCTCGGCAATCTTTTCATTGTTTTTAGGAGTCAGAAAAGAGCTTAACAGAAACTCCCTAAGTGCCTTTTTCGTAAAAGGGGTTGCTCGGCCCGAAAAAGGGATAAAATTATACTGAACAAAGAGGGATTGATGGGAGCCAGTAAAAGGTCTCAAGCGTCATCATGTGTGCGGGATACTGGATACGGTGACATACAGATTGTCAAAAGGAGGCTACGACCAATGTGGCGCGCAAATCGAGGCAATGAGAGGGCATGGGAAAAATGCCTGAAAAAATATAAACGTGAGAGCGAGAAATGATCTCAAGCATCATCACAAGCGCGGAAAACTGAATCCAGCGATATAAGACACTTCAAAAATGGAGAACGGCCGATGTGGCACGCAAACCGAGGTAATGAAAGGGCATGGGAGAAATGCCCAAAAAATCAAAAGGTGAGAGCGAGAAATGATCTCAAGCATCATCACGAGCGCAGAAAAATGAATCCGGCGATATAAGGCACGTCGAAAATGGAGAATGGCCGATGTGGCACGCAAACCTAGGTGACGAGGGGGCATGGGAAAAATGCCCGAAAAATCTAAAGGTGAAAGCGAGAAATGATCTCAAGCATCATCATGAGCGTGGAAAACTAAATCCGGCGATATAAGACACGTCAAAAATGGACGACGGCCGATGTGGCACGCAAATCGAGGCCACGAGGGGGGCCAATAAATGGTCAAAAAATGGACCCCGTAAAAACGGGAAAAGGAAGGAACCTGCATGAAGCTCTCACTGTGCTGATTCCAACGGTACCAACGGTTTGAAAAATGGACTTCGTATGATACCGCAATGGTTGTTTGAAAAATGGTGGAATTTCTATAAATAGGGCGTGGGGCCCAAATGACATGTCATTGTTACGTGCGAGTTGGGAAAAGCAGTCAGAGCTATTTCTTAATTTCCGGGAGATTTCACCGTTGGTTTTCGATTCTGCGAGTTTCAGGTAACTCTATTTGCTTTAGCCTTTTCAATTATGTCTTTTTTGTTTGGCGGCGGGCCCCCGAAGGCCGCGAAATTCCATGTTGACCCTCCAACGTGGAATATCGCGGGTTTTGGGTCTATTCCCGCGATGAACCGCACAGGTTTCAGGCTGACAGCCACGATGTTCATCACGACTGTGCCCGCGATGTTCATCGCGAGTTAATGGGAGATAGTCGCGATGTTCATCGCGACTGTCTGGCCAATATCCGCGATGTTCATCATAGGTTTTAGCATGGAGGCCGCGATGGTCATCGCGGGTTTTAGCATGGAGGCCGCGATGGTCATCGCGGCTTTTGGTGGAAAAGCCGCAATGGGATTTTTTCAAAAAATTGTGCTAGGGATAAAAATTTCTTCTGTTTTCTGGCAGGATGTTGAGGAGACCATTGTCCTCATGGCGAGAGCGAGAGATCGATGATGATCTGATGGAGAAGATTCAGACTGATCCGGGGGTGCGACAGACTCTGGCTGTGAGCGAACTTTTGAAGTTCGCTCAGATCCCACCTATTCGTTCAGTGAGATGGCTCCTGAACAAGCTGGTGAGTTGGTGGGTGCCGGCGGAGGGTGTTTTTATTATTGGGGGTGAGAGGTTAGAGATCACCCTCACGGATGTCTATTTTCTGACTGGGTTGCCTCGTTTGGGGGAGGTGGGCGATCTCTTGCCGAGGATCCCGCCAGGTGTAGATATGGAGGATTTGTTTCAGACCTTCTGTGTTGATGATGCCATTTTGCAGAACAGCTCTATTAGTCTGCGATCCCTACGTGAGTGGGATATGCGGGTTGTTGGGGCATGTGTTCTGCGGATATTGGGTGTTGCTGCGCCACATCGTTTGTCTGGGGGACAAACGATGTTGGTGGACTCTGTTCTTTGGGTGACTTATTATGCCTGGGGGCAGATGTTTCTGGCTAGTGTCCGGAGAGATCTAGACAAGGCCATTCGAGAGGGAGGAGAGTTCTGTTATGCCTCCTTTCTATGCTGTTTTTTCTTTGAGCAGTTGTCGACCTTGCGACCGCGGGTACCCATTCGTGCTGGTCTGGTGAGTGAGCCTCGCATGATGCGGTGGGGGAAGATGATGCCTCGTGGCGGCGGTGGTGTCCGCGGTTTCTTTACGGAGGATTTTTATGAGCAGTGGGAGCAGATGCCCCTACTGATTGAGGACTACCCCTATGCTGGCATGGACTATCGAGGCGACCCAGAGATGCCTCGTGCCCCAGGACAGGCCTGGAGTTTAGACGGTATGTTTTGTGTTTTATTTTATACTATATCATGTGTTGTTTGATTTATCATCTATGATTAAAGTTGGATAGTATATGATGGCTTACTTGCTTTGTGCAGATGTTGGTTTAGTGCCACCAGCTGACTACGTGGCTCGTCGGGGGCGGGCGATGGTGGTTGCAGCGGTACCGCCTCCACGCGGTGAAGGATTTGCGGCTCGTGGGCGAGGGGTTGGCGCTCGAGATGATGCCATAGAGGGTGTCAGACAGACCTTCGACATGATCCTAGCTGGACTCCCTGAGGATGGTTGGAGAGACCTGGACCGGGATATTGTGGAGCGTTGCTTCGGTGCGCCGCCTGAGTGGCAGTCGCTCTTGTTGAGGACAGCGATGTTTGTGGCGGAGCACAGGGACGGTGGACGAGATGATCCGGCAAGGCCGGCTGTGAGGAGGATACGTCTACGGGATGATACAGTGGGGCCAGCAGAGCGGAGAGTTCGGGCTCGCCATGACCCGGCGGGGCCAGCAGAGGAGGAGCCGGAGGAGCCTAGGGATCCTGATGAGTAGATGATATTGTATCTGCCCCCAAATGCTGATGAGCATATGGGGAAGCATTTTTGTACGACTGATGTATTTTTGTATATCGGGTGCTGAGGGCACCTATGACATGTTGACTATTATGTTTTATATATATGTGTATATATATTTGGATATATTGTCGTGTATGCACGTGGATGCACATTTTGTCTTTTGAATATGCCCGTGGTGGCACATGTTATGCACGTGGATGTAGTATTTTGTTATTTGTATATGCCCGTGGAGGCACATGTTATGCACGTGGATGCATTTTGTTTATGGATATGCCCGTGGAGGCACATGTTATGCACGTGGATGCATATTTTGGTTATGACATGATGTGATTGGTGTGCCAGTCAAGGACATTGTTGGCCATATGGTCTGCTACACTATTGAGGTGTCTTGGGACATGTGTGAACGAAATGGATTCAAACTGTCTAACCATTTGTTTAGTGTGCAGGAATTTTCTGAAAAGACAGGGATCGCATACCTGGTAATCATTGTTGAGCTGGGAAACCAGGAGCTGTGAGTCCAAGAAAACGTTGAGGTGACGAATGCTCATTTGGAGAGCTACAGCCAGGAGACCGGTCACGGCATCGTATTCAGCTTGGTTATTGGTGGCGGCACCTAAACATACTCCGTCAATGTGAATTAACTCATGTGAAGGGGAGTATATTACCCAAGCTGCGGAGGCGAGATTGGGAGACCAACGGCTTGCACCATCAGCGAAACCGACATAGCAGAGTGGAAGAGGATCCATCTGTGGTCATGCAGAGAAAAACAAATATTTAGGTTTTTTGAATTTTTTGTGAGAAAAAGAAAGTAAGCCTATACTAGAATGGATGGTGGTGTCCATCAGATTTTCTATGGGTAAAATCGTTTAAGGTACAACCCGTTGCGTGGGTTGCGTAGGGGATTGCCTTCTGAATCGGTCAGAATGTATGCCCCCTGCCCGAGGCAAGTGCGTACGATGTAGGGGCCTTGCCACATAGATACAAACTTCCCCTTTCCGGTTTTGTCATGGGCTTGATCGTAAGCAAGGACAAGGTCTCCCTCAGAAAAGGTTCTAGGGTGGACGTGTTTGTCGTAACCTAGTTTTGATCGTTGTTTGGATGCTTCCATGTTTTGAATAGCTATGCGCCGATCTTCATCGGCCTGCTCTAGAAGTAGTAAACGTTGCTCAATCGGGGAAGTGTCTGGTAGGAGTTCAACGGTGATATGTAAGGCTGGAATCTGGCACTCCATAAGGAGGACGGATTCGACACCGTGAACTAAATGGAAAGGGGTAAAACCGGTGGCGGTTTTGGTTGAGGTGCGGTAAGCCCATAGTGCCGGGAAAAGCATGTGGTGCCAATTGGATTTGTGTTTGTCTACAATGCGTTGGAGAATGGTCTTCAAAATTTTATTGATCGCTTCGACTTGGCCGTTTCCTTGGGGATAGTAGGCAGAAGAGAAATGGTGTTCAAATCTCAACATGGTTGATAATTCTTTCCAGACGATATCTTCGAAGTGAGAGCCGTGGTCAGAGACTAGTTGCTTCGGCACTCCGAAATGAGTGATAACATGGTTGAATAAATACCGTGCTGCAGTGTCAGCTTTGCAATTGTAAGTCGGCATGGCTTCCGTCCACTTGGTGAAATAATCTACGGCCACAATGATGTGTTTGTGACCGCCGGATGACGTGGGGTTGCAGTCGAGGAAGTCGATGGCCCATTTGCAGAATGGTCCAACAGTGATGACTGGATGAAGGGGGGCGGTGGGGGTTCTTGCTTTGGGAGCAAAGAGTTGGCAGTTCTGGCAATGCTTGACTGTGGTGATACAATCAGTAAACAATGATGGCCAAAAGTAACCTGCTCGAATGATCTTCTGGGCGGTGGCCATGCCGGAGAAATGGCCTCCGCAGGCACCGCTATGACAATCATTGAGGACTTGCTCTGCCTCACTATGGGATAGGCAGCGGCGTAGGATGGTATCAACGCCGCGTCGGTAAAGTACATCCCCTAACAAGAGGTATCGGGGGGCATGGTGTCGTATGCGACAGTGTCCGTCACGATTGATGTTTGGGCGAAATTTTTGCATGCAGAGGTAAATCAAAATGTCTCCGTACCATGGGTCGTTGGACAAAATGATGAAGATTTGTTCGTCAATCAGATCCGTTTGGATAGCGGGTGATGACGAAGAGGATGGGAGGTCGGTGATGAGGTGAGAAAGCACAAGGGCTTTGGGGCTTTTAGGAGTTCTGAAAGTAAGGTCATATTCCTGGAGGATAATGACCCATTTAGCAACACAACCTTGTAGGAGCCGCCGGGTTAGGAGATAGACCATAGGGTTGGAATCGGCCACAACCGTGGTATGACTGAGTAGAATGTAGTGCCACAATTTTTGTATGGAAAAGACTACAGCTAGGGCTAATCTTTCCTCGTATGGGTAACGTAGGGATGGGCCAGACAAGGTCTGGCTAACGTAGTATATCACATGCTCTTGGTGAGAGGCATCTTCTTGGACCAAGACTCCGGACACGGCATGTTCAGATGCCGAGACATAAAGGGTGAAGTTCTTAGAGAAATTCGGAGGGGATATCAAGGGGGCTTGTGTGAGAGCTTTCTTGAGGGCTTCGAATGCCGTGTCTGCTTGCTCATCCCAAACAAAGGGTATGTGGGTACGAAGTAAGTGTAAGAATCCATGGACTTTGGTGGCGTAATCAGGAACGAAGCGCCTAAGGAAATTGGACCGCCCTTGTAGACTCTGGAGCTGCCGAAGCATGCGAGGAGGGGGAAGTTCTAAGATGGCTTTGACTTTTAGGAGATCAACAGTAATTCCGTCTTGGGAAACAATGAAACCCAACAACCGGCCTGCTGGAACACAAAAGACACACTTGTGTGGGTTCAAGCAGATTTTATATTTGCGACAACGCAGGAAAACTTGCCGGAGGTCGTTAAGGTGGTCTGATCGTTTTCGGGAACGAGCTGTAAGGTCATCAAGATAGACTCACAGGATATGGACCAAGTCATGAAAGCAATAGGTCATGGCTCGCTGGAAAGTGGCACCAGCATTTTTAAGGCCGAATGGCATGACGTGATAGGCAAAGGTGCCCCATGGGGTGGTGAAGGCAGTCTTGTACTGATCCTCCTTGCAGATGTGAATCTGGTTGTATCCGAAAAACCCGTCCATGAAAGATAGGACTTCATGGCCCGCAAACTCATCAATGAGTTGGTCAATGAATGGCGTGGGGAAATTGTCTTTTGGACAAGCGTGGTTTAGATCACGGAAGTCAGTGCATACTCTAAGGGTTCCTTGCTTTTTGTTTATGGGAACGGGGTTCGACACCCAGGTGGTGTACGGAATAGGATAAATGAATCCTGCTTTGCGAAGTTTCTCGACCTCAGCTTTAACAGCGGGGAGTTTGGAAGGATGAATGGGTCGTTGTTTCTGACGAACAGGGGGTACCTCAGGCCATGTATCAATGTGGTGCTCTATAATGGCGGGGTCAAGACCAGGCATTTCGGTGTAGGACCAGGCGAAAACATCCCGGAATTCTTGAAAAATATTTTTATACGCCTGAGTTTCTGCTTGAGTGCAAGATGCGCCCAGCGAGATGAGCTCAGGTTTCGCTGGTGTTGTGGAAATATCTATTTGTATAATGGGGGAAATGTTGGACATGTTCCCTTCTTCGAAGGCATCCGGTGCTGGGATGGGGTCCTTTAACCAATCGACCTTAGTGGGTATGAAATATTTTGATTTGACCGATAGCTGGTTCGATGCGGTGGATGTGGATGCTTCCGGGAGGAAGTACGAGCGATGATGCATATCATCCCAAGGGTAGTCGGGTGCAGTGAGTGTCTCCAAAATTTGCTCATCAGTATTGAGGTAGTCAGATCATAAATCAAGGGGTTCTGGTTTGAAAGTTGTTGAAATCATATAGATTGTATTGACTTCTTCCGACGAGGATGATGGCGGGGGGTAGATCTCCTCGATGAGGGGAGGAGATATCTCCAAATCGACGTTGTTTAACTCGTACAATGCTTCTCTATAGTCCGAGAGATCAGGACAATGGTGAGAGTAGTGGCCGTACACACTACATATGGCACACGGATGGTTGGTGCGTAGTGATCTGTCGCGACGCTGAGGAGGTGGCTCTAGTCTAACTACTGGGATGCTGATGTCATCGTCTAACATATTCATATGCTCCTGGAGTGATGGTAACTGTGGGCATTGATGAGTTGGATGGCCTATCTCATCGCACAACGAGCATTTAGGAGGAGCTCAAAACATGGGTGGGGGTTTAACTGCCTTAGGAGGTGGTATAGCAGTGTATGGTTGTGGACCTCTGCCCCCAGTGGGCTTGACGAGAGGAGGAGGATTCGTTGACGATGAAGGGATTGTGACACCAGGAGGAGGTTGAGTAGTGGTAACAATAGGTTGTACCGGTTGGAGGATGACGTTTGGTGTTGGAGGTGGAACGGGAGGGGGAATGTACCACACGGGTAATCCCAAGGTTAAACCGGGGAGACTAAGGGTAGCCATAACCGGGGAACTTACCACGCTCGAGGGAGGGAATAGGAAGGGGATAGTGTGAATAGGTGTAACGCCAATGTGACTAGGTACCAATGGTGGTTTAGGAAACAAAGGCAGTTGATTGTTGGATGTTTGTAGATTGTGGGAAAGAGTACATAAGTCAGATACGGCGGTCATTGGCGTATCTGAGTAAAGTCCGGGTCCCACAGAAGAAACAAAGCAAGTGGTTGCACTAGAAACGGGTTGTTCAACCATGGGGAGAACATTTTCGGGTGCTACAGGGGCATTGGGATCATAGTAGGTGAGTTGGTCGATTTTGACCACGCGTCCCTCATGGGGGAACATCATGGTACGAAAAACGGATGAGGCAACTGCTTTCATGGCGTACATGTAGCTGCGGCCAAGTAAGAGGTTATAATCGAGTTGGGCATTAATGACCTCTATATCGATGAGCACATTTTTACCACCCAACTGGACGGGGACATTGGGTAGTAGAACTTGGGGTTGAGCTGACCGGCCGTCGTAGGCGTGCAATGTAGTGGTGGATTGCTGGAGAGTAGGTGATCCCAACTTCTGCCAAACGAATGTGGACATGACGCATGTAGAGGCACCCTCATCGATGATACATCGATGGATGACAAGATTCCGAATGGAAACAGAAACTTGGACTGCTATGGTGGAAGGCAGGCGTGGTTCGGACTGGTCCAAATCAAAGGTCATCAATTTGGAATCATTTGGGTCAATCGCCCCGATGGCGGAAAGTAAAGTCTTGCGCTGCATAGGACAGTTTTTTAAGACTTCTAACGCAGACATGGCTGCGGTAGACTGAGCTAAGTCATCAATGATGTTGTAATTTGACGCAGCCCGTGCATTGGGGTTGTTGTTGATACGGCGAAGTGGGAAGCGAGGTGCTTTAGAGGCACCATCGAGTGGAAGCAGGGGTATACGTAACGTCTGATCTGTGGGATGAGCGTTAGTATCTTTATCGGCGGGGGGGGATTCGGAGGTAGAGCCATACTGGTTCCGACGGGTTTGGATGTTGACATCGGCAGTTGACATCATCAACAAGTGGTGTGTACCTGAATCAAACATTGGTTGATTAGGAGCGGCGTAAGTGATTTGTTGTGGTGGCACGTTGCCCTGTGGGGGAGCTAATGGCTGAGTGTTCACCACTCCTTGTGTTGGAAAAGGGTTTTGTAGCACCAAAGGTTGATGTTGTGGTGGTGGAGGGTTGGGTGGTGGCTGAGGAGCCGCTTGTCCTTGACGATGGGCATCGTTAGTCCAGAGTTGTCAAGCTCGCTCCAAATGTGGGAAAGCGCGTGTATAGTGGCCATAGACCCTGCAAATAGAACAAGGATGGTTTGTTCGCAAACTAGGATTTTTGGCTTGCTTGGGCGGTCGATCAGGGTTTTGATGAGCAGGTGCCGCGTTATTATTTTGTGGAGGATGGGGAGGTTGTGGACCTTGGTTATTGTGTTGGTTATTGCCGCGGTTACGTCCTCTTCCACGGTTTTGTTGCCCACCCTGGTTGCATTGGTTATTTTGGTATTGGGGCTGATTTTGTTGTGCATATACCTGCCCTTGAGCATTAGGGGGATTTTGGGGAGCCGCAGGTGCAGGAGCAGGTTGTGGTGGATAATATGCTGGTGGAGCTGGAGGTGGTCCAGCTGCCTGTTGGGGTTGTTGGTACCCCTGATCTATTGGAGGTGTGAGATTAGCTGGTGCAGCTGGTTGTGGGTAATGCATCTGTTGTTGTGGGAACTGAATGGGGTTATGTGTGGCAGGTTGATTATAGTATGTAGGAGGTACATATGCCAATGGCGCTTGCCCATAGCAATGTTGTGGACAAGAGGGTCCATGAGTGTGATGGGTCTGGTTTGTAGGAGCGTAAGAAGTTGTCGCTCCGGAATTGGATGTAGCCCTAGAAAGGTCTGGGGCGTGTATGGTGCTTACCATGCTGAAAGGTTTAGCTTGCGGTGTGATTTGGCCAATAATGCCATCAGCGGCATGTGATGCCCCCGGTGCGTCACTGCGTGAAGAGTCGCCTCGTGGGGCGTCTGGTATGATTGTGTATAGATAACTCGACTGGGCGTAAATGAGATCAAACTGTTGGGCTTTGAGGATGGCCTCTTCTTCAGACTGGGGTCTTTCGGATGCCACATCCTTTGCAATGAGAGGGAGGAGGGATTTTAGAAACCAATCTAAGAAGATACGGTCGTCTAACTTGATTTTGCAGAGGCTTCGGCGTCGACACCACTCATGAATGTGATCAGTGATGTGGGTGGCCGTGTTCTGTCTGCAAGACAGTAGGATCTCAACTCCTGCATCATAGCAGACATGTAACTGGAAAAACTGCAGGAAAGTCGAGGCAAGGGAGGTAAAAGTGGCATGCATCCCATGGGGCTGCTCGATATACCACTTAGCTGCAGAGCCAGTGAAGGTGCCCTGTAAAAGCCGGAGGTGGACAGAGTTGTCCACTATAGAGTTGGAGGAACACCATAGATGGAAAGACATGATATGGTTCTGGGGGTCCTCACCTGCCTTGCCCTCAAACTTAGGGATGTCAGAGGGGAGTTTGGTGGGCATGTGAGGCCATGCAGGATCGTGTCTGATGGGGTCATTGGTGAGCCTGGCTAAGTCTGGTAAGTTCAGACTCGCCATGTATGATAAGATAGCAGATGTAGTGACTGGAACTGGAACATGACTAGTCATGGTGGTATGATGTGGGGGTCCAGTAGCACCTAAAGGTATGCTAGGTATTGAAGGTATATATCCTCCAATAGATGTGTTCTAGTAAGGGCCAGCATTTCCTAGTGCAACATGGGTTACACCAGGGTTAGGAATAGTAGTGGTGATTCCTAGGATAGGGTTTGTGGAAACCAGAGGGGGTGTGACCCCTATGTTGGGCATACCCATAACAGGTGGTGGCCCTGTGTTGGGAATTCCTATAACAGGAGGTGGCCCTATGTTGGGCATTCCTAAATGTGGAGTGTTTCCCATATTGGGCATACCCAGGGGGGTGGTTGTTGCCATGGATGGCACCGCAGTAGAAGGGTCTGTGGATGTCTCACCTATGGTGCTGGTAAATAGTGGGTCAAATGGTGTTCCATCCATAATGGTGGTTGGTGGTAATATAACGTAGTTTTCGGATTCTGCCTCAGAATCAGATGTGAAGTGAGGCGTGTCAGAATTGGATGACCGTCTGGTTGACCGACGATGTGTTGAATCAAGGGATAAGGCTCTGCGTTGGTGACTTGGAGAGCCAAGTAGACTAAACTCTGGGAGTTCACCCTGAAGACGACGAGAGCGTCTAAAATTCTCAATGGTGAGAATTAAGCTTTGTGTAAAAAATCTGTTTAAGTATCAGGTGGTGATATATATAAAAAACTCAAAACCCTAATGCAACTAAGGGTGCAAGAAGGGGAGTGAAAATGAAGGCACTCAGGCCAAAAATCAACCTCAAAAAATGCACTTATTGTAGAAACTGTGCTAGAATAAGTGGAGGGATGCAAAAAATGGTCAGAATACCAACATGCAAACAGCTTCTAGAAAAAATAGGTGTAACTAGACCAAAGGTAGGTTGAATCATGCAAACACCTAACTAAAAGTATTGTGAATCAACAAATGATATTCTCTGCAAGGTGATGAAATCCAAGTCAGACAATATGAGTGTTGAGACAACGGCTAGATATCCCCCTACCGAGAGGGACACCGGGTAATCAATCCTAAAGAATGGCAACTAGGATACTCCGTTCATGACACGTTGAGAAAAGGTAAATCTGCCGTTTGGTCCTTTACCGCAATACCCCCATACAGGGATATCCCGAGAACTGCGAATGGTAGCCCTTCGGTTACTGAATGGATTTCGGTATTCCACTCAGGCTTCCGGAACCATCCTTGCGACTTCAACCCTCCTAGGGGAGAGGCCTTCCCACAAACCGGTTGTGACCGCACCAATAAATACTAAGAGATTTTAGCTCCCTAAATGGACAACTTCTATGTCTCAGATGTAATAACTGAGGGGTGTTATTGGAACACCTATCCCCTCAATACTACCTAGCTACAAAGTTCTTTTAGTGTTCCCCAAGTGGGGTTAAAAGTGTGTTGAAATTAGGGTAAGTTTTAAAGCTCAGTTCAATTAAGTGTTTGAGTGGGTGCACGTGTGGTATTGTAAATTGAACTTGAAAGAAGTAAATGCTTTACAGAAAATTTTCAAAAAACAAAGGATCTTTTGAAAATAAAAAAAGCAAATATTTATGACTTTTTTCAATAAATGGAAATTAAATGCTTTGCAAAATCAACTCAAAAAACAAAGGATCTTTTGAATCATGAAAGCAAATAATAGACTTCTTAAATAAATAAATGGATTTCTTTTTCAAGGAAATTGCTAAGGGTAAGATTTTAAAGAAGTAAACAGGAAAAAAAAAAAAAAAAAAAAAAAAAAAAATTAACCTAGATAAACTACAAAATAAGTCTTTCTTTCACTTTCTTGAAATTTTTTAAAAAGACTTCTAGATGTGCATTCTAAATAGTAAAAATTTTTCTATGGCTGTAAAATATGCAGAATTTAATACTGTAAAAATGTGCTATGTGGGCAGAAAATACAGTAAAAATTAATTTTTTAAATCGGAATGGCCGAATGAAAAAATTAGCATCGCGGGTTTTGACAGAACAGCCGCGATGGACCGCGCGGGATTTCGGCACACAGTCGCGATGTGCAACGCGGAAAAAGTCTGCGAAGCCGCGATGTGCAGCGCGCAAATAGGACGCAAAGGCGCGGGGAACAACGCGGAAAAGAGTTGCGCAGTCGCGATGTGCAGCACGGTAAATGACTGTGAAGTCGTGATGTGCAGTGCGCAAATAGGCCGCGAAGCCGCGGGGAACTGCGCGGAAAAAATCCCAAAAGCCGCGATGGACCGCGCGACTGTCAGGCTAAAAACGGCGAGGCGAAAGCCGTGCACGGAAGCCGAAAAATGAACCCGAAAATTGAGAATTTCGGGCTGTTAATGGCAATAGATGGGGCCAAAACCTAGAGCAGCAATGGATCTGCTGTTTAGGATGGCAGATCTATGGATCTAAAGGCTAAAAACTAATAAAAAACTAAGATTGAAAGCAAAATTTGAGATCTATTGTTCAAAGCCACCGGAGTCGCCAAAAATGGTTGGCTTGGTTTTGCAACTAAGCTTAGTGCTATGGGCACCTGCTAACTAGTAGCAGCAGTTTCAAATAGAAATAAACAACTAACTAATCTAAACAAAAACTAATCATGGATCTATGCAAGAATATAAGCAAATAATGGAAATATTTTAAAAACAAGAACAAGAAAATATGAAAGAATAAATTTGTATTTAAAAATGGGGAAAGCTAATGCTTGCAATAGTAATACCTCTAATGGTGAAGGTTGATGTAGAGCAACTCCCAAGATAAGTAGCTCCAAGCTCCAAGAGGTCTCCTTCTCCAAAGTTGTTTACAATGGCCAAAATACTCAAGGGAGATTTCGGCAGCATAAGGATGAGATAATGGATGGATGTGAAATGAGGAGCCCCTACCACCTTTTTATAGGTTTTTGTGGTGGGGAATACCATTTGTGATTTTGTGGAAACCAATGGTATTGACCAACATGGTTTAGGTACTTTTCCCTCCTTTTTCCTTTTTTGAATAAAATTAATATTTTTATTCCCTTTTTTAATATTTTGGGAATTTGGACCATTTTTTAGGGTTTTTTATGATTTTTTAGGAAAAATAATCTTTTTGAGTGGGAAAAAGGGGTGTACTAAGGTCTTTTGGTGACCTTTTGTTGGTTTCAGAGGCTCAGATGGTGGAAAAGTGGACAAATGGGTCATGTGAATAAGGGAATGAGCTAGTGAGCACTTTTTAGGTGTTAACAACAGCCAAAGGCAAGTCTCCTATTGAAGATCCTTCTCCTACCCCTCCCCCTAACGGCCATCTCCATATCGAGAGACCGCTTACGAACACAGTGCTACGCCCACCCAAGGGCACCATACGAAAGGCGACATTTAATCCCAACGCGCGAGCTACCCAAAATTACAACATCTTTGAGGATTTAGGTCAAGCACCATGCGCCATGTCGACTCTCGAGGTTCTCCAACACTGCCCTACGCAGTGCAGAACCTTACTTTCAGCACTGAGGGCAATGGACCTGGATACTTCAAACACCATCATGTTTAACTTGGAGTATGTCAAACCTCAGCTTTCCCATCAGTTAGCCTTCCAGGTTCATACAAGAATCCATGGAAATAGCATCCATCGCACCGTCTTAGATGAAGGTGCCTCCACGTCGATTATGTCTTTGAATTGTTGGAGAGCCTTAGGCTCACCCGAAGTCACGACATCTCCCACTACTCTCAGAGCATTTGACGGACACGGTTTTCAACCTTATGGACTCATTCCTACGATTGGTGTTGAACTAAGGGGAAAAACAGTATCTGTACACATCGAAGTCATGGATGCGCCATTAGATTACAATCTTCTACTTGGTTGGAAATGGTTTTACGCCATGACTGCCATAGCATCTACTGTCTTTCGAATCATGTAATTTCCTCATGAAGGGAAAATTGTCACCATAGATCAGCTAGATTACTGTATCCCAGACTCTCATCCAAACTCCGCCAACACCGTTCCATTATTAGATCAACCTCGGTACCATTTCCAAGACATTGGCGTTGGTCTTATGAAGGATTCCTCCCTTATTGGAGTTTTCCCAGAGTTGGGCTCCCATGTTCAGCCAGTCAACATAATATCATCAAATGTCACTCTTTTTAATGATTCTTGGGTGATAACGAGTCCCACTGAGATTGAAAAGTACGGCAACTCTATGCCGTTAAATGGGAACCTCGCAACGTACGAAGCGATCCAATCATCCACCAATTGGGTCGATTCTTCTACCCATCATATAGTGGCACAACTCTCGTCTGAGACTCATTCATCCCCACCACTTATCGATCCTCTCACATTGATTTTTCCCACTGACGAATCAATTATGGAGGTTATGTGCGGTGATGAACCACCATGGGGAAATTTCCATCATAGATCTTCGTTCCCCACCATCCAGACGGTTGAGCCCGATACAAAATCCAGCATTTCACTTGGAATGGTTCAAACCAAGTTTCCCACTTCCCTCGATGAAGTATTTTCCAAAGGAAACTTGGCCAACCGTATGGAAACCACTCCCATTGGCATTTCAGTGAAGCCTGGTGTCGTGGAAAACATTCATATTGGCAAGACATGCACTCCTACCGAAATGGAGTTCTACACTGCCTACTTTAAAACATTTCGCGATGTTTTTGCCTAGAGTTATGAAGAAATGCCAGGAATAGACCCGTCTATCATGGTCCATGAGATTCCAACCTTTCCTAGCACCCGACCTGTTCAGAAGAAACTCCGACCCGTCCACCCCCGTAAGGCAGCCGCTATCAAAGCAGAAGTTGAAAAACTTTTGCGTGCTTGTTTTATCTATCCTGTCCCACTGACAGAATGGGTATCTAATATCGTTCCCATAGCCAAGAAACAGGGAACGATTAGAGTATGTGTCGATTACCATGACTTGAACAAATCTTGTCCAAAGGACAACTACCCAACTCCGTTCATCGACCAGATCATCGATAACTGCGCCGGGAGTGTCATCTTTTCATTTATGCATGGCTTTTCTGGCTATAATCAGATTGAGATACTCCCAATTGACTAGCACAAAATTGCCTTTATCTTCCCATGGGGAATCTTTGCATATCGAAAGCTACCTTTTGGCCTGAAAAATGCCGGGGCAACATTCCAACGGGCGATGTCGTACGCATTTCACAATATCAAACATATTGCAGAGCCATATCTCAATGACCTTCCTGCTCATTCCCAGACCAGGGAAGATCATCCTATTCACTTAGGTGCCGTCTTTGCAAGGTACCGTCTCTACAATATCCATTTGAATCCGCATAAATGCGTCTTTTGCGTTGAAGCCGGAAAACATTTAAGATTCATAATCTCCAAAAGTGGCATACGATTGGACCTGTGAAGGTAGAAGCTATTCTAGCCCTGCCTTCCCCCACGAACATACCAGAACTTCAAAGTTTGCAAGGGCTCGCAAACTTTCTACACTGTTTTATTTGCAATTTCGCCGAGATAACAAAAGGCTATATGAGGCTTCTCAAGAAGAATACCCCATTCATTTGGGACGACGAAGCCCAACACTCCTTTAATCATCTAAAGGCGACCTTAACTAAGGATCATGTGATTCAACCCCCCAACTATACACGGGATTACATTTTTTATCTCGCAACTTCGATTACCACCATTGGCATGGTGTTAGTCCAAGAAGATACTAATGGCATAGAACATGTGGTATACTATCTTAGTAAGAGTCTTCTCGACTCCGAAACTTGCTATTCACATGTTGAAAAACTGGCTCTGGCAACAGTTTTTGTTGTCCACAGGTTTCGTCATTACATTCTACTCTGCCAGACCACTGTCATAGCAGATTTCAATCCAATGTACTATATCCTCACACGTCAAGTGCTTAGGGGCAAATATTCTCGTTGGATTGTCATCCTACAAGAGTTTAACTTGGAATTTGCCAAAGCGAAATCCAAGAAATCTTTGGTCTTTGCCGAGTTGATTTGTAACCTGCCCCGTGCTACTAAGCAACCTGAGCCCATCGATTCTCTTCCTGATGAATCATTGTTCCTCATTAGCATGTCTGACCCATGGTATGGGGATATTTTATTATATCTCCAAACCCAACGTTTCTGCCCCGACCTCAACCGCGATGAACATCGACGTATCCGACATCATGCCAAGTACTACATTATAGTCAACGATACCCTTTACCGGCGTGGTGTTGATACCGTTCTTCGACGCTATTTGACTTTAGACGAGGCCGAACACGTTCTTAATGACTTCCACAATGGATCATGTGGTGTTCATCTCTCTGGGATGGCTACGACCCAGAAGATACTGTGAGTGGGATATTTCTGGCCCTCGATTTTCAAAGACTGCATTGAAACGGTTAAGAAATTTCCACCATGTCAATGCTTTCATAGTAAGACACGCTCGCATCCTGCCCCACTCCATCCTGTTATTGTCGTCGGCCCCTTTTCCAAATGGGGCATAGATTTCATGCACTAGAAGCCCACTTCAGCCGGGCCGCATAGCTATGTCATAGTAGCTGTCGACTATTTCACAAAATGGGCTGAAGCGATTTCTACTTATGCTGAAGACGGAAAAACAATAGCACAGTTCATATTCAACCACATTATAGCTAGGTTTGGTGTCCCACAATCCATCGTGACCGATCATGACTCCCACTTTAGGAACCATATGATTGAAGAATTGAGCGCCAACTTGGGTTTTCGTCATGAAAACTCAACCCCATACTACCCACAAGCTAATGGCCAAGTCGAAGCCATTAACAAAGTTCTGAAACGTATGATTCAGCGTATTGTGGGTACTCACAAGTCCAATTGTCACTCAGCTCTGTTTTCGGCATTATGGGCATACTGAACCTCAGTGAAAATTGCTACCGAGTTCATACCATTCCAACCGGTGTATGGCCTGGAAACCATTCTACCAATTGAATGTGAAATCTCGTCACTTAAGATAGCCATAGAGCTACTTCCCCACACCACTTCCGAAGAGGAACGGTTTCTATACCTAGCCAAGCTAGATGAAACTCGTCAAGAAGCTACTTTAGCCAACGAAGCTCATAAAAAATGCGTCAAAGCACAGTATGACAAATCCGTTCAACCTCGGGTTTTCAATGAAGGCGACCTCGTACTCACATATGACCAAATGCATGATAAACTTGGAAAATGAAAGCTATATTCTATGTGGTATGGCCCCTTCATTGTAAAACATGTGCTGGAGAAAGGAGCCTATGAACTCGTCGATTGTAACGGCACACCACTGGCACGGCCCCGCAACGGGTTGTACCTCAAACGTTTCTACGCTTAGGTTCATCCTGTGTGAGATACTTTTTGTACATAATGTACCTAGTTTGTTTTCATTTATCTTTTGTATGCACGCACGAATCTCATGTATCCATTCTTACCTTGACTTGTGCTTTTTTGCGCAAATGCCTGCCTACTACGTATTCGCCGATGGTGCGAACCGACACACCCAGAACCTTGCTTCCGCAGCATGGGTAATTTATTCTCCCACTGGCGAGTTGTTATCTTCAGGAGCCAACTATTTGGTTCCCGCAACCAACAATATTGCAGAGTACCATGCAGTCATCGGACTCTTGACAGAGGTTGCTTCCCTTGGAATTGACTCCCTATCAGTCTTTCTAGAATCCCAACTCGTGGTTTCCCATCTGAATTGTGTTTACACAGTCCGCAATCCTATCCTACTTCGCTTATTTCAAAGGGTATGCCTCTTGGAACGATCTTTTAATTTTATTTCATATCGACACATACCAAGGGAATTCAATTGTGTAGCTGATTCATTAGCTAATTACATTTTGGATTGGCATCTAGCCCATACATAAAAATACATCATAAAATGAACACACAAATCATTGTAAATAAATAGATCATAAAAGTAGGTCCATGTATATATATCACTGCATATAAAAGTGTTTTTTCGAATACATAAAGTTTTTGGTCAAAAAGACAAAATTTGGGATTCAATCCCATACCAAATTTGGCTCTCAAGCCTACATATCGTGTACATGCCGCAAAAAGTAAATTACTGGTATCTAAGGAGATCTGGGAGATCTATCATGTTCCTCCTCAGATTCCTCACGCCGCTGGTGATAACAAGCTATAGTCCGAGCCACCCTACGGAAGAGTTGGCCAATATGCCTAGGCACACCTATGATATGCCCCTGGAGATGCAAAGGGACGTCATCCATCCTCATAGCTGGGACCCCGTGGGTTAAACCCTGTAGGTTCCTCTCTATCTCCCAGACCCCTCCCGCCTCATCTGCGTCTTCTTCCTCGTCTGAAACAGCTGGGCGATCGACACCACCTCAACGTAACGGCGAGTACCCTGCAGGTCTCTGTGGTCCACGATCTGCGACATGCACACGTACATATATTAAAATCATTTTACACATTCTAAAAACAATTAAAAATCATATATTCAAAAAATTAAAAAAAAAACACATTAATTAGGGTCATACCTGAATTGTCCCAATCCTCATCTTCCAGTAGTGCCAAGTCTATGTCCTTGTGAAAGTCCACCCCTGTATAGGGGTAGTCATCGACCATCACGATCTGTTCCTCGAGCCATGAGAAGAAATCCTCACCAAATTCCAAACGTCGTGGCCCCCCGAGCCGTCCTGCATACTCACTCCATCGAGCCATCCATGGCTCGGTGGGTGGATGGGAGGGCATGGTCAGCTGTGGATGCAACAATGGCACCCTCGCCAAGAAGAAGGTGACCAAAATGCTCCCGTACCCAAACTGAGAGTTCTCTCCAATCCTACACATGTTCACTTGCTCCTTGAGGTTGGTCAGTACTGCTTCACACCAGTTGAATAGTGTTAGTGCCATACAATCCACAGCAAGATTCATCTATGTACGGGATGCCTGGTGGGGACCCATACTCCTTGCTGCATGTGTGATGGTGAACAACACGGTTTTTAAAGGAAGTTCTACAATATCCTTAATGACCACCTTACCACTTTTCTTCCCCGAACCTTGACAATAATAATGAGAAATTAAAGCATCATTGCTCACCTTTGAGGCCGTGAACCCAGTAAAACTTACCCGGGCTCCTCTCTTTGAGAAACCCGTGAGGAAATAAATGTCCTCGAGTTCAATCTCGAGGGTGTGTTCTCCAACTTGGAAAGCTTGAATGTTAGGGTCCCACATTTGAGTAATGTGGGTGAGAATTTTTGCTTGCTTGCGGATACCTTTGGTTTTGAATAATTTCAACAAACCACATTCCCACAATGCAGTTATAGTCCTTTGGTCATTTTCGGCCAACAAATCATCCGCCTCATGCTCTCTTTCTCTCCAACTAACCATTTTGCTCCAAACAAGCTGCAAACGCCTGCAAAAGGTCATAGGAAACATTCATTAATCATTTGATAACTTCATCTCGGTTAGAAATTTGGAAAAAATCATTTTTTCTTCCATATAAATCGCCACTACCGCTCCTGGGGGAGACACTACTACGCAGTACCCCACAGTACTGCGCCCCTACTTAACGCTACAGAGCGGTAGTATCGCGCAGTACCGCGCTTCCCGATAGGGCTAGCACACAGTACTGTCAAGGGAAAAAATTTCCCATTAGGGCCTGCCCAAAAATTAATTTCTACTTACTGAAATCAAGTTATTCATCTATGAAATGAAAGAGGGGCTTGAAAGCTCTTACCTAGCACAGACGGCTGTTGAAACGGTGCTCCGGATCTTCAGATATGAACTCTTGAAGTTTTTGCTCCTCAATGGATAAAATTTCCTCTTTGGGCAAATGCACAAGTGAAATGGTAACTTTCCATATTTACCTATTCCTTATATAAAATTTTCACTAATTTTTTTACTCATTATTTTATCTGGTTAAATTAAAACCCATTTCACATTACTAATATATGGTTCCATGAGCGTTTGTTGACAGGGTCTCCTTTAAAATTGTTCACACTGGCATTCATTTATTTATTTGACCTTCATTTTGAGCCTACTTTATCTTTTTCATGCTCTGGATTAAAACTTGAAAAAGATTCCAAGCGCTTTTACACCCATATCGTTCTTGTCAATCTCAAGTAGATGGTGTCGAGCTTAGTCAGCGTTACTCATGCTCGTTAAACGATGAGGAAAGTATTATCCTAGTTGTATTTTATTCTTCTTTCGGACCAGAATAATTAAAAATTATGAAAAAGACCATTGGAGTCCATAGTTAAGCTCTTTTCAGACTCCCTAAAATTGAAAAGATTGCCAAGTGATCTTGTCTCTTTCACACTTGTAAAAGTATTTGAAAGGTCGTCTATTCGGTGATAGGTTACCCCTTTTTTAGCCCGTCTACACTATTTACGAGAAAGGTGCACCTTAGTCAATTTTTTACTGGGAGAGTTCTCTCGAGAATTGTTTTACAATTTTTTGGGATTGAGGGACTAAATTTACGAAAAAGTACACTTTGGATCCTTCTTTAAGTTTTTTAGGCTCTCTAAATGTGAAAAACTACCGATTTTTCCTTCCTTGGACTCGTTAAAATTTGACATCGAAGGACCCACTTTGGGACGAACCCCTCCTTTCTCAGGTTCGTAAAACATGTGAGATTGGACTCATCTATGAGATGAGCTATACCGAGCATCTGTTATCCTCTTCAAGCTCAAAAAACAACAAAGAGGTACTCGTCTATCATGTCGGGGGAAAATGGGAAACAAGTCGAGTTTATTTTGTTGGCAGCTTGTCAGTCGTCACCTTTGAACATGGCATGCGTCTGTCCCTTGTCTATTTTTGGGTATCTATTCTCGCTGAGTTATGGTCATCATCCCGAGTCGTCTCTCTGGCCATGAGCCTACTCGTTCGATGTCTATCCTCTGCCATCAATAATCCCTGCTGCTAGGTCATGTTTCATGCTGTTATATGTTCAAAGGGCTGCATTGTTCAGAGTCATTCATTGTGTCAGACCTCCGCTGTGTCAGTACATGTTATGTTTTTTCATCGTCCTATACCATCTTTCGTTCCGATTTCGTGTCGACGATGTGGGAATCATTATGGCCCACCTTCGACGAGTCTATTCCCGTCGATGCCAAATCACTATCTGGGAATCGGACTTAGGAATCAACCACTAGTACCTTGGTACCTGCATGCCTCAATGGCAGGTTTCCTCATGTTTGACAGTAGGTTTACAGCATTGACCTCTGATCGAAAAATCTCTCGAATGCTCAACATCAACTCATTCATTTGCATTTCGTTGAGATGTACTATAGATACCTTGGGGATCATTGTCATCATTGGTGATTTCCCTCGCATTTGTTAACGGTTCACATCATTGACCGGTAATCAAATGGTTTCTACCATGTTCGACTTCAACACCTTTTCATCACATGGCTAGATTCATATCATTTGCAATTGAGTAGAAGACCCTGGACACACCTTTGTACTTTGATTACGTCCAAGTTGCGATTGAGATGTCATTTGTATTGTCACACAGATCCACTTTTGTATTGGTCGTGGCTGTGTCATTTCTGTCTCATGGATCTACGCTTGTTCACAGTAGCCATGATTTATCTACAATCTATATCATCTTAGTACTCATGGATCTACAATGTATTGGTCGGCAGCCATGCTTTGAGTCAATTATTTCTGAGCATGGGGATGCCCGCCTTGGTGGTATATCTGACATTTTGTCTTTGTTTCAGCTCCTTGTTGCTCTCCTCGATTCTATCTCTGCACAGTATTTGTAAATTCTTTCGGCCATCAGTCCCTTTTGACCTCACACTTTAGGGGGCATCTGTTATACCTCCATATTTCACAGTGTCGCATCTTCACCATAGAAATAGTTGACAACACTTCCCCTGATGCTTAAAACACCCAGAAGAGAAAAATGATGAATGATCCATGAATACAAACCTATCCTGTCAAGAATCAACCCAGCTGAGACTTCATATACCTACACTACCTCTCCTTGCTCAAGCTTAGGAAAGTGGTAGTCCCCACTACCGCGCCATGCTCCCTCTCTGCTACGTGGTACTATCGCGCTATGCTCAGTTGCAGGGGTGTGGTACTCCTTTTTTAGCCCTTTTGCCATGGCTTGTGGAATCTTGATCTTCAAGAGATTTTTGAGGATTGGCATCCCTGATTTGATCCTAACTCACTTTCTCAGATTAGTGGGTCTCGTCCACTAAACACTCCCAAGATCCATTCTTCTCTCTTGTTGGTTAACCCTACTACACACTATAAGAGAGAGGCCTTCCATGAGCAAAGGGGAGGACTCTTGGAGACATCAAACCTATGATCTTGAATCTTTGTGGAGATAGCTAGAGGAGAAAGAACTTGGAGCTGGGAGTTGGCTTGGACATCAAGCAACCATTGTAAGTGACTTCAAGTTTGCAATAAAACATAACTTGTCTTGTTTCCCAAATTGTGTGTGTTGATCTTGTTTCAATCATATGATTTGTTTCTGTTATAGATTTAGATTCTAACATATGTTTCAGATTGCTAGAAGATTGTATATGCTTGTATCTTGGTTCATTCTAATAGGTTTATTCGCGAGGACTTGAGGATTGGAGCAACAACTAGGATGAGCGATTAAATCAAAGGTTCGTCAGATCTCTTCCATTTCTTCCAGCATTACGATAGTGAAATATTTGTTTGGATCTAGGAATTCAAGGTAGCATTTGTTATCTTTTTTTCTTAGTTTAGAATCAGTTAAGTCTACTTTAACCTAAGAGAGTTTCTACCTATCCGTAGGGATAAATATCTACAACATAATAACTCTGCCATATCATAGGGATTATACCCTTAAGATGGTATTCATAGAACTCAAGGTTCCTTTTCCTACCTCATTCAGTGACTAGAGAACAAATGAATATAAAGCACTACAAAAGTTTGAGCAACTTTTAAAAGAAGAAAAGGGTAACTGTCAAGGTGAAACAATTGACTCTGAGAGAGATAGAGATAAATATTTTAGCTTTGGGGGTGGATCCAACAGAAATATCCCATTCCAAGTCTCTCCTACAACAGAAGAACAATGAGATAGCTCATATTAGAAAGAAATTGGATATGCTTGGGCTAGATCCAGTTCAAACTCCAGAGTTTCTAGAGGTATAGGAGGAGAAGGAGAAAATATATGGAAGCATGAGACAATATAAGCATCACGAAAAGGAGTATGAGAGAAGTACCTTCGCGAGAATCCCAGGGAAGCAACATAAATAATTGATTATGTGAATAGCATTAACAAAAGACAATTGGAGGAGCTACAGATTTCAAATAGAACTCATTTGATAAAGTTGGAAAACCATATGATAATCAGGAAGACCTTGCTGAATAGGACTCTAAACAAAGTAAAATCCCTGAACTTGGAAATTTTATCTTTCAAGGGTATTTTCAATGGTGTCATAAAAATAGGCTTACTACATTTCAAGGATGGTAATGGGGAAATGTACAATAGAGAGGAATAACATACCATATTGATGCAAAAGAAAAATGAGAAAGTATAATTTGAGGAATTAGAGGGAGCATTAAGTGGAGATTTGGTGATTGATTAATTGAAAGACGAGTTTGAGATATTAATCAGTCTAAAGAATAAGCTAAGATGGTTAAATCATATATAATAAAAGAAAAACATTAATGTTGAGATAGAATTAGATGCTCTAAAAATGAACCATTATCCTATAAGCAAGGACCAGTACTCAGTATCCAAATATCACAAGCTCATATTGCCACCCAAGGGCAGACACATATACAATCATCAAAGTAGGCTTCAGGGAAACTAGAAAGCAAACCATGTGAGCTAATTGAACAAATGACTATGAAACCAACTCACCAAGGTGCCACACTAACAAAATCCTAATTAAATCGGCATGCATCTATCCAAGCAATGCATCAAATATTGGCACGGACAGCTGGCCAACAAGTAGGGTATCCAGCTGTACAAAAAAATAGATGGCCAAGTGGTCAAACAGTCACTTTTCTAGCTCAGAAAAAAAAAGGCAGAAAAAGGGTTCGAGTAAGAAAAATGAAAAGGAAAAAGCTTCATTCAATTGTAATATAATATTGAAATAACATGAAAGTGACAGAATTAAATATAGTTAGAAATTAGTTGAAGATAACTAAAACATGTTATTGTTTCTCTATTTATATAAATACCAATTGAGCTCATAATCAAGGGTTGGTAGTTTTGAGAGGGTCTATAGGATTTTTTGAGTCAATGGTCCTTTTTTTGTATATAAAAGGTATCACTGAGATTAATATTTTGAGGTGTATCAAAAAAAAATTCCTCTTATGTACTTTGTCTTTCCAGTTGTTTCCAGATATAATTCTTTCATATGTGTAAACTTTTTCTAGAGAAATAATAAAATCTTGAGAAGCATCTTTGCCTATATTTATGTCAGTGATGTGAATGTATGGTCAAATGCTGGGATTGAAGTAGATATTTGATCATGTATTACCTATGTTTCAGTTTCATGATGCCTTCATGTGATTCTAACAGTAGTTGAAGGATTCTTATATTTTTTTCGTGAATGTATATCCGCGTTACCATTTGATTTAGTAAAAACTCAAGAATAGTTTGCATTATGTACTAAACTGTTGAATTATTTTCCAAAAACGATCAGTACATTTTTCTTCCATTAAGTGTGGGATATTTTCCCTCAAGGCATGTGTTTCATCTCTAATTTGTCTCATATTCTAAAATTTACCTCCATATATACTTATAGTTTTTTAATACACTTCAATAAATTCCTATGAAATAAGGTTTTGCATCAATGATAGTCCAATATTGTTTACCTGTAAATATTTTCAAGATCAAATTTACACCATAGTTTCAATATATTAAACTCTAAATATCAAAAAATTGAGCCTCATCATGCCCCAATATGCTCTAATTTCATCCTAGAACATCTCAGGGACTAACATGAAAAATGGCACTGTTGTCGAGGAGCAAAGAATTAGAAAGTGATTTTCCCTAGGTACAAAAACTGTAAAGTTTTGGTTCCACGTGGTGAACGTGAATTAGACGTTTGGATCAAGTTTCACCTGGATAACCCACTGATGCGAAGCTGGATTCTAGAAAGCAACATACCAGAGAATATATGAATTCTAGCGAATTTCAAATCCTGCACAATTCAAGAAATCCCTAGAGGAATTTCCATACAAATCAAAATAATCAGGAAAAAGGTATTCCTCATATAAATCCTGCATCAGTCCCTTTTTAATTTCAAAATCAAGAAACTTCTGGAGCTGTTAATATTCAAGAAAATCCACATCCTGCTCCTAGAAATCTAGTTAATCCTGTTTTAGAGCCTCAAAATTCTACATTATCTTCAAATTCTTATCATACTATAGAAGCTAAATCAAGACCTCAGAGAAACCCTATAACCCCATAGGCCAGAAATATTATATCGCACCATATAATGGCCTATAATGTCCATACTTTTGAGGCTCCATGATCATCTCTGTCACAAACCCAATTTTCTGAGTTAGTAATTTTGGGGGATTTTCAAAATTTTCACAATGAACATTTAGCAATAAGGTATGAGACACACTAATTTATTTTAAACATAATGTCGATTAATTATTCATCAGAAATATTGATCATGCATAATCGTTCCTACTATCATTACTCTGATAACCTTGCTTCCATATGCAAAATACTTCAGCCAACACCATGTCAATTGGTCCACAATGTTAAGTAAAAATTACTTCTATTTTACTTTTCATACATAGTAAATTACTTCAAGTATATGTATGAGTCTAATTCCTTATCTAAACATATTTGTATTAATTCGTAATTAAATAGCACTAATTTTACCTTTGAATATCTTCATAAATTTCTTACCCCTTAGTGGGAACTTGAAATGCTTGAATATCTTCATCAATACATACATTTGCACAATGATATAAACCACAAATCCATCATGGTTAATAATGACTAAATGCATTAGGTACACATAAGAGACACATACCATGGACACGGTTTTACCGCGGTTCACCCGAAAATTGGATACGTCCACAAGGAGGGTCATATCATATATTAATATCCAAACATAGGGATTACAACCTGCAACAAAGGTGTTGCAACAATTACATTGTATTTTCTCAAGGCCCCTCTCGTAGAGAGTATTCTCATTTCATCCGACGCTAATATTAACATAAGTACTACTTTCGATATTCCAAGAGGTTCATCTATTTGCTCCATACTATTATATATATATATATATATATATATATATATATATATATATATATATATGTAACCCTTCCCCATTAGTAAGTAGCTTAAACATAACACTAAAATGGAACATGAAACTATAAACATTCCCAAGCTCTAGCGAATATAGACTTTACATCCAACGAAGATTTAGAGTTATAAAGGAGAATGCCTTTCCTTATTTGACTGTGGGTACAACTTATAACTACCCAATATAAACGAAGCAATTTAACATAAATAAAATATATATTATTAAATATATTCAACTCAAGGGATTTTACCTTTTTAATCAAGTCCTATGAAGACAATCATTACAGAGATGATATCTTTTCTTTTGAACATACAGTCAGAAATAATAATTTATTTCCTGCATCTAATCTTCAAGGAGAAAAATATAAAATATCATTAGATTTGCTTTGAATTACCTATCCAAGGAATTCCACGGAGGTTAAATCATCTCTGACAATGCTATGAACAAATACATTATCCAGAATAGAAGAACTTTCTAAATCAAATCATCCATAGCAATGTTATCGATCAGATCTAAAGTTTTCAAGAGTCGAGGAAACTTAAAAATACATTAACTCCAGCAATCGTACATCTCTGGAAATCGAAGTACTGAGTTTTATGACAGCGTATAATAATAATAATAAGGTTAAACCAATCATATATATATATTTTATCAGGACATTCGAGGAACTAAGGAAAAGCATACAGAATTATATGAATGGATGTTTGTGTTCCACCTTAACAGATAAAGTATGCGGATCTATGCCCCTATCCATTTCTAGTGTAAGCAAACATACTAGTAAAAGAAGAAAGAAGTGAAACATAGAAAGGGAAGTTAATGAAATAATGAGTAACCGAGAGGTTGGCGCCCTTCTCCCTTTACCCAATCAATAAAGACATCTAATGAACCTGAAACAAACAACAGGGTTATGATAAATGACGCCACGCCTCCCTTCTTCTCTTTCTACAAAGTAAAAGAAATTAGAAGGTTTCATATCAATGCATTTAGCACTTCTCTGTTCCAAAAAAAGCAGAGGTATCTTCCAAATATGGAAAACACGTTATGTCACTCAAAACAGTAATGAACAGGGATCAAGCTCTCTTCGAGAAGTCCCTTCCCCAAACTCCTACGCAAATCATTATACAAAGATAATTTCAAATCTGGACACTAGTTTATGACTCCTATTACTCAAAACAATAATGAACAGGGATCGAGCTTTCTTCAAGCTGTCCCTTCCCAAACTCCTGCGGAAATCATTATACAAAGATATAAAATAAGATGTTTATTCACGGGAATTCTATATGTATGCTGCCACAGGAAAACTAAATCGAAAACCGTGATTAATACGAAAATACATATAAATTTAACCTATATTTCACGCTGCTTCTGGGGATCAAGCTTAGATAGAAAGCATCAATTCAAAAGTAGGAAAACCTTAAACGAAATCGACTGACATCCGATACGTAGCAAAGCTAAGTGTTGTCTGTTGTAGGCTAAGTAAAAATACTTTCTTGATACAATCTTTATCACTACGATTAGGAAGAGATTAACAAATATGTATAATTGTATGATCTGAACACTTAAGCCAGCGATATCAGGAAACACGTCTGCTCTCAGATGTGTCCACAGAAAACAAGAGACAACGGTCCACAAAACATACAGGTTCTATGCGGGAAAACCAAGATTATACTTTCCTACCTCAAGCACAGAGTATATACAAAATTCATAATCAAGAAAAGAATGGGGATCGATCTCCTTAGTGAGTTGTCCTTTCCCATGCCTCTCTCGTAGAGTATAACCAGTAGTCATCTCTGAAAGGAATGGGGATCGAGCTTCTTAGTAAGCCTTCCTTTCCCACGTCGTTCCCCCTCAAAATCCAATTTTCATGTTAATCTATTCGTCTAGCATAAACCACCTTGCAAGATGAGTGTGGGGAAGATTAATTGTCTAATTAATTAAACAGTTGATACTACCAGAACATAAATTATCAACCAGAGGAAGTCTTTTATTTCAAAGCTATCGTGCAAGATCTATGCAAGCACCATTTCTACCTGACACTATTTATCTATTGGTATGAAATCAAAACTCTTTGTAAACTATATCACACCTTCTTGAAAAGAAATCAAACCTCAAACCTATTCATAAAACCATACTGTATATCTAATCACACTTCAAACAAAATCAATTCTTATGAAGAAAAATCTAATTGCATAAATCTAAAAGAAGTGCTATGTTGGCCAACAATCTATCAAATGAATTAATAGGAAAACAACTATGATAAATCTAATGAATGAAAGCATACAACTATGATAAATCTAATGAATGGAATCATGAACCAACTAATAAGCAAATCTAAACATGTGCAATAAACACTACCAGCATCTGCTCAGGGAATAGGGCCCTTCCTCCACTCAGCAGAGCTGAATCTCCACAATGAAAGTCTACAACTCTAGAATTAAGAAACTGCAACATGTATTATCATAATGAAAGTATTGCAACAAAGTCTGGATCAAATCCTACATCATAACATTACTTTCTCTTATCCTCCCAATACATTAGAATGATTACATATTTATACATAAAATTCTCTCAGGAGAGTGAGAAACCAAATCCCCGAACTTGTGATATGTTTCAACAAATTGCTAACTTGAAACACGGCCGTAGCTTCAGATATGAGAATTACATGTTTAAAACACCAGCTGTATATCTCAAACCGTGGCTTTGTTTGGTGATTTCCTCACGAGTTAGGTAATTGAGGTTGTTAGGCACAAAACCCATGTCCCATATTTTCTCGATTCTTCTCTATCTACCCGCAAATCACAACGCAAATAAATGTGTTCTTATCTGGCATGTGTTTTTGGTTAAGACCGTTTGATCGTGAGCTGGAGGCTGCCATGTTGGACTTGGGCACGAATTGAAATCACAAATCCATATAATCAATCATAGGAATGAAACCATGTTGTGAATCTCCATGTGGACGTCTGCTAGCATGCCAACTTTGGAGGCTTGAACCATGAGTGCTGCTGCTGTTAATATGAAAAATCACTTCATAAACCATCATCAGTAAAATTGTGCATAATAGTCTTCAATTCATCAAAAATAAAGGAAAATAATCATTATTAACCACTAAAGCATCAACGGAAGTAATATGGTATTTTACGGGAAGTTACAACAAATGGATGAAAAATGGAATGATAAATGGATAATAATATGATAAATGGATAATAATATGAATAAGAGGGATGAAATATATGTCGATAGGTGATGAAAATATGGACAAATCCGTGACCCAACATCTCCCCCAAACTGAACTTGTTGCATGTCCTCGTGCAACCCAATACCTGTGTAGCATCCAAACTAGAAGGTCTCATTTGACTGTTGCTTTCATTTTACCACGCATAGTGACCAAAGCCAGAAGAGTTGCAGCCGAAAAATTGGCACAGTTTAGGAGAGTCGCAGCTGGTAGATAGGAAAAATATGGCGGAGTCGCAGCTGGTAGATAGGATAAATCTGGCGGAGTCACAGCTGCGAAAATAGGAAAAGTAGGCCAATTCTAGTGGAGTTACAGCTGGTAGATAGGAAAAATATGGTGGAGTCGCAGCTAGTAGATAGGATAAATATGGCAGAGTCACAGTTGCGAGAATAGGAAAAATGGACAAAATTGGCGGAGTCCCAGCTGGTGTATAAGGCAAATCTGACAGAAAATTTAGCGGTGTTGCAGCTGCTTATTACGGTATGTCTCGAGACTTGTTCATGATTAAGTTTATGATATGTTTGTCTTCATGTTATTACGGTTAGAACAATCTTGATTTTAGACTTTTCGTATCACCTTAACAAAATTATGAATGCATGCATTAGGGTGTTGACACTTATGATTGTACTAATGCATTATGGTGTTGTATGAGGTTTATGTTGTCCACTAACATGAAAGGTACACCAAGAAAGACAAATCATGTTCTAGTTTAAGAACATATGATAATGATGACATGAAGACAAAGATTCATCCATTGTCATGGATCACTTAGAAAATCTACTTACGAGGTATGTATAACTTTGTTCTACAATGGATAACTTATGAGACATCCAGGTTACTAACACAAGTCATTGAAGAGAACCAGAAGACATTATGCGGGTATGTTAGACATAACTAGCTAGCATGCTAATCCAGGTATGTTTTTCCTATATCAAGCTAGAATCCTACCTTGTGTTAGGATCTTATATTGTTGTGTTGTTGATAATGATTATTCATGAAATCATAGGTTTGAATAGTCATGGTTGTATGCATATTATGTTACTTACCATAATTGATGATATGACTAACCAGAAGAATCATGAAGGTATAGGTTTGAATAATCATGGGTTTTATGCATATTATATCTCTTATCTTGATTGATGATTTAACTAACCAGAAGAGTCCTATGATCAAATAAGAATATGTATGAGTAAAAGAAGACTTCCCTGAAACCTTGAATACTAATGTTTATTATCTGTGTTTGAAATGATCCTGACTATACATGCTTGAGATTATTGTGTTTTGATAATATTAAGATTATACTAATGAATGTTTGATTATGTATGAGACCTAGAGGATAACACAATGATGATACTAACAAGCATGCATAGGGATTGAGAATGAATATAAGTTCAAGGACAGGTAATCCAGGAAGCAAAGATCAAGAGGGAGCACACTCCAGTAGTTTCTGCAAGGATGCAGATATTCACAGGGAGTTGACCACTTCTCACAATCCACATCAGAATGGAGTTGCAGAAAAGAAGCAACGACTAAGAGGGGGTCAACCCAACAATCAAACAAAGATAAGTATTTGAATTGTCATTTCTTACATAGTTGTTTGTTTAAATAATGTTATTCAATAATGTATATACCGATGTTCCTACAATTAGGTTGTGTATTACGCATATTAGAATAGTTGCATTGATGAACAGTATACTACTAATATACATGGGTAAGTGGCCTATGGAACTGTACAACATTCTATTGCTACTTATCTAGAATGAAACCTCTTTGCTGACATGTTGGGAGTTGTGCACACTCTTAACAATGTTCTGGTAGAGATTGGAAGGCATCTAGAAAGTTATGGGATATGGATAAATGTTGTATTGAAGCATTGGCTAAAGATAATTGCATGATTGTATGACATATTTCTTTATGTGTAAGAATTTGTTTTGAAAACTATGAGATGTTTTCTAATCATGCAATTTAACTTGTTGTGTAGGAAAGATCGTATACCATCACCTACAAAAGAAGGACTACAACATTTGTCCAGCAACAAAGTTATCTGTTGAAAATACTGAAGATATTGAAGTTCCCAGGATCTAGGAAGAATGCCATGATCGAGGAGTATCAGTCAATCATGAAGACGTTTGGGATGCAGTCCCAAAGGGTAGTCTGTAGTGACTTCCAAGAGGATCTACAAGATCAAGCATGCTACAGGTGGTAGCATAGAGACTTTTGCTCCTATAGCAAGATACACTTCCATTAGATCCGTACTTGCTCTAGCTGCAATGATGAAGTGGAAGATACACCAGATGGATTTCAAGACAACCTTCTTGAATGGTGTAGTTGAAGAAGAAGTGTATGTGGAGAAGCCACTTGGTTCAGAGACACATGACAGGGAGTCATATATGTACAGAACTTGGTATGGTAGACAGCTTTCTATCCAGTTTGGGCTTTACCAAGAGTAAAGCGGATTCCAACCTTTACTACAAGGTTGAGGAAGGCAATCTAGTGATACTACTTTTGTATGTGGATGACCTGTTTGTTACAGGTGAGGATAGATTGATTGCCAACACGTAGCGGAAGCTTGCTTCCGAGTTAGAGATGAAGAACTTGGGTATAATGCACTACTTTCTTGGTATGGAGGTGTGGTAGAGTGCAGATGGAATCTTTCTTGGACAAGGGAAGTATGCAGTAGAGATCCTGAAGAGGTTTGGGATGATGGACTGCGAGGCTATGGTATTGAACCTGAAGCTTCTGTGTGATGCTTCATCTAAATCGGTTGATGTCACTATGTATCGTCAGATGATTGGGTCCTTGATGTACCTGACGAACATGAGTCCAGATATTTTCTTTGCGGTGAACACATTGAGCCAGTTCCTGACAGATCCGAGGAGTGTTCACCTGGTTGCTGTAAAGCATATTCTAAGGTACCTGAAGGGTACAGTTGATTATGGGCTCAAATATGATGCGAATCAAAAGTTTAACCTACAGGGTTATGTTGATTCAGATTGGGCTGGCAATGCTGCAGATAGGAAGAGCACATCTGGGTGCTGCTTCAGTATGGGATCAGGTGTGATCTCTTGGTTCAGCGGGAAGCAATCCTGCGTAGCACTGAGTACAGCTGAGGCAGAGTATGTTGTAGCCTGTTCAGCTAGTTGTGAGGCAATATGGCTTCGGAAGCTACTGTCTGAGTTATTTGATCTCCCATTGGATGCTACTGGTATCTTTTGTGATAACTAGAGTTGTGTGAAGTTGTCCGAGAACCCAGTGTTTCATGACAGGTCGAAACACATAGAGATCAAATATCACTATATCAGGGATATGGTGCAGAGAGGAGCTGTGAAGCTCCTGTACATTACGATGGACGAGCAGATTGCAGATGTGCTGATGAAGCCACTAGCTAGGGTGAAGTTTGAGTACTTCAGGGAGAGGCTTGGTGTTCATCAGATTGATGACACTTCGAGGAAGAAGTGATGGACACATTTGCAGAAGCCATTCCAAGCATGTTGGAAGGAGGATCCTTCACATGGTTGTGGATGTAAGCGCTGGATGATAAGCATCAGGACGATGCTCCAGTTACTGCTCTGTATATGCATCAGGAGGATGCTGGATATGATCAGTTGGATCATTTATATGTATATGTATGTACACATCATGTTGGATATGATCAGTTGGATCATTTATATATATGTATGTACGCATCATGTTGGATACTGGATATGATTAGTAGGATCATTTGTATATGTTTTGTATATGCATCATGTTGGATGCTTGGACCATCTATCTGTATATGTATCAGGTGGATATTGTGTATGATCAGGTAGATCATGTGTGTTGATATGTATCAGGTATGATCAGGTGGATCATGTTTTTGTATTTGTATCAAGTGGATACATGGTATGATCAGGTGGATCATGTTTTTGTATTTGTATCAGGTGGATCATGTATGATGATATGTATCAGGTAGATACTTGGTATGCATCAGGTAGATGCATTATATGATCAGGGTGATCATGGATGACGAGCTTCAAGATGTTGCTCCAGATGACATGTAGCAGGATGTTGCAGTGATGATGATCAGGATGATCATGTATACATCAAGATGATGTATGGTAAGTATCAGGTTGATACTCTGTGGCCGTGGATCAGGTTGTGCAAATGAGCATATAATTTGGCCCTGGGAGATTTGCAGATAGTCTTTCGAGGTTTTGCCTATGGCATGTAATCTAGCCCTGGGATATCTGACAAATTCTCTTTCGACGTTTTGCTCTGGGAGGACATATAATTTGGCCCTGGGAGATTTGCAGATAGTCTTGCAAGGTTTTGCATATGGCATATAATTTGGCCCTGGGATATCTGGCAGATGCTCTTTCGAGGTTTTGTCCTATGGCATATAATAGCACCCTGGGAGATCCGATAGGTTGAGCTGTGTGCTCGTAATAAGTACTGGGATGATCTTGCAAGGTTTTTCCATGACCACATGTAATATCACCTTGGGAGATCCGATAGGTTGGGATGTGTTCCCGTAATAAGTCCTGGGATGCTCTTGTAAGGTTTTGTGGTGACCACATATAATAGCTCCCTGGGAGATCCGATAGGTTGAGCTGTGTGCTCGTAATCAGTCCTGGGATTCTCTTTCGAGGTTTTGTGGTAGGTTCACATGTAATAGCTCCCTGGGAGATCCAATAGGTTGGGCTGTGTGCCCGTAATAAGTCATGGGATGCTCTTGCAAGGTTTTGTGACACACGTAATAAGTCCTGAGGATTCCACAGTATGGCTAGTGATGATGAAGACCTGCAGGTGGTGGGCCTACATCCAGTATGAAAAAGGACTGGCTCTGTAGTGTTAAAATTCAATATGCTAAGACAGAAAATAGCAGCATTACATTCCATTTCACAATAATAGCATATACAGGATCACTGAAGAAACAACAAGCATAGCATAAACACAAGAGACATAGATTTATCCTGGGAAACCCTCATGGGGTAGAAAACCCAGTAAATCTTCCTCAATATAGATGACCATCAATATACAAAGATGCAAACCAAAGACATGATCTCCTCCTCCACCATAGCATACCTCTCCTCCACAAGTGCGCCTCTCTTAAGTGAGTGAGTGTATCAAATGAGGAACACACCTCCTCTATTTATACACTACTCCGACTTTTCTTTTACACAAGACATGTAGGCTCGTATTTAACCAATGGGTTAAATACCCCACTACAACTGACTGGGCCGACCCCTCTAGGGTGGTCTAATAACCCTTTGACCCACATAACACATACAGGGCCGACCCCCCACTAGGGAAGTCTAATAACCCAAGTTACCACATTCTGACGGAGGAATAAACATCTCCGAATATACAATAAGATCTTCACGGAGGAATGAATCATCTCCAGAATAATAAAGTACAAATATAATATTCTTTGAAGTTACAATATCTCAACACTCCCCCTTAATGAGAAGGATATTATAACAGCATCTGCGCAAGCAAGGAGTCATCAACATCATACATGATACATCTATAAATCATCGGAAGCTTTCTTCAATTTATCATCATCAGTAACTTGACTAGTTACTGGAACATCAACATCATCAGAGTTGATAGTACTCAATCATCAACATCGTCATCACACGATCATCAGCATCATCATCACACGATCATCAGCATCGACATCACACGATCATCAACATCGTCATCACACGATCAATAACATCGTCATCATATGATCATCAGCATCGTCATTACACGATTATCGGCATCGTCATCAGCATCATCATCATACGATCAATCCTGTTCTCTTTAGGACCTATGTCCATGGATGATGCAATCCTCTCATGTACCTTTTGAACCGAAGTCCAGGGACGATCCAGTCCTATCAATTCTCAGAGACCTCATGTCTACAGCTCAATTCAAAAGACCGAAGTCTGAGGATGATCCAATCCTATCATGTACCTTTTGAACCGAAGTCCAAGGACGATCCAGTCCTATCATGTACCTTTTGAACCGAAGTCCAGGGACGATCCAGTCCTATCAATTTTCGGAGACCTCATGTCTACGGCTCAATTCATAGGACCAAAGTCCAAGGATGATCCAATCCTTACCGTACATTTAGGACCATGTCCAAGGATGTCTTAATCCTCAACCGTACATTTAGGACTACGTCCAAGGATGACTTAATCCTCCACCGTACATTTAGGACTACGTCCAAGGATGACTTAATCCTCCACCGTACATTTAGGACCACGTCCAAGGATGACTTAATCCTCCACCGTACATTTAGGACCACGTCCAAGGATGACTTAATCCTCCACCGTACATTTAGGACCACGTCCAAGGATGACTTAATCCTCCACCGTACATTTAGGACCACGTCCAAGGATGACTTAATCCTCCACCGTACATTCCTCCACCATACATTTAGGACCACGTCCAAGGATGATTTAATCTTCAACCGTACATTTAGGACCACGTCCAAGGATGACTTAATCCTCCACCGTACATTTAGGACCACGTCCAAGGATGACTTAATCCTCCACCGTACATTTAGGACCATGTCCAAGGATGACTTAATCCTCCACCGTACATTTAGGACCACGTCCAAGGATGACTTAATCCTCCACCGTACATTTAGGACCACGTCCAAGGATGACTTAATCCTCCACCGTACATTTAGGACCACATCCAAGGATGACTTAATCCTCAACCGTACATTTAGGACTACGTCCAAGGATGACTTAATCCTCAACCGTCCACCAAGGACTTCATTCTCGAAGACATACGTCTACGGCTCTTCTTTCGGACTGAAGTCCAGGGATGATCCAATCCCCTCACATGTTTACCAAGAACTTCATCAAAACATGTGTCAATCATGTATCCTCATCATCAAAACATGTATAACAAAACATGTATCCTCATCATCAAAACATGTATCCTCATCATCAAAAAAAAAAATATAAGATTCCTAAATCTAAATAAAAGTAACTAAGTGCGGCAAATTGATGGGATAGACTTGTTATCAGATACTATACTACTCCCCCTTTCGAGGAGGGTCCTTCTGGACTATACCAAGCTTGTCTCGGAAGTATTCAAACTTTACTCGAGACAGAGGTTTAGTCAAGATATCAACAATCTGATCCTCAGTGCTTATATACTCGAGCTTGATAGCTCCTCTCTGCACCATATCTCGTATATAGAAGTATCGGATCTCTATGTGTTTTGACTTATCGTGGAATACAAGATTTTCTATCTTGATGCAGTTTTGAATGTCACACATAATCACAGTGGAATCCATTTCCAAGTCAAACACTCCATATAATAGCTTCTGAAGCCACACTGCTTCACAGCTGGCAGAGCAGACAGCTATATATTCTGCTTCAGCAGTACTGAGAGCCACACTAGATTGTTTCTTGCTGAACCATGAGATCATGGCAGATTCAAGACTATAACATCCACTTGATTTACTCTTTCTGTCTGAGGCACTTCCTGCCCAATCAGAATCTGAGTAACCATGTAAACAGAGTTCATGACCTCCAAGATAATATAGACCAAAATCTAATGTACCTTTTAGGTACCTCACTACATGCTTTGTAGCTATTAAGTGAACCTTTCTAGGTTCTACTAGATACTGACTTAGGGTATTTGCAGCAAAGCATATATCTGGCCTAGTATTTGTCAAGTACATCAATGACCCAAAGATTTGTCTATATAGGGTTAGGTCCACTAAATCAGATGAGTTATTAACTAATAACTTCAAGTTGGAGTCCATGGGAGTGGCCATGGCTTTATACTCCAACATATCAAATCTTTTTAGAAACTTCACAGCATACTTACCTTGATTTAAAATATTCCTTTTGGATATTGCCATACTTCTCAACTTAAGAAGTAGTACATTAATCCGAGATCTTTCATTTTCATTTCTGCAGCCATTTTCATGATTTGTTTCTCATTCCTTGTCAGAAAGAGATCATCGTCATACAATAATGGTATGATAGGTTCATCATCCACAACCTTAAGGTAAAGGTTAGGATCAACTTTACTACTGGTAAAGCCCAAGCTTTGTCATGAAGCTGTCAATTGTCCATTATTCACACTCTGCATTGAGTGATCTTCTGCATATCTATCTGTGCCATCTCTCGTCAGATGGGTCTACTAACATGAGCCTCAAAATCATTCGAACTCTGTGGTGAGTTCCTTCTTGCATCCATGTCATATGTGTATAGAAGCCATATTCAACCTTGTAGCAAAGGTTGAGATCCACATCACCCATGATGATCATTAAGCTCATCAATTGACTACCAATCTTGGGTACCCATACAGAACCTGATTCACACTTTTTCTTTAACTACACCATTAAGAGAATGGTCTTATCTAGCCACTTGGAGCAAAACATCTCATCATGATTCTCTTCTAGCCACAAGCCTTCTATAGTGTGTTTGATTTGTAAATCTTTTGTTGAACATCCATCACTTGTTCAGTGTTCATCATTCATCATGATCTTTCCTACAAATCAAAATTAAGTACATGATTAGTAATACTTCATAATCATTAAATCATATTGACATGATAACCTATTATGCATACAGCTATCATTTACATAGTTATGCAACTATTTTGACCAATACTTTGGCACAACACTTTCCCATATCCTGTATGCATACAGTGGCTATCTAGATGCCTTCCATCTCTACCAGAACATACTATCGAGAATGTGCACAGCTCTCAGCATGTCAGCAAAGAGGTTTCATTCTAGACAAGCAACAATGGAATGTTTGTCCAACTTACCAATCATATGCATATTAGTAGCATGATATATTCTAGGAATAAAAATATGCATACAAGCAATATCATTTACTATTTCTAATAACAACTCAAATACTTATCTTTTATGTTTGTGTGGTTGCCTCCCGCTTGATCTTCTGTATGTCTTCTGAACTTCTATTCATTCTGTACCACTGTGCATGCTCAAGTGTGCACTAGTGTCATTCTCATGATCTCATACACAAACATACATTCATTAGTATATTCTCAATGTTATCAAAACATTATAGTTCTAAATAATCTTGAAAATGTATAGTCATGATTATAGATAATATTCAAGGTATCAGGGAAGTCTTCTTTTACTCATGCATATTCTTGTTTGATCTAGTTAGTTAAATCATCAACCAAGATAAGAGACATAATATGCATAAACCCTTGATTACTAACTTTATGAATAAGCATAACCAATCATACCAAGTATACTTATATAAGGGATCCTAACACAAGGTAAGATTCTGATTTGACATAGGAAAACATACCTGGATTAGTATACCTGCTTAGTTATGTACAACATACCTAAACAATCTTTTCATTGATTTAGAGATCCTGAGCTAGAACCTGCATGTCTCATAGGTTAAGCATAATATAACAAAGTCATACATACCTTGTAAGTAGAACAAAGATTATGGATGAGTCTTTGTCTTCATGTTGTCATGGTCATGGAACTTGATTTGTCTTTTGTGATGTACCTGTATCTTGTTAGCAGACAACATCAACCTCACACAACACCATAATGCATTAGTACAATCATATAGCCCTAATTAATGAATGTCTTTGATCATTCACATGCATTCATATTGTTACTAGGGTGATAAGACAATTCTAACATTAATCAAGATTGTACTAATAAATAATATGAAGACAAACATATTATGAACTTAATCAAGAATCAGATTTCAATACATACCTGAACCTCTTTAAGTCATACCTGTCGAGACTTCTTGTAGTCTTCTTATGTAAGGTCTTAGCCTCAACTCCCCCTAAAACTTGATGTGGAGCTTGATTAGGGTTTGCTAGAGAAACCCTAAAAATTCAATCTTTGAACACTTCTGAATGGATGGAAGGATGTGTCTTGCCGAGCTGATCAAACTAGCATACTTCAATTTTGAAATCTCCAAAATTTGACTCCTCAAAATTGCCTTCGAAACTTCTAGATCTTCTTGATAGGAACCCGAAATAGGGTTTGATGAAGCCCACCCTTCTGTCCAATCAAAAGGTTGGATCCAAGGCTCTAAACTCTTATTTTTCTGAGGAGTTTCCAGCCGTGATTACATACTTCAAAAATTCCAACTTTTGCTGAAGCCCTAATTTTCCATCTTTCTGATTAAAATCCCGAACTAGGGTTTGATCAAGCCCGGTCTTCTACCCAAAAAAAAAATTTGATATTGGTCTCTAAATTTCGATTTTCCTGAGTATCATTCAGCTGTGGACTCCGATTCCAAAAATTCCAACTTTCTCCGAAACCCTAAATTCCGGAAGCCATGAATGAATGTGCTCAAAAAATAATTTTGTTTTGACAGAAATATGTACCTGATTGTGTCTGCTGTAACTATGAATTTTTGGATCCAAAGGGTCTGAAAAAATTTCTTGAGATAGCCTGACCTGTTATTTTTCCATCTTGACAGGTCTGACCTCAATTGGACTCTCTGAGAGAGAGTTATGCCAAGTGTCGCAACGTGACCTGTTTATGGGATAAAACAGGAGAGTGAACTTGTACGGCGTGCCACGTGTCACTTTTTTAACTTCGGACTCTGAAAACTCTTCCTGAGATATCTCGCCCTGTTATATTTCCATCCTGATAGGTCTGACCTCAATTGGACTCTCTGAGAGAGAGTTATGCCAAGTGTCGCAACGTGACCTGTTTATGGGATAAAACAGGAGAGCAAACTTGTATGGCGTTCCACGTGTCACTGGTTTAGTTTCGGCCTCTGCAAACATTTCTTGAGATAGTACAGTCTGTGTACTACCTGTCACTTTTTACGAAATTTCATTTGGAGCTTCCTATCCCAAGTTATGACCTTTTTTGCTAGGTCACCTGATTTTGACTGAGATCTGGAAGAGGCAGAAACCCTAACTTGTATTGATCATAACTCACAAAGTACAACGAATCTGAGGGTGCCCGTTGGACACAAGGTACCTGGGGATGTTATCTACGACCTGTAAACTTTTCAGATCTTGAAACTTCGCATAAATGGATTTGTAGTGAAATTTCCACGATGACTGGTTTTTGCTATATAAAACCCTAACCTTCAAATTGTCGCAAGAGAAGCAAGTGTCGTAAGTGCCATACATTGCCTTCCTTCAGGTTAGCTCTGATACCATGTTAAAATTCAATATGCTAAGACAGAAAATAGCGGCATTACATTCCATTTCACAATAATAGCATATACAGGATCACTGAAGAAACAACAAGCATAGCATAAACACAAGAGACACAGATTTATCCTGGGAAACTCTCATGGGGTAGAAAACCCAGTAAAGCTTCCTCAATATAGATGACCAGCAATATACAAAGATGCAAACCAAAGACATGATCTCCTCCTCCACCATAGCATACCTCTCCTCCACAAGTGCGCCTCTCTTAAGTGAGTGAGTGTATCAAATGAGGAACACACCTCCTCTATTTATACACTACTCCGACTTTTCTTTTACACAAGACATGTAGGCTCGTATTTAACCAATGGGTTAAATACCCCACTACAATTGACTGGGCCGACCCCTCTAGGGTGGTCTAATAACCCTTTGACCCACATAACACATACAGGGCCGACCCCCCACTAGGGAAGTCTAATAACCCAAGTTACCACATTCTGACGGAGGAATAAACATCTCCGAATATACAATAAGATCTTCACGGAGGAATGAATCATCTCCAGAATAATAAAGTACAAATATAATATTCTTTGAAGTTACAATATCTCAACATGTAGAACTTCCTATGACGAGTAGATTCAGAGATTGATTGAGATAGTAGCAGCAGTGACGATGATGATGACTCGATGACGATTATCCAGTGACGATGATCCAAAGAAGATGACTTGTGCTAGAAGACCTGTGTCGAGAAATACCTTCCTAGTTAAGAGGGAGTGTTGATGTATATGTAACTTCGGAATGTATTTCGCATATATGTATATTGTATTCCTATAGAGATGTTATTATTCCTCTATACGGAAGTGTCGTCATTTATATTGTAAGTGTCATAACTTATACTTGATGGGTTATTAGACCACCTTGTTGGGGTCAACCCTGTATAATTCATGTGGGTCGAAGGGTTATTAGACCACCCTAGTGGAAGTCGGCCATGTGGGTCAAAGGGTTATTAGACCACCATATTGGGTGTCGGCCCAATCATCATTGTGTTAAGTGGTTAAGTTAAGGCCGACCTAGTAAAGGTTATTAGGCAAGTCAAGTCTAGTATAAATAGATATTGGGAGATCTCTATTTCATCATTCTATTCACTCACTCACACTTTGGAGAGTGGCGCACTTGTGGAGGAGGAGGCTCTGCTGCTAGGAGAAGACTATCTCTTGTATTCTAGTTGTATCATTGCTCTATCTATCTCTGAGGAATTTATTGGGGTTTTTCACCTTTATGGTTTTCCCCAAGTAAACTCTGTGTCTGTTGTGTGCTTGCATTATTGTGTCCATGATTAATATGCTGTAGATATGTTGTACATATTGTTCTCTCAGTTAATATCCTAGATCAGATTGAAGTAAATTCTGAAAATTTAACAATTGATTCATGCAGATCCCAGGGCACTATAAAACTCTAATCTCAATCCCAGATGATGTGTTGGAGTCGATGGGACAAGACCATTGGAAGGTGGACCTTATGAATTCCACATCATCCAATACGAGTACAAAATAAATGATTGTGAAGAATCATACTGAAAAATAGAACCAGCATTAAACTCAGAAGTGGAAAGTATATGTGAAGTCATGATGTAGTAGTGATAGCAAATAAAAAGGTCGAGGTTTACTACAGTGGAAAATGGGACTTCGACATGAATGGATTTTTTTAGAGCTTTGAAAGGAGGAGGGTGAATGAATATGGCACAATTGGCTTCTTGAGAGATTTCTTTTGGCAACAATTGGTATGACAGGTGTGATGAGCTTAATGTCGTCTCAAAAGGATTCTTGGCATGTAGAAATGGGACTTGACTTCGGAAACATTGGTATTTGTATGGTTTTCACATCAATATATCCATTTTATGTGCTCAATCCATTTGCAAATTGAGAAAAAATCTTCAAGAGTCACTCATGCATGTATTGACCTTCTTCTTCCAAGGACCTGCAAAAACCTAGCACTTGCCTACAATAAAACATGAGATGATGGAATAAGAGAGGTGATTGGTCTCTATTCACCCAACACTTATGAAAAAAACAACAAGCAATTACTTATAAAACAAATCCAAAGAAAAATGAATGAAGCAAAATCCACTTTATACCTGCGGGAGAGCGATGGCCATCTGGACTCACCAACAGTATTCCGATCATAAATTCTTCGTTCATTGTCCGATTTGAGTGATTCAAAATCCAAATGAAAGTAAATTAATAGGTCTACGTCCATTAGAAACAGGTTTTAAAAATTCTATGTGATGATATTCCAAATTTTCTCAGTAACAACCTGCATAACAAGTTGTTTTATGAATTCTGGACTAGACCAACAATCACAGTTTTAGGCACAAATTTTTCGTTTGATAGCAGATTGACATGATTCCAATTGGATATGAAAGTATATTCATGTAGGGATATCCAATAGAAACAGGTTTTGAATCCAATAAGAATGCATGGTTCGAACAGTCCAATGAACAGTCTAGGAAACTGAGTTTTAAAAATGTTGATTGGTGATAGGTAGTCGGTATTTTGGTCATACAATTTGCGTACGATATCAGAATTGAGTGATTCAAATTTTGTTGTAAACTAGATTCATAAATGAATATACAAATGAAACAGGTTTTCAATATATATCCAATAAGGCATCCAAAAAGTGATTGTCTCAGCTGTGTTCCTCAGTTTCCTGCTTGACACCCGTTAGTATTTTGACCATAAATTTTTCGTCTGATGCCCAATATCAAAAATTAAAATTGGTTTGGAAACTAGATTCAAATGGATACTTGGTATGTAAACATGTTTTAAAAATAATTCCATTTGGTGTCTCAAAAATGGACTGTACCGACTGTGTTTCAGTAAAAATTTCAAGCCAAAATGCCACAAAAATTCAATAAATGAAATTTGGCTCCCAAAAAGTGACCGGAATAGGTGTGGATGTTTTTAATGATATAAATTTCAATAGAACACACACCCATACCAAAAATTTCAAGCATTGAGTACCTATATTGACTTACATAGTGTGTTGCAGTTGCTGCTGCAACTCTTTAAAATGATATAATGTTTGAAATACAGCCTGTGTATTTTTATGGATGTGTTATATAGAAATGAAAAATAAACACATACCATGATGATCGCACAAGTTTCAAGCTTGAATGGTTCCATAATCGTTTGGCTCCTTTTCCCGTGGAGTTTTCATTCACCAATGCTTCCTTCCTCTTACCACCTTCCCTAATTACTGTAATTTTGTTTTCAGGAAGGACTTTTGTATCAAATAGAGACAAATTAAATTTTGAAAATTGAAGACAAAAATGATTTAAGCATTTTGTTCAAATAGTCAACAATTCCAAAGCATTCCTGAAAACATTTCATATCCATTCCTTATATTTCTACTTTCTGATCTTCCAGATCGCAACAAGGCGCAGGAAGAGAGCATACTTATTGAAAATAAAAACTAAAAAAACAAAATTATATCCTACCCTATTCTACTTGGAAATATAAAAATTGTTCAAGTGTATGCATATTTCCAATGTAACCACATGCGTAATAGGATTATAAACATATTCACACTCAAGTTTGAAAAATGTAATTTAAAGCATATGAAAGTGTGAGAGACTAGCTGCGAGAAATAATATGATAAAAATAAGGAAGGAAGAATGAAAGAATGATGTGACCTAGTAACTACTTCGAACCATCTTTCAATATAACTATGATATTCTTGATTCTCTTCTTGGTTTAGATCACATTGCATCTCCTCTTTGGCCTCCTCGATCTCAGGTTCAAACGATTGCTCCCCATTAGATATATGTGACTCATGGAATGTTGGTTCTTCTTTCACTTATGGAGAGGTGGATAAGTTTTTTACTATTGTCAAGATGTGCTCTTCCTGAGAAGAAGAGATCCCAGCTGCTGCTAGGATTTGAGAGAGTTCTTCCAAACTTATGTTCATCCTTGAATCCATCTTGCTGGTAATCATGTCTTAATAATTGGATTAGTAGAAGGGGGGTTCTTACAACACCCAAAATTTAACTACAATATGAAACAAATGAATTAAATTAACTGCATAAATAAAATCACTCTTGCATAAAATAAATAACACACACTTGCAAAAATGGAAATCACAACACCCTTAAAAGAAAATTCAATCAAATGAAAAACAATCATGCATCATACATGTTGTACTTTAACAATGCATCTACAAAACAATGTCAGATGTACTTTTGCACCATTGATAACTTCCCCGGCAACGACGCCAAAATGTTGTGCAAATTAATTGTCTAATTAATTAAATAGTTGATACTACCAAAACATAAATTATCAACCCAAGGAAGTATTTTATTTCAAAGTTATCATTCAAGATCTATGCAAGCACCATTTCTACCTATTTATCTATTGGTATGAAATCGAAACTCTTTGTAAACTAGATCACACCTTCTTGAAAAAAAATCAAACCTCAAACCTATTCATAAAACCATACTGTAAATCTAATCACACTTCAAACAAAATCAATTCTTATGAAGAAAAATCTAATTGCATAAATCTAAAATAAGTTCTATGTTGGCCAACGATCTATCAAACAAATTAACAGGAAAACAACTATGATCAATCTAATGAATGAAATCATGAACCAAATAATAAGAAAATCTAAACATGTGCAATAAACACTACCAGCATCTGCTCAGGGAAGAGGGCCCTTCCTCCACTGAGCAGACCTGAATCTTCACAATGAAAGTCTACAACACCAGAATTAAGAAACTTCCAGCATGTATTATCATAATGAAAGTATTACAACAAATTCTGTATCAAATCCTACAGCATAACATTACTTGCTCTTCTCCTCCCAATACATGAGAATGATTACATATTTATACATAAAATTCTCTCAGGATAATGAGAAACCGAATCCCCCAACTTGTGATATGTTTCAACAAATTGCTAATTTGTAACATGGTCGTAACTGTAGATCTGAGAATTACACATTTAGAGAACCTGTTGTATATCTCAAACCGTGGCTTTGTTTGGCGATTTCTTTACCACTCGAGTAATTGAGGTCGTTACGCACAAAACCCATGTCCCATATGTTCGTGATTCTTCTCCATCTACCCGCAAATCGCGATGCAAATAAATGTGTTCTTATCTGGCATGCGTTTTTGGTTAAGGTCATTTGATCATGAGTTGGAGGCTACCATGTTCGACTTGGGCACGAATTGAAATCACAAATACATATAATCAATCATAGGAATGAAACCATGTTGTGAATCTCCATGTGGACGTCTACTAGCATGCCAACTTTGGAGGCTTGAACCATGAGTGTTGCTGCTGTTGATATGAAAAATCACTCCACAAACCATCATCAGTAAAATTGTACATAATAGTCTTCAATTCATCAAAGATAAGGGAAAATAATCATTATTAACCACTAAAACATCAATGGAAGTAATATGGTATTTTACGGGAAGTTACAGCAAATAGATGGAAAATGGAATGATAAATGGATAATAATATGAAGAAGAGGGATGAAATATATGTCGATAGGTGATGAAAATATGGACAAAACCATGACCCAACAATGAGTATCCGATCTTAAGTGACAGTTGTCACAAGAAGGGTTTGTTAGAATTAAAGTCGATCTCCACCAAGGAGACAGGCGAATCCTAGACATCGGCACACCACGCCATCAGAGGAACAATCTGCTACGAAGAGGAAAGTGGTGCATTGGAGGTTAAGCCCACCGTAACCATAAAGGTGAGGCTCGGTTCCTCTTCTTAAGAGTGTAGCTCCACTCCTTAATTAAACGAGTGGTCTAAGAATAGTGTAAGGTTTCCCCCCTCCATTCCTTTACATTTGGTAAAGGTATAACTATTATTTAGTATTATCCTTTAATAAATATGTTTCTCATATTATTGTATTTTGATTTGCCTAGGTTTTTTATCTATGATGCCATGTCCTAAAGACTTCTAAACATTATCGTTTAGATTTTCAAGGCTTCCCTTGACCTTACCTTCTCCCCATGGTTTAATTTGTTTTCATTTAGCTGCGTCGCTGCTCTCGTCTTCTATGTTTTTAAATAACACTTACGAACATAACAATAGTTTCATGGTCCACTGGTGGGGGCCTTGGCCTTGAGCTCCTCACTAGGGCCGTTTACACAATTACAATTACATTAATGAAAAATAATGGGGATCAAAATAGGAGGGATGTTACATTTATAAAAATTACTAGGGCTTAAAGGAGGGATGTTACATCCTCCCCCCCTTAAGAATAGCACCGTCCTCGGTGTTCATACTTCTCAGCAATTCGTCTACTCTTCTAGAGTCATCTTTCTTTAGTCCACTTGTCGTCTCTTCTTTGGTATTCTTGATCGTCTTCGAACTTCCACAATTTTTTACAAGTCTTTAGGGTTTGTACTTCTTTCTCAACTTGCACATTGTACAACTCATACAAGATGTTCCATCATTCTTCAGTATAAAATAATTATACTTCACAATATTTCAAACAATAAATGTTTATCATTTATCATTCATCCTCATCCTTGAGGAAATTTTCGCTTACTCAAGCATACATCCAATAGACTAGTTACAAGACAAATCATTAATATTTTTTATATCATAAAACAAATCTTTCAACAACACTTTGTTGATCATCAAATTCTCCCATGAGTTTGGAACTTCAGCAATTCCTCTACTGAACACAGAACTCATCCTTGAGTTATGTTGTCTCGACAATCAAACTTGAAGTTAGAATACTCTCTGCAAACTCAACATAATAATCTGACAGTCCTTACACTGCAACCCATTCTTTCAACTTTCCCGTCATTGAATCCCTTGTGTGCTCAACTTTTTCAATTTCCAGCAATCCACAAGGTAAAACTAGTGAACCTCCTGCTCAATTTGATGGATATATGTCTGCCTAGGTATTTGGGTCAGTTAAATCATTTAATGAGCCACCTGCTCAGTTCCACCTTCCTTGGGGAACATGACCACATTTTTAGGGAAGTTTCCTCCTGCAACGGCTAGTAAGTGAGTGCAGATGCTGCCAGTCTGCTTGAGTCTAGGAAATATTCTTTTCCACTCAAACCTTCTCGTTAGAGTCTAGGAAATTTACTTAGTAACAATCATTTATTATTTCTTGCATGCCACATGCAACATAATAGCAACAAAATATTAATAATATATTCACCTATTTACTTATTACATTCTATGCATTTTGATGATCACACATCATTAATCATAAGTCTACCATGATTCATAAAATCCTATAATCCACACTATAATAAAATGTAAAATAAATCATTACTTACTCTTGGGTGATTTAGCTCAACTTATCTATATGAATGGTTTCATAATCAACGTTCCACTTTAATCATGATGTCGGTCGTAATCATGATAACCTCCTGCAATGTTAGTACAAAAGAGAAAATAAAAAATTATTTGCTTCAATTGCCCAACAGTTGAACATATTAGTTCCATAATAATCATCCTAATAGCATTTCACGTATGCTTATTCAATTAACTTATGCATCCTCTACTATTCATCCCAATGTATAAATGTAAACTCTTCAATATCCTTAATGTGAATTTGGGGTCAAGTCTGCTGACAAACAAACATGTTAGTATCATAGTTTATTCATTTCCATCTAAAACTCATCATCTAAAGATTCTTTTCTCTATAATCTTTACTAGAAGATATAACAAACCCTACGAGGGGTCTATTCAAAAATCTATGGAGAAAGTAATTAAAATCATATGCTTTAAAATAAGATCATTTAAATCCCTAGGAACATTGTTTGCAATTTCATAGAATAATACACCTTTAAGCTATACTTAAAGTTCTATAATGAAATACAATCGATGTTAAGTAATAAAATCTTAACATTTAACAAAAATGACGATTTTCATAACAAAATTAATATTCAAACACATAAGTCATCTTGCCACATAAATTCATTCACATCTTTAACCATAACTCATAACCTAGTATGTAAAATTCATCCTGGCTATCAATACTCAAGAGTAATAATTACTTAGGCTACGGACTTCGTACTATTGGACCTACGGAAGAAAATGAAAGAAAGTCAACATATATTTTGCAATAAGCATACTACCAAAACCTAAGTAAAGCGATGTACATTCTATCATTGGTACTTGAGGACCAACTTTTATTTCAAGGAATACACCTATTAATACATAGCTATAACTTCCTACCTACTAATTTAAACAAGTGTTTTACCCATTCATATTCTATAATGTCTACGTATGCAATATTTTCTGATATAGCATTACACGAAATTGTCGTAACAACTATGCAATACCAACTAAAATGTAGAAATTTATAATTGAAGATGTTCAAGTGACTTCGCCTAATCAAACAAGCTCACTTCTTTGGAGTATATTAATAATACTACAATTGTTGGTAGTACGACTGCCATTACACCAAAACCCGCAGGTGATTGGTAAACTCACCACTGCTAGATTTCAAGGATCCACGAGAGGCAATTAGTCCCTTGTCACGATACACCGGGGAGCGTTGAATACTTGCAATTTCGTGCAACAATCTCCCCCTCAGTGCGAGTCGAGTGTGTATCAAACTCGTGACATCTAGCTCTGATACCATGTTCGGGTACACAGGGTACTCCCAAAGGACCGAACACCAAGAGCAACCACTTCACACAAACAGATCACAAGTCCCAGGATCGATTATGAGAAGCTCATTTGTAACTTTCTTTCTTTGCATAATAAATTGTCCCGTAGAAGCTATTTGGTCGGGGTCGTGGAGTGTTTCCCTCAAGAGGGTTTAAACCACGTCAAAACATCGGTGTGTTGATCTATGATCTGTTTGTGTGAAGTGGTTGCTCTTGGTGTTCGGTCTTTTGGTAGTACCCTATGTACCCGAACAACTACACTCTAACCTAATGAATCTCATAGGTAGTGTGCTTAGTAATTCTTAAAAGAAAACAGAATACCAACAACTAAAATGTGGATTCAGTCCAATCCCTTAAATGTTCAAGAGGTTGAAGGGGTGATTCAGGCCTCTGACCCAACCCTCAAGGAGGATGCCTGCAATGGATTTAAAGGGAGAGACTTAACAAGATTAGGGTTACAAGCCGATAGGAGGCTTACCAAAATCCTGTTAGCGTCTAATCCACAACATTTCTTGTTGGGCTTGATTTTAAGGAAGAAAAAACAGGCATTTAAGGCCGAGGTCATAGTCTCTTGCAACAAAATGATGTACAATTTCACTAAATCTAAAAGTATCTTGACGGAAATTCACTTAGGGGAATTGCCAATCCCTTTAATGTTGAAGGAGAGGATAATTATGGAGGAGGAGGTACAAAGGGATTTTCTTCTCCAAGGGCCTTAAGGTATTGTTCAGAAGGAGAATCATAGGATAATGTCGCCACCACCGACTAGATAGAGGATAGTTGGGGGTTAACCCTAATAGCACGAGAAGAAGCGCCTTGTTTAGGTTTAGGTTTCCTTCGAGTGGTAACATTAGGGAAACAGATCGAGGAGATGGGAATAGAGTGTCCAATGTCATCAGGGTACCTCGCAAAAGTAGATAGTGGGATTTTATTAGAAGGCTCAATGGGAGGAGTAGAAATGTTCCCCAAAGAATCATCAATATTGACGATAGGGGAAGTATAGATAGAAATATACGGGGAGGGTAAATTCAACACCTGAGTGATCAGCCTCTCAATAGGGTGATGGCAATCCTAGCTGAAATGTAATGTGGGAGGAGATAAATGGGTCTGACTCGGAACCTTATGGGATAAATAGGTACTGAAAAAACAAGAGGGTTTCGGTAAATGGGGGATGGGAGGGGACAAAGTGCAAGAAGAGGGTTGGTCCATCGGAAGGGTATTAGGAAGGGCCATAAGCCCCATAATCTCATTTGCAGAAAAAGATTTTAAAAGTAAGGGAATGAAAACAATGAACTTACCCATAAACTGATGGGCCTATTCTGTGTCGAGTGGTAGGGGAAAATATAATACGTTGTCCTGCTCCAAATAATCGACATCCGATGGAGAGCAGTCCAGAATGTCATCGACTGGCTTCAAACTGCAAGCATCCCTTAAATGACCTGTCTTATGACACCTGAGGAAACAAAAGGAGATCTTCTTGTAATCAATGCACTAAATGAAAGACCTTCCTTCCCATCTGACCTCGACCTCCTCCAACAATCCCTCTGAGGTGTCGATATCCACCAGAATACATGGGAACATGTGATCCATGGCATAGAGAGTATGTTCTTCAACGAGGATGAACTAGCCAATAGAGTTTCCAATCGCCAAAAAGGACCGGAAGCTCCAACAGTGGGGAGGAAGACCCAACCAGATAGCCCATAAGTGTCGCCTTTTGGGATTCTCCTTCCAAAGGTCAAAAGAGGAGTGCTAACGATAAAATACCAAGGACCCTCCCCCCAATACCCAGTATTTGGATTCAATACAACGAAGGTTATCCTCAGATAAGAAATGAAATAACACCCAACTGTTGACCAACATTATGAAACGGGGTACATAGTTGATGAGAGTCTTCCAGGTAGCCGAAATCCAGTCAAGTATTTCCTTTTGGATGACCTAAGGTACTCAAACTATCCTAGCAGAGCCCTGGTGGACAAACCTTCGACCATGTCTAAGGTCACATCTTTGCCCAGTATATATAGTCCCCTAACTTTGCGTGCCTTTTCATCTTTAACATTTCGCCTAATACGGGCCTTCTCCCCATAGACTCCCTTTTTTAGTGATGGGGCCTCCGAAACAGGTGGAACCCTGACCGAAGAATGGATGCCCAACACCGGAATATCCCCAACCCTCAGGGGCGAAAGACGAGGACCAACGACAACCTCGAGTTCACTTCCCCGTGAAGGTCAAGTGGAAAAGACCACCTAAGAATCAGGTTTTCTCCAAACCCTAGAGGACTTAATCGAGACAGGTGTGGATGAAATCTTCCCAGGTGAACCCACAAGTCCGTCTGACTCGTCAAAGCTACCTAAGTGAGGAAAAAGCTAATGACTGACATGAGATCGCCGAGAATCACCCTGGACAGAAGGACTGAATCCCAACGCTTCCAATGTTGGACAGGTCTCCATCAACACCCTAAAAAGAGTGCATGTCCCACTCCCAAAGACACAATAGAAGCTTTCCACCCACGTGAACCAGAGAGTCTGAAAACCTAATAGAGACAGAACCCAATAAGACAAATAAACTAAGAGGAAAGAAGAACTGGGTGGAGCAGAAAAACCAAAAGAAAACCACGTGATTCCCACTTTTTTTACTTGGTTGGTACTAGGCCATCCAAAATGGGTGGCTTAACTCCAAGTTTGCCCCCCCCAATCATAGGCACCGGAAGCAGAAGAGACAAAAACCAAACAAGAAAGTTGGAAACCAAGATAAACAAACCAAGCCATGCGTACACAAATACAGATAAATGACCCAAAAGTCCATGGCAAAAAACAACTAAAACGATAAAGTCGATGCACTAATGGTAGCCCCGACAGATAAAACCCCGGCCAAGTAACCACCACTTTAATGGACAACGTTAAAAAAATATCAAGTTTCTCTGAAAAGTCCTACAAGTAATGCGCATCTCTTGTCCATTGTTTTTCACTTAGAGTACACATACATATTACGAGTATAAATCATCTTAACAGAAGGATCGAATCTCTTGAGGTGCAAACTTTTCCTCAAATTTTACACTCTAAAAATATTTGCACTTCAAAAAATGTAAAATGGATTTACAGTGATTTAATATATAAATCCATGGTTTAATGATGAGATGCCTATCACATAGCAAGAAGTATTATTTCATTAAAAAAATTTAATTTTAATTAATAAGAATATATATCTTTTTGGTTTTAGGTTTAGTTTAAGTTAGACATAGTAAGAGTATGCAAAACTCCAAACAAATTTCCTCTTAATTCTCAACACAAAATTCTAATCAACTCACTCATAATTATATTGAAATATGATAAGACCATAATTTTTTATTATTCAAATTTTTTTTTTCAAAAATATATTCAAGAATCAACACCCTCTTATACTCTTCTTGGATCTTAATTGTACAATCTCTACAACTTATATCTACCATTCTAACCACTCCTACCTACCAAAATTATGAGATAAGAGAAAACAAACTGAAAAGATCATCCAAATCTTCTATTGTTATTGATTTCACTATGTCGACTTCTCGCAAGTCGTATGTACGATATACTTTGGAAAAAGTTCATATAAGACAACGCAGCACAGTACGTAAGATACTGTAAAGGCTATTACAACCGCAACTAAAATTGTTGGCAATTTTTAATCTTCTACTTGCACCAGCTTGCATTGGCTGTCGACGTAAATATCAAAAATTTAAAAAGTGTTTTAAAGTGCATAATTTTCCAAAATGGGAAATAATGAACTTTTTTAACAGTGTGATTGATTTCTTCCGTAAGATAAGCATAAGCTCTAGGATTTACGGATCAAAATGAAATAGTTCAATACTTTCATAAGGAAAAAAAACTTTTAAGATCATTATTGCACCCGAAACTATATCCATTCACGCAAAGTCTCATGCATATTTATGCTGCCATTTGTAGAAAAGCCAAGACATTTTATTTATTTATTTAATAAGCTACGTACCATTTCCTTACACTTCGCACTTTTCTCGCGCATAACTAGGAATTACCAGAAAGTTTCAACAAACTTGACTTGATGTTACAAAATTGTTTTATTAGAAGTTGGAAATTCTAATCGTTTTTCTAAGTTATGCCATTCGTACTCATTTGGGGGTGTATTGACATGTTGGATGGTGATATAATAATTTTGAAGAATTGTTTTGATGTGATAACCCATCTTCTTCAAGTTTTCTTTACCATAGTTAGATGTGGGACTTCTTTATATGCTTAGTGTTTAGGTGGGATTTTTAAGTGCCTTTTTCCTCTAGTGTCTAGCCTTAGGTTGCTTGGTTTACTTTGACCACCAAGTCATTTATTCGGGGTATTTCCTAATTTCATAAATCCACTTAGGGTGCAAAACCCTTGGTTGGGTCCATGGGCACTTAAGATACACCATTTTGGGTCCATATCAACCTTAATATGTTTTGGAAATATAAATAATTTAGAGTCAATTTGAGTCAAACCTTATTACTATATTTAATATCTTGTTTAGAAGTGTATTGTGGGTTTCCTTGAGAGTCTTACATATGTGAATCTACAACATGTGTGACATAAAGTCACTTTAGGTCCCAAAACCCACGGCGTTGTCTTAATAAACTTGTGAAACTAAGTCAACATGTGTAGTATGAAGATTGCATGTGAATTATACCCTCCAACGACTAACCTAATATACAAATATATATTTACAGTGTTCCCTTGTCTATTTATACCATTCAATTCATCTTTGTAAGCCCTGTGGAACTCTTTGATTTTTCTATTTTGGAAAACCCTAATTAATAAGTACATACTTCAATTGCCACTCAAGATTCTTTCACCTCTTTTACCCCTTTATGTTTCTTGCACCCGTAATCTCCAACACCTTTACAAGGATCCCTTATGGCTAGCTTGGCTCCAAATTTCCAAGTTTAATTTATTCATCCAAGGGAATCTTCATTGGCTTAGTTCCACTCATACCATAGACGTTTCAACCATACAACCTCGAGAGAGGTTCCATTAGAACTGGGGCAAGGAAGGTATCATCCCCATTGAGGGTACTAAGGTATCTCTACTATGCATTATTATTGATTTATATTTACAATAGTAGATCAATGTTAATTGATTACATTGCACATATATATATATATATATATATATATTTGTATTAATATCAGTCCAAACCTTATCTTGCACGAAATTAGATCTACCTATGTAAGATTTTATGGGAAATGGAGCACACTTAGAAACCTATCACAACTTTCCTCTTCATCCCAAGGAGCTTCATCACCTAAATCAATGGATTCTAGGTGATTTCTTTCCATTCATCTGTTTACATTTCCAACATTAGTTTTTCTAGCTGATTAAAGGAACTCCAATTAATTAACTATAGTTTGTTGGCACTCCTTTCTCATCTAATTTGTTGGCTAAAGCTAAGTTGAAACTTAAGTAAATTACCCTAATCATCTACAACCATAGATCAACATTAACAATATTTTAAGATCCCAATTAATCTAGCGCTATTCCCTATCTTCTTGACCTTCTCGTCTTACCCTAAGGTTTCTTGATTTAGCCATAAAATTGAGTGGTGACTCCACTCTCCTCTTCCTCCATTTTAGTAGTTTGTGTGTGTGTGCACGCTTTCATGGTCTACAATTTGTGCCCTCATGATGTGTGTGGTAGTACAAATATGTTTGTTTGCTACATGCATTGCATCATAAGAAAACTAATAAATCTATAACAAGTCACTTTAGGTCTACAATAGAGGTAAGCCCTCCCAATGAGGTTTTTGCCACTACCACCTAGAGCAGTGCCTTTCAAAATATGCATCTCCAAAAATAGGGCATCCTTACTACAAAGATAAGGATCATGATAATTATTTTCTACAATCATCCTTGAGGGGAAAACCTTGTGGCATGAGGGTCAGTTTAGGTAAATTTTAAGATGGGAACTTCATAATTATGTTTACTAACCACCTCTACAAGAAATCCACATTATAATGGGGTCCATTACAAATGAAGCAACCCCTCTTTCCTTAAAAAGCCTATATATTCCTTTGTTTTAAATGAGCATAAGGACAATTTCTAACATAATGAGGGCCATTGCAATCGTGACAAATGACCTTTGATCACAAAGGTTGCAAAGTACTTTATGTTTACCATTGAGTTGCAAAGTGATATTGTTGCTAGCCCATCCTTTCATAATGTCCTTAGGGTCTTTGGAAACCTACCTATGATCTTGATGAAGAACCATGTGGTCTATTCTTGCAATTTTAATACATAATATCTATAGAGGACTATCACTTACACCTTTAAATAAAGGTCTATGTCAAGTTTCCTTACACTTTTAATCTAGGCAGCATAGGTATTTTAAAACTATTTTGGTAAAAGGGTTCAAATCCCTCCACACCATAACTATCATGTAGTGGAAATAGTCCTCTTATACTATGTCTATGGTCAAGAATCTTTAGTGGTTGTGTTGTGGTTCTATGCTTCAACATTACCTCATTTCATTTTGCTAACTTAGACAATTATGTTCCCTACTCTTACCTTGCAAAAGAATTGGACCTTATATCTTTGTAAGTTTATCCTTCAAATTTATTATTCCACTGAAAGTAAATAGGTTCTCTACATCCCATAATGGGATATGTTGTCATGTAACATACATGACAACAACAACAAAATAATTAATTAATTAAAAAGAAACTTTTGGATAACATATGTTGGCTCAATTTTAATTTTTACATAAAATCTATAAAAAATTAAAACCAGTTTAGATCCATCTTAAATATGGATCTATCAAGCACCAAGAGGGATTATTGAGGTGTAAATTTTATTATCTTAAATTTTTACACATCAATAAACAAATTTACATGTCAAGAAGTTTGATCCCTCTCGGTGCTTGGTGGATCTGGATTTAAGATGGATCTATGCTAGTATCTAGCACAATGATTCCATGCGCCTCTCAATTGGTCTAATCTTCTAAGGAGTGATTTGTTCCTTAGGTACAAATCATTCTCTATGGTTAGTAGGAAGCACGAACCCACTAAGGTTATGTAGGAAGCACGAACCCACTAAGGTTATGCTTAGTTATTCCTCATTTGGTCTTGCTATGCTATGACACATAAAATATTTATGTGTAAGCTTAATAACTCTTATTCATATAGACACACACACACATATATATGTATTATACAATGTGGTTTATCTTTAGGGTCAAATATATAAACATGCTATGATAATAAGATTTGTAACCCACATCCTTTTGAGCTACTTTACTATGGAAACTTAGAAAAAAACTTTTTAACCATCAATCATGTTTTAATCAGGTTTCCTACTTAACTCATAACTTATTTCTTGAACAAACTTTGCCTTCATAGAGTCTCAAATGTGCATAATCAAGTTAGACATAAGGTTAATTACTCATTAATAATTAGAGTGTATAATGTATTCTTAATTTACACACTATTTCAACACATTGGTTTTGATCTTTAATATTCTAACATTGCTTTGTGCCTATAACTCCATCTAACTTTCTAAATTTCATATTTTGTCCATTTTCCTTTGAAGGCCCCAAAAATATGAATATTATATAATATGGTTTACTCATTTGAATTGATAATATGGACATCAAGTATTAATTTCAATTGGAAATATTAAGCGTATTTGTTGTACTAGAACACGGCAGCTTGCAAATAGCAAATCATGAACAATCAAAGATCATAGTGTAGAAATAATTATATCTCCCCATCTCCAATTATGTTCAAGCAATGACTTTATAATTTTATATTCAACGGACAAAAACATATTTGTTGATATTGCTAAAGTAATCATATGTGTCCAACTAACATTAGAATCACATGCTTTAGTTTTTGTGGATATTTGTTGTGCATATCATTGTTCATGGAAGAAATTTTTTTGTGAGTATACAAACAATGAGCTTATCTTGATTGTGGATTTAGTCCATCCAATGGCATTGATCAAAGTCAATGGTTGACTTTGACCCATGCTTGTTGGATGGATGGAATCTGCAATCAAGATAAGGATGGCCCTCTTGAGGTGGTGTGTATAATATTTTGGAGCATAGAGATCTAGATTCTAAAAAAGAAAGCAATACATTTGCATGACATCAACAATGTGACAAAATCTTGTCATTAATTATGAAAACAAGAAAGAACAAGCATGTGATCTTTCTATAACAAATAAAATTGTTATATTCCATCTACTTTACAAATAATGAGTGAAATATTACATATAGTTCATTCAAATAGGTCTAGGAGGCAATTTGGATAGGTCTAGGGGGGAATTCGAATTACTCATCTAGTGCATGAGATCCTAGCTAGGCTTAACTAGATCCAAAATACTTTTTGTTAGCCATGCAAACTCTCTGAGGTGGGTTAACAACCTCATAACCAACCGAAGTAGACCCTAAGTGGTTGTAGTCACCTAAATGCAAGGATCAACTAATGATAGGCTCATGCATGTGTTATCCATCCCTAAAAAGGCTCAATAGATGCACTAGTAGCTCAGAATAGGCTTTAGAGGCAGTTGATACCTTGGATAGTGGAGTGAACACCCATGTTTTACGCCTCAACTCTAAAAACAATAGATATTTCCTAAAATTAGGGAAAGAATCCCCAAAATAAGGAATGTGCCATAAACAACTAAAAATAGATGGTTAGGAGTTATATAAATCGCAGTTGGCCTATAAATAGCAGTGTTGGTCCATTGGAGCTTAGGAGGAATCTCTAGGGTGGCTCAGATGGCCAAATTGGATGCAAGTTGGACTAGTAGACTCATGATACCATGGCCTAAGTCCTTAGGTGAGAGAGTGATGATACAGAGAGGTTTATTATGTTATAACAATGTGTACCATGGTTGTCATCAACATCCATTCCAAAGGCAACATCATAGTTTCAACAAGCTACTATTTAGATAGATGTGGATTTATTGAGCAATATTGCAAGCATTTTGGACCAACAAACATCTTTTATTGCCTATTGTATTGGGCTATGTCCCTGCCTTCCATCTTAAATATGGATACTTAGATCCATTGCATATTGATCATTTACCTTTATAATTTCTTCAATCCAATTTTGTTTTGAAGAAACCAGGCATATAAAATGGGAATTATATTTGCAACAATTTCATATGGTTATCGAGTACAAAAATATAAACACTAACACGATAGCAGATTGTTCGAGCTAGTCTCCTACAATTCATGCCTTAACTATTGTCACCAGTTCACAACCGGGATTTCATACTTGGGATTCATAATATATAATATATTATCTAGATTTTGGGAAAGTTTACAAAAGTCTCTAACACCATGTGTCTTCAAATTTAGTTCATTTCCAATATTTTTAGATTAGGGAAGGATTATTGTATAAGTTTAATGAGTTGTGTGTACCGCATGATCACTACTACTCTCTTCTCAAAGAGGCACATTCTACTCTCTATGGTAGTCATCTTGGAAAGTGTAAGACTCTTCATAATCTAGAAATGTTTTTATACTAGCCTCGCATGAAATAGGATGTTCTTCATTTTTTGAAGGATTATGCATTATGTTGTCGATCCAAACCAACTAGCATAAATCTTGGTTTGATTTGTCGTTTACCCATTCCTACTCATCCTTGGGAGAAACTTTCTATGGATCTAGTTAGTGGATTTCCCATGGCTATTCAATGTCATGATTGCACTTTTTTGGTTGTTGATAGAATTAGTAAAATGGATAATTTCATTCCTTATCACAAAACTAATTTTTCTCATGACTTAGCCCAACTATTCTTTAACTTCGTTTGGTGATCCTTTGGTCTCCCCACAAGTATTATGTTTGATTGTGACTCATTTTTTATGGACCATTTTTGGTGCTCTCTTTGGAAAATATTAGGAAATTCTATTAATGTTTCTGTTACCTTTCATCCACACACTGGTGATCAAACCAAAGTGGTTAATTGCACCTTAGTCCAAAGTATTCAAATTTATCATCATGCTTCTTTGAACAAGTGATATTTGAGTCTTACGCACATTGAGCATACATGTAATAAAGCACTTTACACCTCCACATGTCAATCTCCATTTGAGGTCTATCTTGGTTTTCATCTTTTGGCTCCCTATGATTTTCCCTTAGCCTTTCTTTTTTCTAGCTACTTCACATCTTCAAAAAGAGAAAGATAATTCATAGAATTGTTTTCTACACTTTCAATCTCTAAGCCAAGGTTATCAAGATTCTTCAAAAAAATCAAGAAAAGCATAAACAACTCATGGATTGGCATTTCCTACAACACCATTTTCAAGTTGGTGACAAAGTGTAGATACACTTGGACATTTGGTTTTAGGACAAGGCATATAATAAGTTCAAACACATTCAATATGGACCCTTCTCCGTCATCCAGTAGCTGTCTAAGAATGCTTTTATCCATGATCTTCTATCTCAATTGGGAACCATGATCTTGTCAATGTTTATTTTCTAAAATCATTTCATGAGTTGACATTGGAAACAAAGATCCTAACCAGACATCCTACATATTTGGTTCCATATTTTTAGCTTCCACTCATTAGAAATCTAGTTTTTGACATGAAGACTCACCAGACTTGTCAGGGATCCACTACTTCCTACCTTGTTGCTAGCCTAGGTGAACTACCCACGAACTACCACATCAGGGTCATTGGATTCCTTAGCAATAGATGTAACAATATTTTCCCTCTCTTCTAAAAGCATTGGAAGTTGATGCTTCCATTACCGGGAGAAATGAGAGGGATTATTAGCATATATTAATATTGTTTTTTTTTAATTATTATTCATATTGTGTTCATATAGGATATTAATATTGTGATTTTTTGTGGCAATGCCACTTGATTTCATATCATCATGGCTAGTTGGGACCTTGTCTCTAACTAGATCTATTATTGTGCTACTAGTTTTTAGTAGCTTGTTGAGTTATGTACTATTAGAAGTATGTTAGTTCTTTTGATGAAAAAACTATTTGAACTAATATTTTTTAATTGAAAAGTAACAAGATATTTTTATTTGCAATTTGACGTGGAAATCTATTTAAGTGGTTTTGATCCACATCACTAACTCTTCGGGTACTCTCATTTCCTCAATACCTGCCATGTTATGCAAGGTGGCCTATAAGAATGGTTGATGAACTCTATTTTAACACTACTAGAATTTGATCTCCAACTAAATATGTTTTCTCTCTCTTTCTCAAATCAATGAGCTCACAAGGTAAAACTAACAAATAACAACACTCACCTATCAAAATTACCAAATATAAAAAACCCATAATCAACCACACAAACAACTTTGATTTACACCCTCTTTGACATTGAATTAAGATTGAATTAAGATTTGGAAGGATAAAATTATTAACCATTTTTTATCATGACATTTTCATAAGGGGGTCCTTATTTTATTTCATAATGACGACATACAAATGTAGAAAGGAGGATATGATGAGTGAATGACTAGAAAAGTCACAAGGGACGAGAAATCATATAACCCAAAGAGGAAAATGTATAATATGGTAGGATATGGTCAATCTAATTATAATAGGTAGACATATCTCTACTTCATAACAACCACAAATACATTAGGATAAGCCACTCTCCCTTCCAAGCACACATTGATTTCAAGCAGATTCCAACTTTTCATCATGATACCTCTTATTGCAAAACAAATCTTCTTCTTTTTTTCCATAGTAAAAAGTAGGATTTCATATTAAAAAGTTCCAACCGAGCCATACAATGCTGATATACAAAAAAGAAGTCTTATAGGCATCTATATTTGAGCATGAAAATATAGATATAAAGGTTCCAAAAAATATTTATGAGGTTTTCTCAATTTCTTATAGTGAAGAGTTTGTAGGTATAATTATTAATTAACCATTATAATAGTGATATTATCCAATAAAAAATACTAGATAAACATCAAAGTAAAAAAACGCAATGGCCAATATGGCTCCAGAAACCAAATCCACTTGGTTTGATAGAGCTCCATTATCAATGGACACATGGACAAACTCAATAGTGGTAAATATACAAATATATGCAACACCACAATCCCCTTGGTCCATTTTGTTTCTAGGTAAGGTCATAGGAAACATCATAGAGATTTCCAACAAGCCCTGAGAGGTGGAAACAAAGGAGATATCACCAAAGTCTTGAGAGGGGGAATGATGAGCCTATAGTTCAAGGTTTATGTGGTTTGCAATGCATCCAGCTTGAGTTTTCAAGGAGGCCAAGAAAGAATCCATTTCCATCTATCTTCCTTTGGGGATACCCATGGAGGCATATGACTCAGATTCCCTGTCACATAGGCTGAGTACTTGGCTCCTGGTTTCCAAGGAAAAATTGTCCATTTCTCCTCAAACTTTTATTCCCATCACACCCACTAGATTATTGAATATGCCATATTGCATAATGTCTCTTCCACATCATTATCACACTAGATGTAACAATACTTTCCCTCTCTTCCATAATACATCCCAACCTTTAATAGAGATACTAGTTGCTCCATAGAGCTTGTGTGGCCACATAATCAACTAGTTAGGAATGGAAATTCCCTCCAAGTCAACCCCGGGTGCTATTATTTTGATCAATGAGGGTTCCTTCAGTGTGGGGTAGGTGATAAATAATGCATGCATAGGCTATTGAATCCCACATGTTGTAGGAGCCATGATTTTTGAGGTGCCAATCTTCAATGCGAAAGAAATAGGTATTGGCATATGCAATGGGGGTTAATGAAACCAATTAACTACCCTTATCCACATCACCTTCATGACATGATAGGTGCATTAGGATAGATTTCTTATATTGTTGTTGTGTAACATCATGGGGGAGGGGCACATGGATGTGACTTTTCTCCCATCCACCTTTAACCATAGCATTCCTTTGCATAATTTGACCCCACACTTGGTGTGTAGGTTATCCTTGGAGTTAACCCTTCACAGAGCTTCATAATAGGATGTAGATCTGGTAGAGCCCATGGACATGGCTCTTTAAATGGTTCTATTGATCTTTTTATTTGTTAGAGGATTTCTAAATTGGAGTGCATGGGTGATCACTATTGAATCATCAATCACCATTGCTCTTAGAATCCCTTTCTTTTTTTTCTAAATGAGTCCTTGTAGGACAATGAATGCTTCAACTTCACAACTCCATTAAGGAATATAATTCATTACTAGCTTCCACTAATTCTCGAATCAATAAAATTTGTATCACCCATTTGGTCCTACAAGGATTAATCCTTTTGTCACCTATTGTTGGAAACCAAGGTTATGGGAGAAGGTCATGAGATAATCCACCCTAAACAATTTTTCTCCTAGAATCCATAATATAAGGGACATGAAGACTTGATTTTATTTGAGAGGATGGTTTCTCTAGGGAGAACTATTGCCTAACCCGCCACTTTCTCATGGGAGGGGATTCATTTTGAAAAAGGGCATGACTTTTGGATATCTATATTTTCATGAAATTTATTTTGAGATGGCCCTTCGTATTATTTCAATCAATGGATTTCTATGTAAGCTCTAGACATAATATTTTTTCCTTGATGGGATCATTTGCCTTTGATCCTTAGGGTTATCCACTTGGATGTCAAGATCATCGTGAGAATAATTCTACACATATAAGGGAAATCCACATTCAAAAAAAAATGTGAGGTAGTTTCCTCCTCAAATTGGAATAATTCACATTTGGTAGGTCCCGAAATGCCCCTGTTGTAGAGATCTTTGTTGTTAATATCTTATTATGCACCACTAGGAAACATAACAATATAATTTTTGGTAGGTAGTCTCCTTCCTCCCTAGGGATTTCTCTAGAAGATCGATACATGAGGGGGGGTTTGGCTCTTGAGAATGGGATCATAAACTTGTATTTACAATGTAAGATTCCCCATTGGGCCCCATCCCTGCATGTCACTAGTAGTCTAGTTGGTGGGGGATACCCATCAAAGAAGTCTATTTAACAAACTAGTTAGAGGTTCCTTGAGATAATTTGGTAGGTGAAGCCTTCTTCATCCATTCAAGTGTCCTTCCTCCCCTTGATCGCAGTTGGAAAGGTAATAAATAGTGTGAATTAATTGAACAAACAACCAAGTGTGGATGCTCACAAGATCAAGATTGAGGGAGATGGGGTGGTTCCCCATGATCTTATCTTTCAAGGGGAAAATAGTATTTCCATTGCTTGGAATCCATGAAATGGAATATCGGTTATAGTTGGGCTCAATGAATTGTAGAAAAATCATATAGTTGATCCTTTCGATGTCGAAAAGGGACTATCTAGGCACCATAGTTGGCTTATGCTCAAGTATTTTTGTGAATAATTTCTTTCCATCATTTTTGCTTCCTTAAGATAAGACACCACATTATCTTTACCCCAAGACCTTGCTCAATGAGAGATGGGTCTTGAATTGCTAGTCCACCTATGTTATATGGATCTCTCACCTTCTTCTAATTAACCAGATGGTGTTTTTTTTGTGTTTTCTCCCCCTTTCCATATAAGTCTCTTGATTTCTTTTCCTATTTGTTGCATGACACCAATTGGAGCTAAGAGCATTGAACAAAGATAAATAGGAAGAGATGAAACGAAAGACTTGTTCACTAGTATTCTAGTCGGTGGGGGATACCCATCAAAGAAGTCTATATAACAAACTAGTTAGAGGCTCCTTGAGCTAATTTGGTAGGTGAATCCTTCTTCATCCATTCAAGTGTCCTTCCTCCCCTTGATCGCAGTTGGAAAGGTAATAAAGAGTGTGAATTACTTGAACAAACAACCAAGTGTGGATGCTCACAAGATCAAGATTGAGGGAGATGGGGTGGTGCCCCATGATCTTATCTTTCAAGGGGAAAATAGTATTTCCATTGCTTGGAATCCATGAAATGGAATATCGGTTATAGTTGGGCTCGATGAATTGTAGAAACATCATATAGGTGATCATTTCGATGTCGAAAAGGGACTATCTAGGCACCATAGTTGGCTTATGCTTAAGTATTTTTGTGAATAACTTCTTTCCATCATTTGTGCTTCCTTGAGATAAGACACCACATTATCTTTACCCCAAGACCCTGCTCCATGCGAGATGGGTCTTGAATTGCTAGTCCACCTATGTTATATGGATCTCTCACCTTCTTCTAACTAACCAGATGGTACTTTTTTTGTGTTTTCTCCCCCTTTCCATATAAGTCTCTTGATTTCTTTTCCTATTTGTTGCATGACACCAATTGGAGCTAAGAGCATTGAACAAAGATAAATAGGCAGAGATGAAACAAAAGGCTTGTTCACTAGTAGTCTATTCGGTGGGGGATACCCATCAAAGAAGTTTATATAACAAACTAGTTAGAGGTTCCTTGAGCTCATTTGGTAGGTGAAGCCTTATTCATCCATTCAAGTGTCCTTCCTCCCCTTGATCGCAGTTGGAAAGGTAATAAAGAGTGTGAATTACTTGAACAAACAACCAAGTGTGGATGCTCACAAGATCAAGATTGAGGGAGATGGGGTGGTGCCCCATGATCTTATCTTTCAAGGGGAAAATAGTCTTTCCATTGCTTGGAATCCATGAAATGGAATATCGGTTATAGTTGGGCTCAATGAATTGTAGAAACATCATATAGGTGATCTTTTCGATGTCGAAAAGGGACTATTTAGGCACCATAGCTGGCTTATGCTCAAGTATTTTTGTGAATAACTTCTTTCCATCATTTGTGCTTCCTTGATATAAGACACCACATTATCTTCACCCTTAGACCCTGCTCCATGAGAGATGGGTCTTGAATTGCTAGTCCACCTATGTTATATGGATCTCTCACCTTATTCTAACTAACTAGATGGTAATTTTTTTTGTTTTCTCCCCTTTTCCATATAAGTCTCTTGGTTTCTTTATTTGTTGCATGGCACCAATTGGAGATAAGAGCATTGAACATAGATAAGTAGGTAGAGATGAAACAAAATACTTGTTCCCAAGGGAGATAACGAATGGGAACCCCAACTAGTCATTTATATTTGATCTTCTATAGAATTGGAGTCCATTGGACAACAATTGTGAATTATAAGGTGAGAGACACCACAAGATATTTGAAGGATTTCCATTGCATGGCTAAGGAGAACTCCAAAACTTTGGCAATCTAACGAATAATAGAGTGAGGGGTGTGCCATCCATAGATTCAATTTTTCAGTTTATTGATAAGACCCTCTAGAGAATCTAAGTATGCCTTAAGAATGGTCTTGAGTTTTATCACTATCGTGATTGAGGTCAACAACAAATTGATAATGGTTTAATGAATTTACTCCTTGTGATATACTCACTCCCGATAGAGACCCCAATTGCCTTTCCTTTTCCAATGTCTGTTCCAATGTCTCAGTCATCATAATATAGAGCATCAACAATAGGGGGGATCCTTTATGAGGTTCTTTGGTACTCTAGAAGGGGGATGATCGACTATTCACCACGGGGGAAATATAAGGCCGATCAATGCATGCTTTGATCCATTCCATAAAATTTGTGAGCAAGGATGAACTTTCTCAAAACAACAAAGAGAAAATTGTGTCTCACTTTGTCAAAGGCATTGACCATATTGATTTTAACAACCACAAACCTTCCTTGAGAAAAAATACTGGAGTTGAGTACCTCTTGAATCAAGATGATGTTATCGATGATTTCTCTCCCCTTTGACAAAACCTTTGCATTCTTCATAAATTATATTGTGTTGCAATGGACTTAGGCAATTTGACAAACCTCCATTATGATTTTGTTTCTTACAAAACAATCTAACTCTAAGAAATTATTTTTACACCGATAGGTGTTTATATCTTAGAATTCGGGGTGGAATACCATCTATGCTTTTCGTAGATTGAAGGAGGATGGGACAAGTGTACTGTCCAGATTGATTTTATGGTCGTCGTTCAAAATTAAAAATAAATAGTTATAAAAGAAAAAGAAAAATAACTAGTAGTTCATCCATGGATAACTCGTATCTCATGCATGCATTGATAATAAGTACTGGAAGCCAACCCATTTAACTAAAGAAGGTAACATGTAGCTGAGGCATAGACAACAAGTGATTACAACTAAACATGGAGGATGTTAGGAAACCATGTCAACCCTTCTCTTTACTTTGTTAGTATATTGTTGTTGGACGCATATGCTTTGTAATTCGTCCCGTAGTATTATATGTTCCACGGTATTGATCCATAGTTTGTATTATCCCATAGTATTATATGTTCCATGGTATTGATCCATAGTATTAGATGCATATGGTTTGTAAATCATCCCATAGTATTATATGTTCCATGGTATTGATCCATAGTATTGGATGCCTAGAATTAGTATATAAGTATGTTTTGAGGCCAATGAAGGCATCCATAAGTTATTTGTATTGATCTTGCTCAAAGGATATTTCCCCCTCAAAGTGCCCTACGATCAATAAATATCTTCTGTGTTCTGTTATTTCTGATATATCGTGCATTTTCATGATTTAATTGTTGGAGGTTCCTCACATCTGGTATCAGAGCACTTTCTTGGGCTCGTTGTGTGTAATTTCTGCTAAAAAAAAATTTCGCAGTGGCTTCCGGGCGTTGTGATTATTGCAGTACTCTTTTTTCTTTGCATCTGTATTTGTTCATTTCAATTGCATGTTCGAATCTAGGAATAATCCCTATCCGCTTAACTGTGGGAAGTACTTGGGCATAGCCCTAAAACTCATTGTGAGGAGTACCACAAAAACCTCAAATAGCTAGCCCATTGAGAGGACCTGCCAACGAAAAGGTAAACGACCCCTACCTGATTGACTAGTTCCCACCGTGAGGTAAACCAAGAGCTTTCGTTTGTGGCAAAGCGGTTATCAGTTTTACCGGAGTCGTGGAGTGAGGGGTACTATCCCAATATGCAAGCCATTAGACAACATTGGTGGCTGAGTGAATACCCCGAACCTTTAGGAAGTCGCGCATACCTAGATTCCATATCTATTTCTAGCTGATAAATAGCAGATTACATCTATCCAAAACTGTTGTAGATCAATTCCGAGTCGTTGCAGATCCATTCCGATTTTTGTTTTTGTTTTTTCGCCATATATTCTTTGTTTTAACTCCGTATCCCTTGAAAATTCACTAGCACCCATACAATCCCATTCTGCATATTTCATTCTTGAGGACCCTATCCCAAATTCCACTTCCCGAAGCCATAAATCCCACATCTGTCTATTTTTAGGATTTTCCATAACTTCTTCGATTTTCACCCAATCGCCTTCAAAGTTTGCCACAATGTTCATTTTCTATTTCTGTTTCTTTGGCCCTCTTTGAAAAATTTTCTCATTTTTTCACCCCGCTTCTGAAATCCACATTTTATGCTTCCCTGTCCATTAGAAAGTGTCCAAAACCTAGTCAAACCCCAATTACCCATCAGAGTTTTTCTAAAATCCAAATTTTCCTTTACTAAAGAAGTTTTTGTTTATGTTTTTCTACCCATTTAAAAAAAAAAAACTCCTGGTTATGGTTGTCACCCATGCAGGAGCAAAAAACATGGAGGAAGAACTTGCAGCCCTCAAAACCAAACTCCAAGATCTAGATGAAATTTTTTTCGGCTCCATCTTCAACATTCAGCCATGAACAATAAAGGACAACTAGAGTCTTCTGCAGACACTAGTTTCTCTTCTTCCAACAATTTTCGTGGGACGAAGCTTGATTTTCCTCGCTTCATTGGTAATGATCCGACTAGATGGATATACTGGCTAGAACAATATTTTAGTCTGCATAATACTTTTGATATCAACAAATTTCCACTTGCATGCTTTCATTTGGAACATGAAGCCCTTCAATGGTACCGTTGGTGCATCAAGGCTCATGAAGAGCCAAAATGGACAGATTTTTTCCAACTCCTTTTGCAACGATTTGGTCCTAGTGATTTTGATGACTTCACATGAGCACTCACTAAACTTCACCAAATTGGTACTGTGAGAGAGTATCAAACAAAATTTAAGAAACTAGCCAATCACGCAGAAGGATTTCCTGATGAATTCTACAGGAGTTGTTTTATCAGTGGTCTAAAGGATGCAATCCGATCTAAGGTTAAAATGTTTTGTCCCAACACAATGATGGAATCCCTAGGGTTGTCTAAGTTGGCAGAGGACAAGATTGCATCCCAACAATGCACCAAATCCACTTTTGTTCCATTCAAAAATATGGTTTCCCAACGACCTCCCATCACACCAGCTCCTCGACCAACTCCTATCAAGCATTTGTCTGAAGAAGAGATGCAGGAACGTAGAGAAAAAGGGCTTTGTTATAATTGTGATGAGAAATTCACTCGGGGACATAGATGTGTTGAGTAAAAGATCTATCTCTTGGATGTGGATTCTCCGCCTACCTCTGAAATTGGTGAAGAAACTTTGGATACAATAGATGATCAGGTCGACATTCAACAGCTTCCTGTTGACCCTCCATCTCAGGATCACTACCTAGAGATATCTCTCCATGCTTTAGCTTGAGTCACCACCCCACAAAAAATGCGGGTCAGGGGTTACTTCAAGAAGCTCCCTCTTACAATACTCATTGATTCTGGTAGCACTCATAACTTCATAGACCCTCGGATCGCCAAAGATTGTTTTGTCCATCCTTGCTCCAACTTTGAAGTCATGATTGCCAATGGGGGCACCTTACCTTGCAAGGGGAAGTGTCGTAATGTGCGTATCTTGTTGATGCATATGTAACTTCGGAATGTATTTCACATATATGTATATTGTATTCCTATAGAGATGTTATTATTCCTCTATACGGAAGTGTCGTCATTTATATTGTAAGTGTTGTAACTTATACTTGATGGGTTATTAGACCACCTTGTTGGGGTCGGCCCTGTATAAGTCATGTGGGTCAAAGGGTTATTAGACCACCCTATTGGGGGTCGGCCATGTGGGTCAAAGGGTTATTAGACCACCCTAGTGGGGGTCGGCCCAGTCAGCATTATGTTAAGTGGTTAAGTTGAGGCCGACCTAGTTGAGTAAAGGTCACGTCAAGTTAGTGTATAAATAGAGTCTCTCTCATTTTACACATTCTATTCTCTCACTCATGCTTTGGAGAGTGGCGCACTTGTGGAGGAGGAGGATCTGCTGCTAGGAGAAGACTATCTCTTGTATTCTGGTTGTATCATTGCTCTATCTATCTATGAGGAAGTTATTGGGGTTTTTCACCTTTATGGTTTTCCCCAAGTAAACTCTGTGTCTCTTGTGTGCTTGCATTATTGTGTCCATGATTGATATGCTGTAGATTTGTTGTACATGTTGTTCTCTCAGTTAATATCCTAGATCAGATTGAAGTAAATTCTGAAAATTTAACATAGTATCATAGCTAGCCTGAAAGAAGGCATGATATGGCATGTATGACACTTGTTGCACTTACGATGCTTGGGCTTGATATAGAAAAAACCAGTCATCGTAGAACTTTCACTATAAATCCGTTTTGGAAACGTTTTTGGATCTGAAACTTTTACAGGTCAAATATCAGATCCCCATGTACCTTGTGTCCATAGGAAAACCTCTAATTCGTTGTACTATGTTATTTATCATCTGTACAATATAGGGTTTCTGCCTCTTCCAGATCGGAGTCAAAATCAGGTGACCTTGGAAAAAAGGTCATAACTTGGTCTAGGAAGCTCCAAATGACATTTCGTAAAAATTGACAGATAGTACACAGACTGTACTATCTCAATAAAAGTTTTCAGAGGCTGAAGTTGAACCAGTGACACGTGGCATGCTGTACAAGTTCGCTCTCCTATATTATCCCATAAACAGGTCACGTTGCGACACTTGGCATAACTCTCTCTCAGAGAATCCAATTGAAGCTAGACCTATCGGGATGGAAAGATAACAGGTTGGGCTATCTCAAGAACATTTTTCAGACCTTGTGGATCGAAAAGTTTGGAGTTACACCAGAAACAATCAGGTACTTATTTCTGTCAAAACAGAATTATTTTTGAGTACCTTCATTCATGGCTTCCGGAATTTAGGGATTCGGAGAAAGTTGGAATTTTTGTAATCATAGACCACGGCTGGATGCTACTCATCAAAATCGAAATTTAGAGACCAAGATCATATTTTTTGGTTGGGCAGAAGGCCGGGCTTTATCAAACCCCAGTTCGGGACTTTGATCGGAAAGATGGAAAATTAGGGCTTCTGCAAAAATTGGAATTTTGGAAATCTGTGACCACGGCTAGAAGCTCCTCAAAAAAATCGAAGCTTAGAGTTTTGAATCAAATCTTTTGTTTGGGTGAAGCTTCGGGAAACTCAAACCCTAATTCAGGGTCCTCCCAGTGAATTCAGAAATCTAAAAGGCAATTTTGAGGGGTGAAACTTTGCAGTTTTCAAATTCTGAATATACCAACTTGATCAACTCATCAAGGTTCATATTTCTATCCTTTCGGAAGTTTGAAATTCAAAGTTTTAATTTTTGGGGTTTCTTTGACAAACCCTAATCCAGCTCCAGGTCCAGTTCTTGGAAATCAAGTGGACTGGGTTAATCCTAGAAGAAGATGGATTGGTCACCTGCATAAGTGAAGAAGTTCCTGTCTCAGAGGGAGATGAGGCTAAGGCCTTCCATAAGAAGATTACAAGCAATCTTGACAGGTATGGCTTACAGGTATGTTTCATGGTTAAGTTTATCATATGTTTGTCTTCATATAATTACAGTACAATCTTGATTAATTACTGGACTTGTCGTATCACCTTAATAGAAGATATTCATTGATTAAGGTTTTGACACTTATGATTGTACTAATGCATTGTGATGTTGTATGAGGTTTATGTTGTTTACTAACACAAAAGGTACACCAAGAAAGTCAAATCATGTTCTACTTCAAGAACATATGCTCACGGTGACATGAAGACAAAGATTCATCCATTGTCATGGATCACATAGAAGATCTACTTTCAAGGTATGTATAACTTGGTTCTACAATGGTTAACTTATGAGACATGTAGGTTACTAGCACAAGTCACTGAAGAGAACTAGAAGACATTATGCGGGTATGTTAGAAATAACTAGCTAGCATGCTAATCCAGGTATGTTTTTCCTATATCAAGCTAGAATCCTACCTTGTGTTAGGATCTTATACTTTTGTTTTGTTGATAATGATTATTCATGAAGTCATAGGTTTGAATAATCATGGTTGTATGCATATTATGTTTCTTACCATAATTGATGATATGACTAACCAGAAGAATCATGAAGGTATAGGTTTGAATAATCACAGGTTTTATGCATATTATATCTCTTATCTTGATTGATGATTCAACTAACCAGAAGAGTCCTATGATCAAATAAGAATGTGTATGAGTAAAAGAAGACTTCCCTGAAACCTTGAATACTAATGTTTATTATCTGTGAATGATCATGAATATACATGTTTAAGATTATTGTGTTTTGGTAGTATTAAGATTATACTAATAAATGTGTGATTATGTATGAGACCTCAAGGATAACACAATGATGATATTAATAAGAATGCATAGTGATTAAGGATGGATGTAAGTTCAAGGACAGGTAATCCAGGAAGCAAAGATCAAGAGGGAGCACACTCCAATGTTCCTGCAAGAAAGCAAAGGAGCACACTTCAGTAGTTTCTGCAAGGATGCAGATATTCAAAGGGAGTTGACCACTTCTCACAATCCACATAAGAATGGAGTTGCAGAAAAGAAGCAAAGACTGAGAGGGAGTCAACCCAACAAACAGACAAAGATAAGTATTTGAATTGTCATTACTTGCATATTTTATTTAAATAATAATGTTCAATAATATATATACTAATGTTCCTAGAATTAGGTTGTGTGTTATGCATATTAGAATAGTTGCATTGATGAATAGTATACTACTAATATGCATGGGTAAGTGGCCTATGGAACTGTACAACATTCCATTTCTACTTATCTAGAATGAAATCTCTTTGCTGACATGTTGGGAGTTGTGCACACTCTTAACAATGTTCTAGTAAAGATTGGAAGGCATCTAAAAAGTTACGGGATATGGATAAATGTTGTATTGAAGCATTGGCTAAGATAATTGCATGACTGTATGACATATTTCTTTATGTGTAAGAATTTATTCTGAAAACTATGAGATGTTTTCTAATCATGCGATTTAAATTGTTGTGTAGGAAAGATCGCATGCCATCACCTACAAAAGAAGAACTACAACATTTGTTCAACAACAAAATTATCTATTGAAGATATTGAAGTTCCCAGGATATGGGAAGAATGCCATGATCCGTCGATCATGAAGAATGATGTTTGGGATGTAGTCCCAAGACTTGAAGGGAAGTTTGTTATGACTTCCATATGGATCTATCAAGATCGAGCATGCTGCAGATGGCAGCATAGAGAAATATAAAAGTGAAGAAATAGAAGATACACCAGATGGATTTCAAGACAACTTTCTTGAATGGTGTAGTTGAAGAAGAAGTGTATGTGGAGCAGCCACTTGGTTCTAAGACACATGACAGGGAGTCATATATGTGCAGAACTTGGGTATGATGCACCACTTTCTAGATATGGAGGTGTGGCAGAGTGCAGATGGAATCTTCCTTAGACAAGGGAAGTATGCAGTAGAGATCCCGAAGAGGTTCGGGATGATGGACTACGAGGCTATGGCATCGAACCTGAAGCTTCTGTGTGATGCTTCATTTGAACCAGTTGATGTCACTATGTATCGTCAGATGATTGGGTCCTTGATGTACCTGACGAACATGAGACCAGATATTTGCTTTGCGGTGAACACATTGAGCCAGTTCCTGAAAAATCCAAGGAGTGTTCACCTGGTTGCTGTAAAGCATATTCTGAGGTACCTGAAGGGTACAGTTGATTATGGGCTCAAATATGATGCGAATCAAAAGTTTAACCTGCAGGGTTATGTTGATTCAGATTGGGCAGGTAGTGCTGCAAATAGGAAGAGCACTTCTAGGTGCTGCCTCAGTATGGGATCAGGTGTGATCTCTTGGTTTAGCAACAAGCAGTCCTGTGTAGCACTGAGTACAGCCAAAGCAGAGTATGTTGCGATAAATGAGCAGGTTGCAGATGTATTGACCAAGCCGTTGGCCAGAGTGCAGTTTCAGTACTTCAAAGATAGGCTTGGTGCACTTAAGATCGAGGTTCATTCCAAAGGGAAGTGATGAGTCCGGATGATGCAGATGCACATGAGCTTTTCTAACATGGTTGATGTGTTCTCCCATGGTCGTGATGTAATTGCTGAGCCATTCTCACATGGTGGTAGATGTGTTCTCCCATGGGGTAGATGTGTTCTCCCATGGTGTAGATGTAAGGGCTGGATCCATTCTCACATGGTGGTAGATGTGTTCTCCCATGGTGAAAAAGTAAGGGCTGGAGCCTTCCCTGAATGGTGGTAGATGTGTTCTCCCATGTCGGTGGTGTAAGTACTGGATGATGTGCATCTGGGATGTGCTTCGTGGACGATGAGATGATCTGAATAAGACGATGCTATGATGATCAGGAGGATCATGGATGATGAGCATCAAGACAATGCTCCGGTTATTGCTCTATGTGTATATGTACACATCATGTTGGATGTTGGATATGATCAGTTGGATCACTTATATGTATATGTATATGTACGCATCATGTTTGATGCTAGATATGATCAGTTGGATCTTTTGTATGTATTTTGTATATGCATCATGTTGGATGCTTGGACCATGTATCTGTATATGTATCAGGTGGATACATTGTATGATTAGGTAGATCATGTATGTTGATATGTATCAGGTATGATCAGGTGGATCATGTATTTGTATTTGTATCAGGTGGATACACTGTATGATCAGGTGGATCATGTATTTGTATTTGTATCAGGTGGATACACTGTATGATCAGGTGGATCATGTTTGATGATATGTATCAGGTATATACTTGGTATGCATCAGGTGGATGCATTGTATGATCATGATGATCATGATGATGAGCTTCAGGATGTTGCTCCAGATGATATGTATCAGGATGGTACAGTGATGATGGTCAGTGTGATCATGAGCATCAGGATGATGCTTTGTGCGATGATGATCCATTGGATCATGAGTATCAGGTTGATACTTGGAGGTCAGAGATGATATGTGGCAGGTTGTGCAAATAACATGTAATCAGTCCTGGGAGATCTTTTCGGTCATGCTATGGCACATAAATGTTCCTGGGATACTCTTTCCGGTATTGCTATGTAGTATGTAATCAATCCTCAGATATCCGATAGGTTGAGCTGTGTGCTCGTAATCAGTCCTGGGATGAGGTATTACTACGGAGACATGTAATCAGTCCTAGAGATCCGAGAGGTTGAGTTGTGTGCTCGTAATTAGTCTTGGGATGCTCTTTAGAGATCTTGCTGGTTGTGCTGCGGCACATAAATGTTCCTGGGATGCTCTTTAAAGGTTTTGTCTATCCACATGTAATCAGTCCTGGAGATCCGAGAGGTTGAGCTGTGTGCTCATAATAAGTCCTGGGATGCTCTTTAGAGATCTTGCCGGTCATGCTGCGGCACATAAATGTTCCTGGGATGCTCTTTAAAGGTATTGTGGAGGAGATGCATGTAATCAGTCCTGGGAGATCTTGCCGGTCGTGCTTAGGCACATAAATTTTCCTGGGATACTCTTTCCGGTATTGCATCCACACATAAAATTAGTCCTGAGAGGCCACCTCTATCAGATCGTTCGCACAGATGATGAAGACCTGCAGGTGGTGGGCCTACATCTAGTATGAAAAAGGACTGGCTCTGTAGAACTTCCTATGACGAGTAGATTCAAATATTGATTGAGATAGCAGCAGCAGTGACGATGATGATGACTCGATGACAATTATCAAGTGACGATGATCTAGAGAAGATGACTTGTGTTAAGAGACCTGTGTCGAGAAATACCTTCCTAGTTAAAAGGGAGTGTTGATGTATATGCAACTTTGGAATGTATTTCACATATATGTATATTGTATTCCTATAGATATGTTATTATTCCTCTATACGGAAGTGTCGTCATTTATATTGTAAGTGTTGTAACTTATAATAGATGGGTTATTAGACCACCTTGTTGGGGTCGGCCCTGTATAAGTCATGTGGGACAAAGGGTTATTAGACCACCCTATTGGGGGTCAGCCATGTGGGTCAAAGGGTTATTAGACCACCCTAGTGGGGGTCGGCCCAGTCAGCATTATGTTAAGTGGTTAAGTTGATGCCGACCTAGTTGAGTAAAGGTCACATCAAGTTAGTGTACAAATAGAGAGTGTGTCTCTCTCATTTTACACATTCTATTCTCTCACTCACACTTTAGAGAGTGGCGCACTTGTGGAGGAGGAGGCTCTGCTTCTAGGAGAAGACTATCTTTTGTATTCTAGTTGTATCATTGCTCTTTCTATCTATGAGGAAGTTATTGGGGTTTTTCACCTTTATGGTTTTCCCCAAGTAAATTCTGTGTCTCTTGTGTGCTTGCATTATTGTGTCCATGATTGATATGCTGTAGATTTGCTGTACATGTTGTTCTCTTAGTTAAGATTGAAGTAAATTCTGAAAATTTAACATATCCCTATGGGAGATTAGTAACCTGCGCTTCGACATGTTTTCCTTGGCCTTAGGCGAATGTGATGTGGTTTTGGGTGCTTAATGGTTACACACACGTGGCCCCATATTATGAGATTTTGATGAACTTTGGATGCAGTTTTCAGTCAATGGGAAAAAATACATATTGATAGGCTTACAACTAGGGTCTCTTAGCATCATCAGTTCACGTCACATGGAAAATCAATTTAAGAATAATTCACATGGTGTCATCGCTCAACTCCATTCCATTCAGTTGCACCCATCAATGGTCTCCACTACTCCTTTGGATCTACAAATTTTTTTGGATAGATATGCATGTGTCTTTGTTGAACCAGTGGGATTGCCACCTTCAAAACTAGAGGACCATCGTATTCAACTCCTTCTTGGAAGCGTTCCTCCCAACGTCAGGCCTTATCGGTATCGATTTCACCCAAAAATAGAGATTGAGATGCTCGTTCGGGACTTACTAAAGCAATGTATTATTCTCCCTAGTACTAGTTCATTTTCTTCACTAGTTCTTCTTGTCCGAAAACAAGATGAGTCATGGCGCATTTGCATTGAATTCCGAACACTTAATCACCTCACAATCAAGGATAAGTTTCCAATTCCTTTTGTTGATGAGCTTCATGGTGCTCAATTTTTCTCCAAGTTGGATCTCGTTCTGGGTATCATCAAATTCAAGTTTATGAGGATGATATCCCTAAAACAGCTTTCCGCACACATGATGGCCACTATGAGTTTTTGGTAATGCCCTTTGGCCTCACTAATACTCCTTCCACATTCCGGGCATTGATGAATAAAATATTCTAGCCGGACTTGCGTAAATTCATTATGGTCTTCTTTGATTATATCCTCATCTATACTAAAACATGGGTTGAGCATCTCCAGCATTTGGATCTTGTAATGCAACTTTTCTCTGATCATCATCTATGTGTTTTTGGATAGGAGGAAGTAGAGTATTTCGGGCATATTATTTTAGCACAAGGGTTTCGCGCGGATCCTACCAAAATAGATGCCATGAAAAATTGGTCGCATCCTCAGACAGTCAAGAGCCTTCGTGGTTTTTTGGGATTGACTGGATACTACCGCAAGTTTGTCAAGGATTATGGGAATATTGGATCTCCATTAACTTCTCTATTGAAACATGATGCTTTTACATGGACATGTGCTATTGAGTGTGCATTTGAAAAACTGAAGCAAGCTATGTGTACTACACCTGTTCTAGCTATGCACGATTTTTCCAAGCCCTTCACTATTGAGAGTGATGCTTGCAACAATGGACTTGGTGATATTCTCCTTCAAGATTAACATCCAATTGCATTCACCAGCAAAGCCCTTTCTGGTAATAATTTAGCCGCATCTACATATGAGAAGGAAATGATGGCTATTTTGCATGTAGTACAGAAGTGGTGGCGTACCTATTAGGGAATCATTTTTGCTTCAAGACTGATCACTTGAGTTTGAAATATTTCCTAGAACAACGAGTCTCATCCCCAGCACAACAGAAATGGGTTAGCAAACTCATGGGTTATGACTATGAGATCGCTTACAAGAAGGGTAAGGACAATCTTGTGGCGGATTCTCTTTCTCGCACATTTGATGACCAAGTTTCTCTTTCAACTATTTCTATGCATGTTCCAAATTGTTTGCAATCTGTTCAACAGGGCTATGTCAATGACTCATCATTATCTCAAATCATCCAACGGTTGGCCAACAACCCTTCTGTTGTACCGCATTACTCTTGGGATGGTGCTTCCCTGTGATACAAGGGCCATCCGGTGCTTCCCCAGAGCACAGATATTCAACAGGTTGTCTTCTATGAACTCCATGCTTCTCCATTGGTAGGGCACTCTGGGTTCCTCAAAACGTATGAGCGGGAACGGTGCAAATTTTTTTGGCAGGAATGAAAATGAAAATTCAACAGATGGTGGCTGAATGTGATACCTTCCAGCACAACAAGGGTGAAATGACACTCCTTCCGGGATTTCTTGAACCCTTTCCCATCCCTACATGGATTTGGACAGATATTTCTATGGATTTCATTGAAGGGCTCCCTAAATCTGTAGGGAAGACAATTATTTTGGTTGTGGTTGATCGCCTCTCCAAATATAGTCATTTTTGTGTCCTCATCAATCCCTATACTTCCTCCTCAGTCGCACGAATTTTCCTGGACCAGATCTTTCGTCTTCATGGAATCCCTTCTTCCATTGTCTCGGATCGCGATGCAACTTTCACTAGTAATTTTTGGACAAAACTATTTCGCCACACTTGCACCACACTAAAGATGAGTTTAGGGTATCACCCACAAACAAATGGTTAGACTGAAATTATCAATAAATGTTTGGAAACTTATCTTCGTTGCTTCACCTTCGAACAATAACATCAGTGGGAAAAGTGGCTCCCTCTCGTTGAATGGTGGTACAATACCTCCTACCACACTGCATCTAAAATGACTCCATATGAAGCAATCTATGGTCAGGCACCGCTAGTTCTTTTTCCATACACCCCCAACAGTTCACCAGTTTAGGAAGTTGACATGGTTCTTTGAAACCGTGATCATATTCTTTGTATTTTGCAGGAAAATCTTCACATGGCAAGAAATCGAATGAAACAACAAGCCGATCAACACCGTTCTGAGCGTACTTTTCAAGCAGGTGATATGGTTTTTCTTCATCTACAGCCTTGCAATCCTCCCTAAAACTCAAAGGCCATCATAAGCTCACTCCAAAGTTCTATGGGCCATATAAGGTTCTTCAAAAGATTGAGTTCGTTGCTTATAAATTGGAACTTCCTCCTTCTTCCCGCATTCATCCAGTATTTCATGTCTCTTGTCTAAAGAAAGTTCTTGGCACCAACATTAGAGGACAAACTATTTTACCAGAATTGGATAATGAAGGAACCATCCTTTTGGAGCCGGGGGCCATCTTCAATAGGTGCACTTGTCCGCTTCGCTCTCGATCTATCATAGAGGTATTAATTCAGTGGCACGGAATGCAACCATAGGATGCTACTTGGGAACCACTCCTTTAGATTCAACAACAATTTCCACATCTAAAGCTTTGAGGACAAAACTTTTTCTAAGGGGGGGATGTTAGGAACTTGTGTCAACCCTTCTCTTTACTTTGTTAGTACATTGTTGTTGGACGCATATGCTTTGTAAGTCATCCCGTAGTATTATATGTTCCATGCTATTGATCCATAGTTTGTATTATCCCATAGTATTATATGTTCCATGGTATTGATCCAGAGTATTGGACGCATATGCTTTGTAAGTCGTCCCGTAGTATTACATGTTCCATGGTATAGATCCATATTATTGGATGCATAGACTTAGTATATAAGTACGTATTGAGGCCAATGAAGGCATCCACGAGTTATTTGTATTGAGTTTGCTCAAAGGAGGTTTCCCCCTCGAAGTGGCCTGTGATTAATAAATATCTTATGTGTTCTGGTATTTATGATATATCGTGCATATTCATCATTTAATTGTTGGAGGTTCCTTACAGAGAACAAGTAACAGATAACTTGTCCATGAGACTTAACTTGTGACCTATCGGTGTTCACTGGCCACAAGTTAAGGGATGTGCTAGTAAATACCTTGCTACAAGAATTCTCTAAAAGTTGTGGAATGTTTTCCCTTCACCAAGTGTGTATGGAATGGGATCATAAGGGGTGTACCACTATGATAGGGGAAGGGGGCGGGTCATCTAACCTTTCATAATTCAAGGAAGGGGATGTGTCACCTAACCTTTCATCATTTGGGGAAGGGAATAGCCTTTCAGTTCAAGCAACATCCAACTTGTGCATCTTATGTTGTACTTTATGATAAAACCTTTCATTACTCGCCCAACAACCAACTTGTGCATCTTATATTGTAATTTATATTTCCTTTGATTAGTAGGCCTATATTATTTAAATGAGACCCCTTGTTTGTGGGACTTTAGTTTATGATTTGATTATAGTTTAGAAAAGTATATACACCTTACCTCCTCCAAATTTGAACCCAATCATTTTATTTACTCAAACTATACTAAAATATGTGAATAATGATTTGTATTAGGTATCAATTATTATGAAGGACCATGATACACATGATATAATTACGCCATAGGCGTTCACCATGGAGAAGCATTACTTCCACATCAACAAGATTCCTCGCTCATGGAGCGAATGGAATCGTGCCATGTGGAAGGCTATGCTTCTCCTGACCTGCCTCCCGTCGACGAGTCGCTGCATTCTAGCGAGTTTCCAGCGATATGTTTTTTGGACGGGCGATTTTATGGCGATCTTCAAGGCAACCTCCGACAGAAACCTGCCACATCACCCTACTCAATGAGCAATATCTGTTCAGGTGCGATATGCAAAGAAATCAGAGAGAATATCTGTTCAGGTGCGATATGCAGGACTGAAACTACCAGGCCACACGGTGAAGGTGCAGAGAAGTCAGAGAGAATATCATAAAATGTTGGTTGAAAAAGGACCCACGAGACGAAATGCTTGGTCCCTGCCACTGGTCGGAGAGAATGTCATAAAATCAGCGAAACCTTTGGAGATGTAGTTGTAAGAGAAGTGACCAACGACTGCGAAAGGATATAGTCGATGATCGATAGTTGCCGACAAAAAAACTTGGTCGCAGAAAATATTGTTTCGACGGAGTTAAGTTAAGTCTGTCGACTGCTTTCGGCAGAGTTAAGACTGCGTTGCCGAGACTGGTCGCCGAAATTTTGTTAATTCTGCGGAGAAACTGGTCGGCGATGGGTGAAAAATAACTATGTTTTTGCGACGGTCTGCTAAAAATTAAGAATAATAATTTGAAGATGTTATTTATTTAGCTCATTTCTGTATACGAAGACGAAAATATATTGCTCATTGATGTATATGTAACAACTGCAGCTCTTAACAGTAATCATGCTCTCAATAAGTAATATGCAACTTATAAGGAGTGAGATCACTGCTCTTATAATGGATGACTGCGCCCTTCCTTAATGGACCCTGTTGCTCACGTTTTCAATGAGAAATCACGCCCTAGTTGAGGAAGACTATCACGTCCCTGCTCAATATTGGATCTGCTACCTTCTATAACAGCTAGGGAACACTCTTTCCCTGTAGTAACTCACAGCAACTGGGGAAAATCGCTATTCTCCTTACAGATGAAGATACCTTTCCTAATGATCAATAAAGTCGTTGTCCAATACTTGGTGAAGAATGTCTGCACAAGACAATGATGTTGTTGTCAAAGAACACCCTTGTAATCAGGCTTCCAAGGGGAGATGCACCCTCTCTAACAATCAATGCAACCTGGGAAAAATTAGGGTTTGAACTTCTTCCTTGGTGGACAAAGTCGCAGCTCTATGAAATTGAGGCAGCTCCAGGTAGTATCTTCACAAGCAGTAAAATGTGATCCACAACTCGGTTTGCACAATATTCAAGCAATGATCTCAAGTTCACATGTTGCAGGTCTTCAAAAACTTAAACGTGTCTCCACACAACCTACTTTCGGTGTGCAAATCATAACAGTTCATCGTGGGCTTTAAAAAAAATGTTGGGTAGCACAACTAGCATCTCACGGGCGTAGTTTTTCTCCATAGCTCATTGGAATGAAGATTGATCATTCACCATGCATACGGGGGCAACTACGGTCTTGGACAAGAGCACAACTCTCTGCCTCACTCTGATGTATCACGCATAATGTATCTCTCAGAATATTGAGAGTATAGCTCAAAGAAAGCACAGCCTTCACATACAATGTTTTCAGCTCCACGTGGATCTTGACATGGATCTCCACACATCTTCTTCAACACAGATTCAATACATCACACCAAATGAGCAGCTCCATGATCGCATCCATATTCTTTAACGCAACAAAGAGAAAGAGCATTGGGTCTGTAGATCATGCACTAGCAATCGCAGGTCTCATGTAGCTGGAATCTCAAGATCTCAAACTCGGACTTCAAGTTTCAACGCTCTGAGAGAGCATTCCATTGCATCGGTCTGCACGCAAGTTGCCACTCTGTAGCCTTCAAAGGGGACGCTATTGAGCTATGGCACACTCAATCTTCACATGAGGTGGTCTTCAACCACGAGAGCTCTATTGGATAGCTCATGTGGTATAGTGTACACAGAAAAATTGGGCGCATCTCCCCATAACCACGCATCCCATAGAGATCAGAAGTAGGGGGCGTTACATTCTCAAGAAGGAAGGGACCGGTCCTGACCGAGTACGAGACTAAGAAAGGCTCAGACGAGGAGAAATTTCTGGCAGATAAATATTGCACATAGCGCAGGTAGCAGAAAACGCTCGAGGACAGAGAGACGCTGGTCTCCAAGTCACAAAGTTCGGACAATAATGAAGGTTGGAAAAAAATAATTAATAATTACAATTTAAAAATGAGTATACTTTCTTGTTAAACTTTCTCTTCTATCTTTATAAGATATATCTATCTTTATAAGAAATATATATATATATATATATATATATATATATATATATATATAGTGAGAGTCCATAAAGGATGAACTCCACTATCATTTGTTGTTTTCAAATTATGATATGCATTTTTTTTAAATTATGTTCTCTTAAGATTGCAATTTAAATCCTTTTAAAATAGTTAATTGTTGGATCATTCTTACATAACAATTCAAGGTTATTTAAGATCCTACAATTTTAGAGCCTTTAAACTTCTCAAATACCTTATCTTTGTGTTTTAGAAAACAAAAGCAAATCTTTGTGTTATATTAATCAATAAATGTCAAAACATATTTGAAACCTCAAATGGAAGGATGTTCCAATGGTCCCATATGGACACTAACAACCAAATGAAGTGAATTCTTGGCTCTCCATGATTTACCTTTTACAAAATTTTCCATATGTTTCTTTCCATACATGCATCCTTCACAAACTCCTTGCCCTTCAGACATTTTGGGTGGTCCATACACCATTTCAAACATTTTTATTAGATTAAGGATTTTATAGTTGAAGTGACCCATCCTTTCATGCCACAATCTATTGATGTTATTTGCTTCTACAACCAAATCCTTTCCAATTGAGGTAAACCTTCCAAACTTATAAAGTCCATTTCCTAGAAATCTAGAAGCAACCACGTTATAATTATTATTAATATATTTAATTAAACATTTGTCTTTATAGAATTCAACCTTGTAACCTTGATTTGCAATTTGAAACACATATAGTAAATTTGACTTGAGATTAGAAACCAACATAACACTATTAAATACCCCATCTTCAACATAAACATTTCCATTTCCAATTAGATCTAATGTTGTATCATCTCCAATAAAAAAAATATTTGTTGCAATCATTATCTAACACCACAAACTTCTTATTATGGGACATATGCCAAGTTGCACCAAACTCTCTAACCCATTCATCTTTATTTGAGACATTAGCTTTAAAAGCAACACAAAGTACATTACCTTTTTCTCTTGTAGAGTTTTTATGTTTTGAATCCCACCGTTTCTTGTGACGATCTTTTGCAAGATTTCCACAACAATGACAATTATTATTAAATCTATAATGATGCTTTGTTTCTTGTGACTCTTTTGAATATTTCCACAATAATGACAATTATTATTAAATCTATAATGATGTTTCTTTACTTCAAACTAATTTGAAAACTATCCTAGCTTATCATTTGGCTTATATGACTTTTATCAATAGATTACTCCCTTTCATTTGTCAAGAGTTCCTCTTCTTGCAATAACTTGGCACAGAGATCAACTACATAAATAGTAGGAATTTTATGAGCAGTATCCCTCTAATGAAAGGTTGTTAAGAACTAGGAAGACTCATTTTCAACCTTTCCTTTGTCAAGTGTGTCTCTTCCTGCAATAACTTGGCATGGCAGTAAGATTAACTACGTAAATAGCAGGAATTTTATCAACTTCGTGAAATTTTTTTATTATTAGATAAATTTAAATTGTGTAAATCGCTAGTGAGATTTAAGATCCAATTATTAGATAACTTTAAATTGTGTAAATGAATAGTAAGATTTAATATCCAATTTATTAATTATTAGATAACTTTAAATTGTGTAAATCATTAATGAGATTTAAGATCCATAACTCACTTACATACAAATTTTCAAGAATATTCCATATTGAATTTCATCTTTCAAATGCTTAATTTTAACAAATACTTCATGAAATACACAAATTTTACTATATACATTTATTTCCTTATTTCTTTGATCTTATTTTTCAAAAACTCTTTATTAAATAGGAGACATTTCTTTTCCACTAACCAAAACATATTGACCCCTCATTATTAAAAATGATTCTATTTTATGAACCTATTCATTATAATTTTTTCAACTTAATTAATTACACATTACACCGATATATGTTTAGATATTAGATTACCATATTTTGTTCTAATACAACAATGTATTGATGATGGTAATAAAAAACTAACAAGCACAGTTGAGCATCAACAACAATCTAGCAAAGCCTCCTCCATGTAGTTATTGCGCAACAATTCTCCAAGCAACCAGCCACTTGACATGAATTCACAAACAATCTTAACATCAACAACAATCTAGCAAAGCCTCCTCCATGTAGTTATCACGCAACAATTCTCCAAGCAACCAACCACTTGACATGAATTCACAAACAATCTTAACATTAGATTCTTTGATTTCATTTTTTTCATATAAATTTCATAGATTATTATGGAATAGGAAATGAGAATCTAAAACTCTTTTATGATAAAGGTGTAATGAAAGAAACCATATAAATCGGTGACTATTTTGGATCGATTAGGTGAAATTTGGTTAAATTTTTTTTTTAATATAGTTGTAAATTGTTGCATATAAAATTTTTATAGAAAAAATATGGTTCTAAATTGTTTTAGAGGTATTAAAATTTTAAAATAGATTCAAACAACTTTAAATTTACATCTTAATTAGATGAGCTACTGAAAATTAACTTTTATAAGTTAAAGGATATAGGGTGGGCTTTGATCCACTTATATGTACATGAGTTTCATCACTCTTCAAGAATAAATCCAACCTCTTTAAATCCTCAAAACCTTAAACATCATAAAGACACTATATTCATAAAACTCTAATTTATGAAACTATATCAAGTATTTCAATATCTAGATCATGTATTCCTTTTAAAATATTTATTGAGAAAGAGAAAGTGTCACATCTAACAATAGGAAGGCAAGTCATATTCATATATCAAAGACTAGAGCAATGTCGATTTGTATCTTTTTTAATAATTGTCTTTTTTTCATATAGTGAGAGTCGACCTTAAAATCTATTCTATAAAATATGAAATAAAACTTGCCAAGAGATTAATGATCATGCCACCCATCAAATTGAAGACTATTCATGGGTCAAAAATTGTTATTAATAACCATTGTGGCCAAAAAGAATTCTAAATAATATTAATAATTCAAGACTATCTTCCGCCAAAAGAGTCGAGAGTTTTAGCCCATCTACCGCCGACCCAACCTTTTCATGCCAATGCCAAAATTTCCTTTGTCGAGTCTATCGCTTGTCCACCACGGCCTTCATTTTTGCCCCTCAAGGAGCAAATGCTAGTAATAATAATAATAATCATTTAATTTTAAGATCACAACCATTGGAGACACCAAATTGGTGTATGAGCCTCCCTTGTTTGCCACAAATATAATGGGCACTTCTACTCATATTGAGGATGATATCGAAAGTGAATCACCTCATCTAACCAATGCATCAAAAAGTAATCATAATTATTTCATTTTTTCTATGGAAACCAAAACTTATGGAAAAAGGGGCATTCATTCTGCCTCTTTCCCTGGCTCCTCTTTGGACGAAATACCGCAAAAATTGCAAATACAATTGTCCCTTTGTGGGGATACATAGATTTCATTCCATCCACCCGGGTTCCATTAGATTGAGACATCTTCTGGCTTGAATAATTGGCAAAAAAAAACTTATAATTTTAACAATTTTAAATTCGCTGGATTCTGGAGACTTGGCCGGAAATGGGACGTTGGCCCGATAACACAGCCCATCAATCGCGCTGATGGAATTTCTCTGCACTTCTGACATGAGCAGAACAGTAGCTGAGATCGAATTGATGTCGGAATGAAATTGATGAAGTGGGACTCTGGGATTAATGGAGTGAAATCTCCATGTTCAACACGGCAACCTGATGGCAGTGACGCAATCATAATAATGTGCCGATTACTGATAGCCACTTGGCTGGCTAAAGTTTAATTCACTGCCAACTGAACAGAGCAACTTTTGACGCAGGGTCCAGAACGAGATACAATTGAAATCCATTGCTATCTTTCATGGATCACCAGAGTAATGGAGATGTCTCCATTCACTGGTTTCTTCTCAGTCCCCACACAACTTATTACAACATATTTAATACCTTGCACACCCAACCGACTCAGCGAGTAATGGAGAGATTTCTCCATTGACTGGTTTCTCTCCAGTTCCTCTCAATTTATTACAACATATTTAATCCGGAGCCAACCCGTCTGCACGGGAAATTGGGCTCACTTCCCATGTGGACGCCTTTCTAGCCATGTTCATGTATGTCCAGACCAATCAGTACGGGCGTTCTTGGGAATGGCCGCTCAGGTTGTGGCTTACTGGCTATGGCTGTCAATTTAAACAGGAAACGGTACACTGCCTCAGCCTGCAAGCGAGTCAGTGCCTACTGGTTGGTGAATGCAAATGCGAATGAATGGCACACATGTGGATGGAGGTTGGGTTGCGATAGGGACAGTAGAGTAAGTTAATTTTGTAGTCAAAGCATTTAGGTCGTTAAAAATTTGACTGGAATTTGATATTCTTAAAGTTTTATATTATCTTAGGATAATGATGTTTTTAAAGTTTTGTATAATTTATGAAAATTTATCAACGAGTACATAATGATAAATGGAAATAAATGGCATTCATGATAATGGGCTAAATTAATTTTGTAGTCAAAGTATCTTATTTATGAAATTGACTAAGTACCATACAAATTTATTATACTTTTAAGTTTTATTGTCATTTAAATTTAAATTTGATCAAAAGTTTAAATGAAAACTCTTTTTAACTATTTAATTAGGTTGTTAACTTAATTTTATAGTGGATATTAGAAGTTATTCAAGTTTTTAAATTTCTGTATTAGGTAGAAGAAATTTCAAATTGATTTCGAAGTAATATGAAATGGAACTAAAGAAGGAAAGAAGCTAGTATTATAAATCATTACACCAAACTAACTTTTTGAAAAAAAAAAGGAGAGGAGAAGTATAGTACTAAAATATAAAACTATTTTTTCAATAAATAAGTTTATGAACCAAAATATAAAATCATTTTTGTTGGAATGAGGGATTTAAGTTTTGTTGAAGTTGTGATTTTCATTACTCAAATTGCAATTATAATTGAAAAAATGGATTCAACACCCTCAATTACTTCTACAACACTCCAATTATACAATTCCCAAAACTTAAAACTACAATTTCAATAACCCAAAAATAAATACAAATCCTCGATCATTTAACTTACACCTTCACAAACTATCAACAAATTCTTTCAAATAATATGATAATTCATTGAAAAAATAATCAGAATTTTGAATTGATGCAAACGCTGTCGAATTCCATTAAGCAAAGCAAAAGAGTTGATACAGACAACTCCAAAACTTAGAATGCAATGGGACATCAACAATTGCTTAAACTTTAGCCAGACATGCGTGAGTTGACAAGGGGAATCACAATGGAGATTGGAGGAATTGCTCAACCGTACCCGGAGCATTTTGATTGCGAGTTTTTTTTAAGTAGACGAGGAATCGAATAATATCACACCTACACCCACCTAGATGCCAGCTTGGTTGGTTCGTCGAATTCATTGCATACACGACCACGCAGTATAATTAGATGAGCTCGGACGAGACGATCATGAGCGCTGAGCCGAGCCAGAGTTCGCAGTCCCAGTCCCAGACTCATTATGCCGAACAAGCTCTGCGTTTTTCACCCAAGACCGGGCATGGCCGGCGTGAACATTCTGGTACTTACAGTGTCAATGTTACTAGCTGTCTTAGTAGATGGTTTTCCATCGTCGCTTTCTCCTGATGCCCAAGTCCTGCTATCCCTGAAGAAATCGATTTACGTTCACAATGGGTCGAATCCGGATGTGTTGAGTAGCTGGAAGGATGAGAGCGATTCCAAGCCCGGTTCCCATTGCTTATGGAAAAGGGTCCAATGTGACCCATTTAACCGGGTGGTGGGGCTTGACATCTCCGGGATGAAACTGAATGGCTCAATTTCGCCTGAAATTGGGAAGCTTCAACATCTCGTCAATCTCACAGTGGCCTGCAGCTATCTCACTGGTCCGTTACCTCGTGAGATCACCAATATTCCGAGCCTGAGGGTTCTGAATATCTCCAACAATGGATTTGATGGCAACTTCCCTTCCAACGTTGCCAAATGGAGGGAACTGGAGGTCCTGGATGCCTACAACAACAACTTCAGCGGGCCATTGCCCGTGGAATTGAGCAAGCTGAGGAAGCTGAAGCATCTGCACTTGGGAGGCAACTATTTTTCCGGCAGTATTCCAAGTGAGTATTCCCAGATCACAAGCTTGAATTATCTGGCACTGTGCGGAAATACTCTGGCTGGAGAAATCCCAGGTGAGCTTAGTAGGCTTGTTAATCTTGAGTATCTCTACCTTGGCTATTATAACAATTACCAAAGTAAGATTCCCTCAGAGTTTGGGGAGTTTACAAATCTTGTTCGGCTGGACATGGCTAATTGTGGGCTAGTTGCGTCTGTTCCGCCCGAGCTAGGCCGACTGGTGAAGCTGGATACATTGTTCCTGCAAATGAATAAGCTGTCCGGTGCTATTCCTGCTCAGTTGGCAAATCTTTCCAGTATCAAATCTCTTGATCTCTCTGACAACGTGCTGACTGGTGAAATCCCTACAGAGTTCTCCAAGCTACAGAGCCTGACTCTGCTGAATCTCTTCCAAAATAGGCTTCATGGCGCTATACCATCCTCCATAGCCGAGCTACCCAACCTGGAAGTTTTGTGGTTATGGGGGAACAACTTCACGGGAGGACTCCCTCAGAGTCTGGGTCGGAATGGCAGGCTTTCGAATCTGGATCTGTCTTTCAACAGATTCACTGGTCTACTCCCTCCTGACCTGTGCGCGAGTGGTAAGCTCAAAGCACTTATCACTAATAATAATGTTTTGTTTGGGCCGATCCCGGAGACCCTTGGCAGTTGCAAATCCTTGACAAGGGTTCGTATGGGCCAAAATTTCTTCAATGGGTCGATTCCCAGGGGCTTGCTCAGTCTTCCTCTAGTGGAGATTGTTGAACTGCAAGCCAACGATCTCACTGGAGGCATACCCACTTCCATTCCGGTCCAATGGAAACTGGCCCTACTCAATCTATCCAACAATAGACTAAGTGGCTCTCTCCCTCCAGCAATAGGGAATTTGTCTGTTTTGCAAAAACTCTCTTTAAGTGGCAACAAATTCACTAGCCAGATTCCTGTCCAGATAGGTAGATTGAAGAAGCTATCTAGAATTGAATTGAGCAATAATAAATTTTCTGGACATATACCTGCTGAAATTAGTGAATGCAGCATCCTAACTTATCTGGATTTGAGCCAGAATGACCTGAGTGGGAACATTCCACTGGAGATCACCCAGCCTGTCGATCTCAACTATATTAACATCTCCAGAAACCATTTAGTTGGGGAAATTCCTACACAGATAGGGAGTATGCACAGCCTGACTTCTCTGGACTTATCTTATAACAATTTATCTGGCTCGGTTCCTACTAATGGGCAATTTAGTTTTTTCAATGCAAATTCCTTTGTAGGAAACCTTCGCCTGTGTGGGACGAATTTAACTCCTTGCAGCCCAAACATGTCCCAATCCCACCGTGGAATGAAAGGTCCACTGTCATCAACGATCAAGCTGCTATTGTTGGTTGCATTGTTGTTTTGCTCTCTGGCCTTTGCTATTCCAGCCATTTTGAAGTCCAGGACTCTTTGGAAGGCCAATTCCTCGAGGGGCTGGAGGCTAACAGCATTCCAAAGGCTTCATTTCACATGCGAGGATGTATTAGAGTGCCTGAAAGAGGATAACATCATCGGCAAAGGAGGGTCGGGGATTGTGTACAAGGGCTTGATGCCCAAAGGAGAAGAAGTGGCAGTGAAGAGATTGCCAGCGATTGGTAAAGGCTCTTCTTATGATCATGGATTTTCTGCCGAGATTCAGACTCTAGGCAAAATCCGTCATCGGCACATAGTCAAATTACTTGGTTTCTGTTCTAACCAGGAAACAAATCTGCTTGTCTATGAATACATGCATAATGGAAGCCTAGGAGACCTGCTTCATGGCAGTAAAGGCGGGCACCTGCACTGGGAAACAAGGTACCAGATTGCCATAGAGGCTGCCAAGGGGCTCTGCTACTTGCATCATGACTGTTGTCCTCTTATAGTGCATCGCGATGTTAAGTCCAACAATATTCTACTGGATTCCAACTTTGAAGCTCATGTTGCAGACTTCGGACTGGCCAAGTTTCTACAAGATTTGGGTGCCTCTCAGTGCATGTCTTCAGTTGCAGGCTCTTATGGTTATATTGCCCCAGGTAATCCATATTAGTATGTCAATATCTTTTCTATCTTTTCTTGTTCATGTTAGTTTCAGATTTTTTACAGATAGAGAAAGATAAGGGTTTATGTAGTAGAAATATTATCATTTTTAGTTCATTTACATAAGGGTTTAGGAATGTTTTTTTTCTAAGTTTTTGAGTATATAAATACAATTTTTACAGCAATCTTAATAAATCTTGAGAGACCAAAGTTTGATTCAGTGAATATCAACTACCACCATCATCATGATGTTGTTGTTTTTTCAGAATATGCTTACACACTGAAGGTGAATGAAAAGAGCGATGTATACAGCTTCGGGGTGGTGCTGTTGGAGTTGATCACAGGGAGAAAGCCAGTGGGAGAATTTGGCGATGGGGTGGATATTGTTCAATGGGTAAAGAAAACGACAGATTCATCCACAGAAGAAGTTGGAAAGGTGATGGATACGAGGCTCTCCTCTGTGCCTCTGTACCAAGCGATGCACGTATTCCATGTTGCCATGCTGTGTGTACAGGAGCAGAGTGTGAAGAGGCCAACCATGAGGGATGTCGTGCAGATGCTCACAATCCCTACAACAACTAAAACAGCCAAAGAATCATCGTCACCTGCCAAACAGGAAGAGGGAAAGCCGCCAGCAGCAGCAGCATCATCAGCTGTATGCGCCAACCTTCCTAATCTGCTTACCATATAATAATAGGAATGTGATTTTGCTTTTGTACAGGCAGTAGTGGACTAGAAGCTTTTGGGTTTAATATGGATTAGTGGTTTAGGGCACTTTCTCAAGCGAGGGAGAATCTTATGAAATAATTTTAAAATGCATTAATTTCAGTGTAAGAATATTCTCTATCTTTTTGTGCTTAAATAATAATTCAGTACTTCTTCATGTGACTTGAATTTGAAGCTATATCAATCTGTGTTTTTATATAAGTGGCCATTGGAATTTTGGTGTCATGGCTTTTTAATTTAAAATCTATTAAGGCAATTTGTTTAATGTCTAATTATGATGATGGTAGTTGTGGTAATTATTTATGTGAAGTTGGATATAATTTAAAGGCTTAAGATTAAGATTAAAATTTATTATAAATACTTACTCTGAAACTTCCATGTCATTCGTTTTTTTTTGCCTTATATTTATTTGAATGGGAACCTTATTTATATTTTAATTTATAGTTTATAAAGAGTATCACGTGGGGTATGATGTTGAAAACTTGGTTCACGAATTTGACCTTTCTGTACTTTGATTCACAAAAACCTTTGCAATTTCTAAAGGATTTAAAAACAATATATTTTTTCATTTTGTTTTCCCAATACGGCTCGACGCTTCTCAATGTGGATTCATGCCCCTTTTGATGGTGAAATAAATAATGTTGTGTGAATGTTTATAATTAATAAAAAAAATATAAAGTAAATTAATCAATTCAACTTTCATATAGGTTTCTTTAGACAAAACATGGATTTTTTTAAAATTGTAGTATAAGAAAAATTTCCAAAATATTAATTTATAAATAAGTTTATTAATCTAAATTTTTAATTCTTAATAATTATGGAATATCAATCAAATCCCTATTTATAGAAAATTGATTCTAAAACTACATTCGTATTAATCATATTCTTTTTGTGCCCCATCATTAAAGGTAAACTTGCACTTTTCTTATTTGAAAGTAAGTATCATCCTCAAAATAATTGAACACTTAATGTTGGGAGTATAACTATTTTAATATTTCAAAGAATCATAGATATTTTAAACAGAATTTTAAAGGGTATGGCACATTCATGGAGTCCTCAAAATTCGAATAATAGATAAGGAGGATAAAGCTAAAATATTCGAGCCTTATGTCATTTAAACGCCAATATATATATGGAGACCTTAGGTTTAACTTTGTAAATTCTGAAAGTCGAAAGACTGAAGGAAAAATGAACAAAGTTCCTGGCTTAAAATTTTTAAAAGGGGCTTTTAAATAAAAGTCTCGCCCCTCGTTTTGAAATCAATTAGTGTTAAATTTTCGCCGTGTGGAAAGACTATCTCCCTTTTTATCATTGCTATTTTTTTTAACTCGTTGAGAAAGTTGTTTGCCTCCGTTATAAATGGCTTTTCCTCTTTTGGTTCTACGATTTTTATTGGCTTTTCCTCCTTTGGTAGTGCGAGTATTGTTTATTGTCTTCATAATTTACTATTTATGGTTAAATTTTCGTAGAGGGAGTGAGTGGGTTTATTAAGCAACTCATTCTCTATTAAAAAATGCGTACTATTGAAATTTTAGATTTTTTTTAAAGAAGTTAGACATTGACTTGAGCAAGATTGTCCATCCCTAAGATATACGCATTTTCTCTCATGCGCTATCATGTGAATCAACTTTTATATATATATATATAATTAATGTAATTAAAAAAAAAGGGTTAGATGATACAACTTATATATATATATATAATTAATGTAATTTTTTTAAAGAAGTTAGACATTGACTTGAGCAAGATTGTCAATTCCTAAGATATACTTATATGTCATTTTCTCTCCTGCACTATCATGTGAATCCACTTTTATATATATATATATATATAATTAATTATATAATATTGATAATTTTAAATGTTTAATATATTTTCTTTAATTTAATTACATATAACTTAAATTTAATGTTAGAAGAGAAATTTGATTTAAGTTGATCTAGTTTATTTATTTATTTTTTAAAAATATTTCTTATATTTACATAAATTTATTCGTTAATCTTATCTATGAATGATTTTATTATAAACTTCTCCAATTTAATAACAGTTTTTAATCATGAATCATAAAATTAGAATGTCTCGCTTTATTATTATTGATGGACAAGGATGAATGTCAAATTTCAACATAGTTTCTAGTTATTGCTCAGTGTAGGTTTTAACCGAGCTCTTGCATGTCCATTGAAATCCAGCCCTACTAAGTGTTGCTCAACATGGATAGGCTCCATCCATGCATGCTTGTTGTTATGACCAGCCTAGATCCAAATCCTAGGCTCCATCAAGCGCCGAGAGGGATCAAATCTCCCGAGGTGCAAACCTCAGCTCAAGTATTGCACTCAAGGAGAGGTTTGCACCTCGGGAGATTTGATCCCTCTTGGCGCTTGATAGAGCCTAGGATTTGGATCTAGGCCGGTTTCAGTTGTGGGCGGTGACACAAAACTAGAGCTTGATCAGCATTGTAAGGAACGAGTTAAGTTGAAAACACAGATACATTTACGAGGATTGTCATAATGTAAGTAATAAGTATTGAGGATTGAGTAAATTGTTAAACTGGAAAATAGAGACAATTCGCCTAACTTTTTTTCGATTATCTTTTTGTTGATCCGCGTTTTGTTTTATTTGTTCTTCTCCTTCTTCTGCCGTCATTTCGTCATTTCATACATTTTGATTTATTTGTTGTTCTGCAAACTGATTTTTTTGTTCTTTCAATTGCTTCAACTTTCTCTCTCGATACGCTCTTTGTCGATCAACGCTTCGTTTTTTTTGTTCTTCTCGTTCTTCTGCTGTCAATTCGCCTAATTTTTTTTTCGATTTTCTTTTTGTTGATCTGCATTTTGTTTTGTTCGTTCTTCTCCTTCTTCTGTCGTCATTTCGCCATTTCGTACATTTTGATATATTTGTTGTTGTGCAACTTGATTTCTTTGTTCTTCCAACTACTTCAACTTTCTCTCTCAATACACTCTTTGTTGATCAACGTTTCCTTTTCTTTGTTCCTCTCGTTCTTCTGCTGTCAATTTGTCTAACTTTCTTTTTCGATATTCTTTTTGTCGATTTGCGTTTCGTTTTCTTCGTTCTTCTAGTTCTTCTACTATCATTTCCTTTAACTTCCTTTTTTGAAATTCTTTTTGTTCTTCTGCTTTTCGTTTCAAGTCTTCTTCTTGTTCTTTTGTTGTCACTAAAATCAATGCATCCATACATTGAAATCAATGCATCCATACACTAAAATCAATGTGCCCATAGAATAACATATACAATGAAAAATATGCAATAAAAAATCCCATACACTGAAATCTATGCATCCATTCACTGAAATCTATGCGTCCATACACTGAAATCAATGCGTCCACAGAATAACATCTACACTGAAAAATATGCAATAAAAAATTTCAACATTGTAAGGAACAAGTTAAGTTGAAAACACAAAAAGAACAAATAAAACTTCTTCACGATCTCTTTAGTTCACGGTCGTGTTTTCTTTGTTCTTCTGTATGTTCTGATGCTTCTTTTTCTATTATAGATTCGAAACGTTGACTAAAGAACATGGATACTGTGGATTCTCCAAAACCTCCTGAAATCAACAACCACAAAAATCTTGCTACAATTTGTTGAAATCATTGCAGAGTAGTTTTTCTCTTAAATTGATAAATTCAATGTATAGATGTAAATAACAAAAATCAATGCATTGCTGAAATTAATGAAAGATTTTTTTATTTATTAAATTGATAAATTCAATGCATACAAGTAAAAAACAAAAAAAATGCATTGCTGAAATCAATGCAACTAATGAAATAAATATGCATCTTCTATTGTTTAACAACATTTGTGTATGGTCTATTGGTAGGAATTAAGGTGATTGGGCTTGTGTTAACCTAGAGACCAAGTTTTTTTTCTTGTGTTTTTTAAGAACATTTGTTTGTGGTCTATTAAACATTGCATTGTTGAAATTAATGCAACAATGTTTTTTTATTAAATTGATAAATTCAATGCATACATGTAAAAAACAAAAAAACAATGCATTGTTGAAATCAATGCAACGAATCAAATCAACATGCATCTTGTGTTTTTTTTTACTTCTTATGTCCACTATAATATTTTTTTACTTTTTATATTTCTATTTTTTTATGTTGGCTATAATATTTTTTTTACATCTTTTTATTAGATTGATAAATTCAATGTATAGATGTAAATAACAAAAACCAATGCATTTTTAAAATCAATGCAAGCATGTTTTCTTATTAAATTGATAAATTCAATGCATACATGTAAAAAACAATGCATTGTTGAAATCAATGCAATCAATCAAATCAATAGTCATATTTTTTTTTTAACACCATTTGTGTGTGATCTATTGGTAAGTAGTGAGGTGATTGGGCTTGTCTTAACGTAGAGACAAAGATTCAAATCTTCTTTTGTTTGGATTGATATTTAGTTATCAATTCTAATTATTAGTTAGCAAATCTAACTATTATTATGGCTGCTTTTCTTTTTTATTCTTATGTAGGCTATAATATTCTTTTTACTTCTTTGGTTTCTACTTCTTATGTCCACTATAATATTTTTTTTTTACTTATTTATTTCTTTACTTTTTATGTTTTTAGTTTTTATGTTAGCTAACTTCTTTATGTTTTTGTACATCCACTGCCATTAAAACTATTATTTTTAAAAAGTGAGTATATTAAACAAAATTTAGAATTCTATTTAAAAAAAACTAAATTCAAATTTAAATCACTACATTTAAAACTATTATTTTAAAAAGTGGGTATATTAAACAAAATTTACAATTATTTTTGTATTACTTTTAATTACTTGAGTATGTTAATTGCTTTTACTTTGTATTATTCCTTTTTGTTTATGGTGTTAAATTTTCAGAATTTACTTCAATCTGATCTAGGATCTTAACTGAGAGAACAACATGTACAGCATATCTACAGCATATCAATCATGGAGACAATAATGCAAGCACACAAGAGACACAATATTTACTTGGGGAAAACCATAAAGGTGAAAAACCCCAATAACTTCCTCAGAGATAGATAGAGCAATGATACAACCAAGAGATAGACATATCCTAGTAGCAGATCCTCCTCCTCCATAAGTGCGCCACTACTCCTTGAGTGCATGAGTGAGAAGTGAGTGAGTAAATAGAATGCCTCCCGCACTCTATTTATACTTGACTTGACTTGCCTTTTACATAAATCATGTAGGCTCGAACTTAACCACATAACATAATGCTGACTGGGTCGACTCCCAATAGGGTGGTCTAATAACCCTTCGACCCACATGGCTGACCCCCAATAGGGTGGTCTAATAACCCTTTGACCCACATGACTTATACAGGGCCGACCCCAACAAGGTGGTCTAATAACCCATCAAGTATAAGTTACGACATTTACAATATAAATGACGACACTTCTGTATGGAGGAATAATACCATCTCTATAGGAGTACATACAACATACATATATGAAATACATTCCGAAGTTACATATACATCAACATATGGCTGACATAATATTTATTACTTTTTACTTTGTATTATTCGTTTTTGTTTATGGCCGACAATAATATCACAAACTTAAAGTTACAAGATCTCCCTCATATTATAATATTTTACTTTATGTTAAATTTTATTAATGACTGACAAACTTACATGTTACTATCACTTCTATTTTTTTCCGACATGTTACTAACGTTATAACTTTACTAACGTTACATCAGGTTACAAGATCTCTCCCATAATATTCACTATCATTATTATTTTTTGCCAACAAGATCTCTCATAATATTCACTATCACTATGACTATTTTTTTTTACCCGTTATAACGTTCCTACCGTTATATCAGGTTACACGATCTCTCATAATATTCACTATCACTATGACTATTATTTTTTTACCCATTATAACGTTCCTACCGTTATATCACGTTACAGGATCTCCCCCATCCTGGGCTGTAGAGCGCCTCTCGACGCAACTAGACTTGTTTGTCTAGTGAGATTTGCTTAGTGCTATGATTTGTTCATGGTGAGTTTGTGCTTAACACATAGACATGTCCACTGAGGATGCCAATCTCAATAAGGATGTGTTTCAACAAACCCACTAGTGTGAGTGGGTTCACTAAGACCTATTTTGTTGAAAGGCATTTCACAAATGCACATATTCATTCCCCACCATTGATCTTGCCAAAGGTAAAGGTGTATATTTATGCAAACCATAGCTATGACATATGTTCTTAATAATTCTTCTGTATATAAGGTATTATGTATAAAAGCATAGTTAAATATAAGGATTCAAAAATGACCATTGCGGAAAAATCCTACACTACCATGTTTAGCTTTACTCAATGTGCTTAGTGAGTGCAACAGAGTGGCCCTATTAATTAAGAACGTGTAATTCCTCCCTAGAGATCACATATTCAAAACCAGAGGGGACATGGTATGTACACCTTTGTAAACTAAGTAGAGAAATTGTTGCACAAAAATAACCCCTTATCCCACAAACAAGGGGTTCTCATATATCAAATTTATTGTCCAGCTAGAACGTGACCTTAAAATTAGAATATTACACATTCATATTCACCTCTTTGTAAGAAAATATTATTAAAGTGCCCTTCAAGAAAAATAGAAGCCATCTCATAGTCACAATTGTATATTTGTTTAGTTACATCACAGAGTGCAAGCAACTGTCTAACCTAGATAATTGTCTTCTTCATGACAAATTAACGAGGGATAAATTTCATCACCTCACTATGCAGATTATCATGTATTTTTTTTTTCTAGAGGCAAGGGAGTGTTGTGACATGGAGCTTACACTAACCACAATAATACCTTTGCTGGCCTTGCCCAAATCAAGGTAAGGAGAGTAACACTCTATACAACCTTTACATTCCCATTAGTTCAATGCAAATCATTAAGATGACACAGAGAGATAAGACCTCAGTAACCTAAACTACTTAAAGGAATTGAAAATGTTAAAACTCAATACTTTCGCACATGATAACCTTTTGCTTTTGCTTACAAGTAAAACTTAAATTGTGATTTTCTAGCCTTGATTACATCAAAAAATATTTGAGGATCCCAACCAAATGGGCTTAATGACCTACCTTGCTAGCCCCAACTAAACCAAAATGTAGTCCATACTTTTTAAATAACCATTGTAGTAGCTAGAATTTGACATACACCTCCCTTGATCCATGTCCAATGCGTGAAAACTCTGTTATATTGATCAGTGACCTTTGGAACTCAATTTTCAAACTCTGTAAGATAGAATCTTGAATAGAGGTGAACTGAGTTAATAGACTCATATTCCATACATAGAGATATTTATGGGCCATATAATGCAGAACCCCTTACTCATGAAGCTTACATATATTTATACAATTTCTAAGTAACACTTGGGTGCCCCACCCATTGTGTTTTAGTTACAATAATAAATGAATAAGACCAACCCACTTTTTGCTAGTTGTCGGCTAAAAGAAGAGACATGTGCTACCACATCGACAATGTTTCCCTAAGTGGTTGTTGACTATTCAAAATGCCATTTGAAATGTAAGTTGAATCATCAAGTGTCATTCAACTTAATATGTATGATTATTGATCCTTGTGGAAGGATGCATGATTTTATTAAGTGGAGGGAAGACTATGGTTTGACTAAGCGGTGAGTTGAGGGACGATAGAGGTTTGATTGAGCAATGGATTGGGATCCAACCAAGAAATCCAATGAGCACTATGCAAAAATTGATTTGATGCCAATCACATTTTTGGATGGATAATACCTTTCCCCTTAATTAGCAATTGTTCTGATGGCTTGCTTATGTGGATGAGGAAACTTGCATGCCAATTCAATGGATGTATAGCACTTACCTTATGTTGGGAGTTGTCTTTCTTTTGCAACCAAGGGGGTTGTCTTCTTCTTTGTATGGTGTGCTTGTTATCCAACAATGGTGTTGACTACAAGTGGATATTTAACATATGGGTAGATTTATTTTGTCTCCTATGGTTGCAAGTTAGTTTTTTAAAGCAATGGTGGAAGATATGGTAAAAAAAAATCCACATTGAAAACTAGATTTAAACCTAAGAATGGTGGAACACTGAACTTAAAAAATTTTTCCCCAATTTGATCAAGTATGGTGTAAGGACCATATCTAAAATCCTTTAGCTCCCTATATGGGCCACTGAATCTTTCTTTTTGTAGATGCAATGAAACTTGATCCACAATTTGGAATGAAAGAGGAACATAATGCTGTCATGTCAAGTCCTATATTTTCACTATATCTTCACAACATATCTTATGCTTTCCTTTGGATATCCCAAATCTTATCCTTGAACTTGAGATCTTTTTCAATTTTGCATTGCTCATGGCCTGTGTAAATCAAAGCAGTTGGTCCACTGACTAAGTTGATAATTGTTGAGGGGCTAACATATTTCAAAAGGACTCTTCCCTATGGAACTATGCTGAGATATATTGTACCTATATTTGATTAATGGGAGGCTCTCATCCTATGTTTTACAATGCTTGTGGTTTCACATTTGAAGCCATTATACCACCATGCGATTAACATCCTTAGCCTGTCCATATGTTTGAGGATGGAACCTCATTGACATGGATAACCATGTGTTAAGACATTGCTAGAGTGTCTTCTAGAAGTTGCTAACAAATCTAGAACTACAGTTAGTGATCATTTTAGTCAGTAGACCATAGTGTTTCCAAATAGGTTCAAAGAAGTGTTGCACCCACTACTGATAAGTTGTATTCTTCTTGAAAGGTATTAGGATAGACATTTTTTAGAATCTATCAACCATGACTAGGATTTGCGTCATGTTGGTGCTTGGTGAAAGGATATACAATGAACTAGTCCATGGAGAGACTCCCATGGTTAGTTTGGAATCGATAAGGGTGTATTAAAACCCTATAAATGGTTTGATGGCTTATAATGGCCCCAAAAACACATCACTTGATCACTCTGAGAACATTTGAATTGAGTTGAGTGAAGGCCAATATAAATACGTCTCAATTTTGTAAGAGTTTAGTTGCTCCAAAGTGGCCTACTCCCTGACGTGGTGTGCATCTTAGATAATATTTTTGGTGCTCACCTTGCATACACAAGGTTCTCTTAGATTGTAGAGCAAGTTTTCCTTGAAGTGGTAGTTGAGGAAAATCTTCTGACTTTTTTGGAGTTGTCAATGAAATACAATGTTTTCTTCATGTAGTGGATACCAAGTAATGGTGTTTAAACTATGCATACTTAGAAATGTAAGAATTAAATACATTGAAGGTTGATGAGGTAATCAAGGTTTGTATTGTATTTTCCTTTCATGTAAAATTGTTGTAGGCAACTAATCCTCTTCAATTATTTTTCATTTGTAACTTACACTATGAAGGAGTTGTAGTGTTCTTTAACCCTTAAAATTAGAACACGACAATGTGTACATATAAAGAGATTTATAATGCAAGAAACCATAAATGATAGTGTAGAATAACCAAACACAAATTTAATTGAAATGAAATGATGCAAAATAAACCCTCGTATTATGATAATTTGTAAAACCCCAATATTTCACCTTTTGGCTTGAGGTCATTATTTAAGTGATAACATAGAAATCGTAAATTAACTTTCAAACTTGGTTATTAATGACCATAAGACATTATTAATGTTGTAGGTAACAACCTTTTATTTTTGTAAAGAAATGAATTAGAAATTCCAAAAGAAACTAACTAGGTAGGCTCCCACTAAAAAGGGACCATGATATTACAAAAAGGGAAAATAAACTTTAGGTTTGGGATGTAAAGAAGTTGTTATCCCTAATATACAAAAATAGTAGAAAAAATTATCGACACCAAAATAGGCAAGATTCCATAAATGTAGTAATATGTTTCATTAGTTAGTTATGTTAAAAGAAAAAACAAGAAGGTCTCCCATTTAGAAGATAAAAAGGGGAAAATTCAAAGGGAAAGGAGGAATATGAGGGAGCTAGGAGGGAATATAAAAAGGAGGAAAAATGTAAACATTAAATACTAGTTTTACAACAAGAGATTACCTTAGAAATCATCCCATAGTTTTATGCTTTGTAGCAAAGGGGCTACTTGCTTGCACTAAAGGTACAATCATAGCTTAAAAGGGAAACTCACTATGTTCATACTAAAAAGCACATGATGGTTTTGTATGAGACATGAATTGGGAGTGAAATAGATGTCGGGATTGATAAAATAACCTAGAAAAACTCTAATCAGTTCCAAATGCTCTTTATGTTAATCTTGAAGAGAACTTGTAGGTGTTAGGTGAGTAGTTAATGTGAGTTGTTTTGATTGTAAGAAATTTTCTGGAAAACCTATTGTGAACTTCTAGACTACTTGTAAATACTAAGTTGTTGACTCAATAATATCACATATCAACTTGGGGGTGGCTCTTGAAGTAATAAATATTAAGTTACCTAAGGATTTCCTACAGTTGGGTGGAATGTGGACCTGCCCAGCTTAGTTTCTTAAGGGTTACATATAAGTTATTTATACCTTTGTTACTTCTACTTTACTATCAATGAAGGTTCAATTTTGTTCTTTGTTCTGTACAGTTTTATATACATTAATGTGTAAGATGAAAAACATAAAATAAATGGAATTTCTATAATTATAATGTTACTAAAATTTATATAAAGCAAATATGTTAGAATCATTGAGAATATATTTAACTTGAATGAGGAAATAATAAGAAATTAGAATAGCAAAAATTTGTCTATTACTTCCTATTATCATATTAATGGTTATTACTATTTGTTTATTCTCTTGTTATTACTTGAAAATTTTCATGCAATTAAAAAATAACAAAAATAAAAACAAATTTACACTACACGGTAATAAATTAAATGGTTAAAGCATAACCTAAACTGATAATTAGGTTAGGTAACAATGAAAAGCATAACCTAATCAAAGAATTATATGTATCAATGAAAAGTATGATCTATCGACGTATTTAAGGATAGGTAACAATGTTTTCTTCATACATGGATGAGTTTGAAGAGTATCCATCATATGCTCTTACTAATATTGGAATAGAGCTAGGCTATGACTAAATGATACATTACTAAATGCACTCTAATTAATTTGTAAATCAAACGTTGCTAAGGATTTGCATGTACTTCTCTATATGTTAATGTAGCTTGTAATTATATCTAAAGAATATTCAAATACTTTTGTGTTTAAACACATGAACTAATTTTTACAACAAATTCAAATAATAAAACGACAATTAGAGTTCTTTTGTTCATTGTGGTTAAAATTGAATAATTTAAGACATTTACTATTAGGGGCTCAATCAATTATTAGAAAATGTATAAGACTAAAAGATGCAACTGACTATCCTTACATGTTGCTAGAAATATGGAATCATGCCATGAAGGGATCAACACTACTGATGAGGCATATTCCTTGGGTTGCACAGTTAGTGATGCACCCATATGGATGAGTACACCCTCAAGTTCCAATTCCTCTCAGTTTTACTTAAAAGAGTTTTTGTTTTCCTATGATTCCTAAGGAACTTTGTGAGGCCTCATAGTACATTGGTGGCATCGTGATAAATATAATCTTAGAGTTTGTTAGTTGTTAGAACCGTTTTATAGATATAGCCAAAAAAATCCTAATCTTATGTGGGACTTCAAAACTACCCAACTATTCTGGGCCTCCTCCATTGTACTATAAATTTAGACATTCTCTTGTATCTTATCATTCAGTTTAATAAAAAATTTATTCTATTAAAATGAGGATAATTTATGATCCGAGTTGATCGGGCAGATCTTTACATGGTATCAGACTTGGTACAACCCTAAATATCTCACGAGAGGGGTTATGATCAACCCGATATTTGTACATGATCCTCCTTTATCTCAGATCATGACATGTCTTCCTTTCGATGCATTACACAACCGAGCTGAACTTCATTTATGCCGTAGTTTATGGATTGCATAGTGCTTGGTTTTGCTGGAGACTTGTGTGAGATCTCATGGGATGCTGTGTATATCTGTTCGCATCATATATGATTTTCCATGTTGAAATATTTCTTTTAATGATGTCAAAGGCAAGAGGAGATTACATATGTCCAAGATAAAGATTGCAAGATGGAGATTGTTGGAAATATTGTTTTTGGATTTTTGATGCTTAGTTTGGATACCCTATATTTGAAGGCATTTTTAGTCTATAACTATCTCAAATGGAATTATGAGTTACATTTTTGGAAATATTATTCATATACCTTTTCAATGATATATGGAACTCCCTCTAACTACATAGGAATGAGGAGATATGAAAGGATTAGTAAAGTCAGCTCGACCATAATTTTAGGTCGACCTTGCCAAGATATTGAATAATTTAGGTCAGCCCAGAAAGTGGTTTAAGAATAGTATAAATTGAAGGAACTCCCTCTCATTTTCTCATCTCATCATCTTGGATATCTCTCATAGAAAATGTATGCACTTTTTGAAGAGGAAGGTCTTTTGGGGTTTGAAGATGTTTTTTTTGGTTTTGAAGATGTTCTTGATGATATTCTCTTGAAAGCTTTTCCTAGGGTTTCTAAGGTTCTCTAAGGAAGAGGAAGAACACTGATGGAAGAGGAAAGTTTGTTTTGAAAATGTTTTCTTGTAGATTAGGGCTAGCTATGAAGCAAATTAGAGGCAGATTATGAAGGAGATTAGAGGAAGATTATGAAGGAGATCAAATGCATATTATGAAGAAGATCAGAGGTAGATTATGAAGTAGATCAAAGGTAGCTTATGAAGCATATTAGAAGCAGCTTATGAAGCAAATCATAGGTATATTATGAAGCATATCAAAAGGATATTATGGAGATAATATGAGGCTAATTATGTAGTAGATTGAAGCTGATTATGAAGTAATATTTGAGGTGATCTTGGCAGTATTATAGCACCTAATTATACAGTAGTTTATATTACTGATTTGGTGCTCAGTTGTGGATATTGGTGTCTTTGGTAGGTTGGTGCCTATGAATTACTGAGTAGGTGCTCATTTGAGGATATTGGTGTCTCCAGTAGGTTGGTGCCTACATATTGTTGTGTTTGTGCTCATTTGATGGGATTGGTGTTTCCAATAAGTTGGTTCTTAAAAGATTTGTATCAGTCAGTTGGTGCCTACATGAATATATAAAGATAATATTTTGTGGTTTTTTCTCGAAATATTTTCTGCGTTGAATTCCGTGTACTCTGAATTGAGTTTATGCGAATTTATGGTTTCAAAGTAGATGAATGATTGATGAACGTTTAAAGTAAGAAAAAGTAACTTATTTGATTCACCCCTCCCCTCTGAGTATAATCATAAGTTCAACATTTGGTATCAGAGAAGGTTTATTCAAAAACAATTTAACCACTGGAAGGAAGATCTTGGGAGAACACATGGCAATCAAAACCATGATTGATGAAGAAGACAACAATGAGAAAGGTATCTTCTTAGACAAATCTCCTTTGTTTGATGAATCAAGTCTAGAGCATACAAATGAAGACATATTTGAAGACCCTTGGGTTAGATAAATGGGATTCAATTATGACAGGTTATATAGCACCAACCACTCCTTCAACATATGTATCTACAAAGGAGTTGAGAGAAAACAATATAAAAGAAATGGATGCAATTTTGAGTGCGATACCAGATTCTATCATTGATAAGGTAAAGCAGTGTACATCGGCTAAACAGATTTAGGAAAAGTTACAAAGCATATATGAAGAGAGATCCAGTGATTGTTCCAATTGTAAATCAGAGACAATAGAAGTACCATCTGTGAGAAAGCTAAAAGGAGGACATAGAAAATACAAAGGTAAGCTACTCTTCAAGTACTTTAATTATGATAGAATAGGACATTTAGCTTCTAAGTGTCCATATGCAAGGAAGTATATTGATTATGAAGAAATAATCTCTCTCCATAACCATGGAAACAAATTCTGCTGATGAAGAAAGTGAAGATAATCAACCAGATTCAGAAGAAGAAGATATTGATATGGATCTTGAAGCAAAATTTGTTAGTGCCTTAGTAGAAACTGATAGATTGAGGAAAGATAATATAAGGAAAAAGGATCAATTGTAGGAATATGAAAGGAAGGATCATGATCTTTATGAAATAGAGAATACAATTGTCAACTTGAAGACCCAACTAGAAGAGGAAAAAGGACACAAGAAGTAGTGAGAAGTCAACTCAAGGAGAAGAAATAAATATGTGAGATGCTAGAATATGAAGTTGTCTCATTAAGAAAGGAATTGGAAAATTCAAATTCTCAATTAAACAAAAGCTTGAAGAGCACTGAAATTTTGAATGAAATTATTAGTTATCAAAGGTCACCATTCATCAAAATAGGTCTTGGCTATGATGAGAATAGAAAGACCTCTGAAGGAGATGCAAGCAAGGAAAATTAAGAAAATCCTAAAAGCTATCCTAATGTTCTCAAAGGATCCATCAACAATGAAAGAAGAAGAAGGAACAAAAATGATGACCAACAACAACCTGATGAGTTCATAAGAGTAGTTCCTCCAAGAAGATCACACCCATGCATACAAACTCTTCTTTGGATATTGTTTCTCTTGCAATAATTCTGGCCATAAAGCAATAGATTGTAGAGCATATGTAAGAAGTGATAATGTGAGAAATGGAAGTAGAGGCTCTTATAATACCTCAAAGGATGTGAGAAATAGTTCTAGAAGTTCTCAAGGATTTGTTGATAGAAACTACAACTCATTTTCTACTTTACTTGATATTGAGTGCTATAAGTGCAATAACTATGGGCACATAACTCGTTATTGTAGAAGAAGCATGATATAAGCTCTTAAGAAAAATAGGGAAGAATATTTTAGTGCCAAAAAAAAAAAAGAATACTCAAATGGTTGGAAAAGGAAGCAAAAGCAAGAATATCCAGAAGAGACAAGCTATATAGAAGAACAAAAAAAGGAAGAATGTGGACTTGTACTCTATGCTCAATATAAAGTGAACCAATGACATATTAATAGTGGATGTTCAAGGCACATGACATGGGATTAGTTGAGGTTTCTCACCTTAAAAGAAGAAAATTGAGGTCGGGTTAGCCTTGGAGATGAGAAGAATAAAGCAAAAATTGTCTTGCTTGTTGAGGACTTGAAGCATAATCTTCTTAGTGTCATCCAAATGTGTGATCAAGGAGACATTCACTCTCACCTTCAACTCCCAAAAGTGTGAGACAAGAAAAGAAAGCTCAAGAATATTGGTGGCAACACCAAAAAGAAACTCAAACAATGTATACATACTCAATGAAGGAAAAATATTGAAGAAAAGAACATGGTCAAGGGGAGCATCCCTTTTCCATTGATGTCAAAGTGGGAGAATTGTAGAAATGGGGGGCAATTGTAGGCAAAAGAGGAGTTCTATATAGGGGGAGTATCTACATGTTTGTTGCAGAATTGTTTAAAGGTTACCATAAAAAACAAAGGGGGTTATTGTTGGAAATATTGTTTTCATTGATGTGAAAGGCAAGGGGTGATAACATATGTCCAAGATAAATATTTCCATATGGATATTGTTGGAAATGTTGTTTTTGGATTAATTTTGATGCTCAGTTTGGATACCCTATATTTGAAGGAATTTTTACTCTAGATACCTAGCTCAAATGGAAGTATAAATAACATGGATGGAAATATTATTTCGAGTAATTTTCAACAGTATATGGAACTTCCTCAAACTCCATAGGAATGAGGAGATATGAAAGTATTAGTAAAGTCATCCTAACCAGAAATTTAGGTCAGCCCTGCTAGGATATTGAACAATGTTAGGTCATCCTAGAAAGTGATTTGAGAATAGTATAAATAGAAGGAGGTCTCTCTCATTTTCTCACCTCATCATCTTGGAGATATATCATAGAAAAGGTGCAGACTTGTGGAAGAGGAAGGTATTCTAGGGTTTGAAAATAATTTCTATATTTGGAACATGTTCTTGATGATATTCTCTTGAATATTTTTCCTAGGGTTTCCAAGGTTCTCTAACGAAGAGGATCCGCACTCATGGAAGAGGAAATATTGTTTTGAGAAGGTTTTCTTGTAGATTAGGGATAAATATGAAGCATATTAGAGGTAGATTATGAAGAAGATCAGAGGGATATTGTGAAGTAGGTCAAAGGTAGCTTATGAAGGAGTTCAAAGGAAAATTATGAATCAGATTAGAGGAAAATTATGAAGCAGCTCAAAGGGAGATTATGGAGCTTATCTGAAGTTGCTTATGTAGCATATTCAAGCTGATTATGAAGTAATGTTTAGGGTGATCTTGTCAGTATCACAATACCTAATTATACAATAGGTTGGAGCCTACATATTACTGAGTTAGCGCTCATTTATGGATATTGGTGTCTCCAGTAGGTTGGTGTCTACATTTTACTGAGTGCGTGCTCAATTGAGGAGATTGGTGTCTCTAGTAGATTTCTACCTACATATTGTTGAGTTAGTCCCCATTTGAGGAGATTTGTGTCTATAGTAATTTGGTGCTTACAAAATTTTTATTAGTCAGCTGGTGCCTACATGAGTATATAAATATAAGCTTTTGTGGTTTTCTTTCAAAAGTGTTTCCATGTTAAATTATATGTACTATGATTTGAGTTTATGTGCATTCACTATTTCAAAGTAGATGAATGATTGATGAACGTTTAAAGAAAGAAAACGTATCTTATACTGAGTCACCCCCCTCTCTCAGTATAAGCATAAGTTCAACATTCCACACAAGTCGCATGATTCTCTGGGTCTTACCCTGATTTTCAGGCCCCACAATATTTTCATCCTTAGTTCATGAATAAAATAATTTTGGCTTGGATTTGTGGGATCTTCTCTCATAGCTTAGTTGAGGGTGTTTTCTAGAGGGTGTAGGAACCAACCTCCTATCCTCCAAGATATTGCTACTTCTAACGACATTGCCTCTAACTTTATCCATGTTTTCTTTCATCCTGCAATGGAGAGGGGGACTGAACGATCATGTTGGAAGATGGGCGGGAGATGGGAGTAAATTTCCCAATATGGGAACCGATTCATAGGATAATGTCTTTTTTTTAATGTCTTAGACTACTAGGATTGGTTGTACCAAATCATGACCTTGAAATTTCTGTATTACAGAGGTTGGATGTTCGAATCCACCACAAATCCCCCTACCAATATCTCTCAAATATATCATGTGACCGATCTCAATTTCAGGTTCATAGTGTTCCATATCTTCTTGGTGATGTTTTCCTTTCCCTTTTCTACTGAACCACACTAGCGACTAAGCCACCAACATTGTTACGGCCTCCTTCTCGCACTTTTAGCACTGCTACTTCATTCCTATATTTTCTTAGATCTTCAACAACACCATCTCACAAAATTTTGGTTTGAAGCTTCAGTTTTGGTTTTTGGATTCAAAGGGTTCAAATCTTCGATTACTATTTGTATGGAGGATCAATTCCGGATTTGGATTTTAGTCATTATTTTTGGAAACTATCGTGGATCGCTATGCCTTCAATTCTATGATGGATTAAGTGTTGACATGGATGTGTGCCACTCTCACCAATGAAGAGTCCTTCCTTAAAAAAATTTAGGAGTTCAATGTAGTGGGGACAATTAACTAAGATAGCTTTGTTTATCTCTATACACGTATTGCTGTAGGGAATTGGTATTTGGTTGTGGTTTGATGGATGAGACCAGGAATATATTCCCATAGTCACCATGTTTTGCAAACAAACTCTCATTTGCATGGAGTTTGTATTTTGGAGCTCTTTAGGCATAGTCTTTTTTCTCCAAATTTATTGTAAAAGGTTATTGGAAACAATTGTTTTTGCCATAACTTTGCACTCGAGTCTCTGTTTCTCATTTCGTTTGAGACATGGCGAAGAGAATTTTGCTCTCTTTCCAATGAGTGATTGCATCACCCAAATTCTGTTCTTTGAGATATTTGTTTTTTCTCATCGATTGATTAAATATTTGTTGATTCCTCTATTGTAAATGGGTACCTAACATGGCCTTGTTTGCTGGGACCCATATTGAGGATTGTTGTCCATGATGGTTAATGGTACCTCTCATTCTGCACCTTTGCATAGTGGATTATGTGCCACTCATGTCTCCATATACTTCCTTGTTTTGTAGTGTCTTGAAGCTTTCCACCTTGGAGTGTTTCTTGTGAAAATAATTTCACAGGAAGATCTTGCAAATCAACAATTACTCTCACAAAATTGTTAAGCAAAAACTAGAATAAATTGCTGAAATTAGGCACTGAATTGATGCACACAAATTCACAATAAAAGATAATTGTATAAGATTACACCAACCAAACTTAGGCTATGTAATGGATGTCCAAATATATAATTACTTGTGATATTTGAAATCCAAAGAAGACATTCAAAATCTTCACAAAATCAACCTTACTAAACTTGTAAAAAAACCCCCTAGGTGACAAAATCACTTTCCGAATCACTCCTAAGGCTCAGGAATTGGGAAAATAAGACAGGTGAGGTGTTGAGTGATGGAAAATAAATCAAATCATGGATTTTCGAGAGAATAAAAATATGGAGGTTGAGTTTTCCAAAAAGATCCAGTTTACGAAGTCAAACTAGCTTTATCCTTATCCACTAAAAGCAACAAAGAAGAATAAAAATGTCTAAAGTAGGAAGGCACACTTACTATTCCAAGATTGGCATAAAATTAGACAAAATCAGATAAAATATTATCCAAAATATATCCAAGTGCGCCCTTATGAATCATGATGGCAAGTGGTGACATAAGAAGCCAAAATAAGTCTAACTACCTAGTCAACACCTAGGAAATTAAAAAAATGACTAGTATATGATATCCTAAGTATGGATTAGGTTTTTAATGTTCTAAAATCCCCCATTAAGCTTGAATTTATGTGGTAAATATTATAAATATAGGGCCCAACAACAAGGCTTGGATACCCCTTTTACATACTGCTTGTCCATAAAACAAGGAAAGAAGGAAAACCTCATGGGAAAAAAACTTCCCTCAAAACATGGACATGAACAAAATTGAAAAATTGCTTTTCAATACTTCTTCACCACATGTTCACCCATCCCGAGCAGTGATCTGAGATGGATGAAAGTATTCTTTGAAAAATATTTGGTGAAGATGTCTGCAACTTGCTTAGAAGATGGGAAAAAATTCAGAGCAATGATATGATCATGCACTAGACTTCTGATGTAGTGCATATGAATCTCTATATTGTTGGTTATTTGCCTTTGCATTGGGTCAATTGATATCCTTTTATCACCTTGATTGTTACAAAATATGACCGTGGGAGTGCTAAAGTCAATCCCAAACTCTAAAAGAATATCTTGCAACCACACACACTGAGTAGTAATATTCATTGCTCCTTTGTACTCGTCCTCTACTGAAGAGAGTGCATTGGCACTTTTATTTTTACTTGACTATAAAATAGGTCCTCCTCCAAGCATGAAAAAAATATGGAAGTTGATTTCCACTCTAAGCTATCACCATCCCAATCAGAGTCAGAAAAACCAAGAAGATTCAAGGAAGAATCAACAACATAATGAATCCCATGAGACTTGGTTTCTTGCACATAGTGCAAGATCCTTTTGGCATCCCTCCAATTAATATCATGTGGATTCTCCATGTACCTTGATGATACACTCATGGAATATGAAATATCAGGTCAAGTGTGAGTAATATACAACAAACTACCAACTAGTTGTCTAAACAAGGTGTTGTTCACCAAATGAGTAGATTCTGCATCTTCAAGTATAAGTCCTGAAAGGAAGGGAGTCTTTGAAGGCATACAATATTCCATTATGAATTTCTTTAGCAGGTATGATGAATATTTTGACTGATATACTTTAATTTCTGATTTGGACTGAGTGATCTCAAGTCCCAAGAATTATTTAAGTATTCCCAAGTCAGTCATGGGAAAATAGTAGAAAACTATCCATATTGGCATACCAAGCTCTAGGATCTTGCTTAAGCCCATATAGTGACTTCTTCAACCTGCAAATAGAGAGGAATCATAGATATAACCTTCTTGCTGCTGCATATATATCTCCTCCTCAAGGTCTCCATGGAGGAAATCACTTTTTACATCCATGTGATGCACTTCCCAATGCTTGGATGCAGAAATTTCCAAAACTAGTCTTATTGAATCCATCTTTGCAACTGGTGCAAAGGTATCATTGTAGTCAAGGAATTGGAATTGGGAGAAGACCTTAGCCACTAAACTTTCTTTTTAATTCACTACTGCACCATCAGAAACAAACTTTGTTTTGAAGATCCACTTACACTTTACCAATTTTTTGCTAGGTGGAAGCTTGACTAGCTCCCAAGTTCCATTCTTTTGAAGAGAATTAAATTCATCATCCATGGAATCCTGCCATATTGGATCTTGTGAGGCATATTCATATGAATGAGGATCATATTCAACCATCAAAAAACACATCTCTGGTAGGAAAGGATATTTGACAGAAAGAGCTTTCTCAAACCTAGATCTAGTCCTCCTAGGATCTTGAGGATCACCCACAAGTTCTCCAACTGCTTCAAGAGTTTTTGAAGCCCACTTAGGAATTGTAGGTGAGATTGTATCTGCAATCATGTGGTATTCATCATCAGAAAAATCAGAATGATAAAGTTCATGAGAAACTTCACTTACTTCAATAGGTGGTGATTCAGAGGATTCTCCAATTTCAACTACCTGCAAGGGTTCTTCGAATTGAACACTTCTTTCAATGAAAGAGTTTTGAGTGGTCAGATTGAGAAAATTGTAACCCTTGGATTCTTCTGGATAGACAAAAAATATGCATGGTTAGCTTGGGGATTCAAATCCATTCTCTTCTCAGGAGGAATTATATCCCATGCCTTTGAGCCAAAAATTATGAAATGAGACACATCAGGCCTGTGTCCACTCCAAGCTTCAAAATGAGTGATTCCTTTCAAGGATTTATGTGTCACCCTATTCTGAATATAGTATGCACATTTGATGGATTTATCCCAAAGTCTTGGATACAAATACTTGGACTCCAACATGCAAGTAGCCATGTCCTTGAGAGATCTATTCTTCCGCTTAGCCACACCATTCTGTTGAGGTGTATGGCACTTTATGTTGCATCTGGATGCCAACATGAACATAGAGTTGTTGAAGATCAAAATTTAAATATACCCCCCATTGTCTATTCTAAGGAATTTGATCTTCCTACCAGACAGATTCTCTATAGAGGCTTTACAAATATTGAAAAACCTAAAGACTTCTGACTTGAATTGAATGAAGTAGACCCAATAGAATCTTCAAAAGTCATCAATGAAGGTAAGGAAATATTTGGAATTATTCAAGGAAATATGAGGGAATGGACCTGATATATCACTATGGATTAGCTGAAGGGGTGAAAATATTCACTCAGTTCTATCTCTCTCATACTTGCACTCGAGGTGTTTTCCTAGGATGAAACCTTGACAGATTCCTTTGGAAAATTTGATATTTGGAAGCCCTATAACCATGTTATTCTCATGCAATTGATGAAGGCATTTTTAGTTAAGGTGTCCAAATATCTCATGCCACAGTTTGCTTCCTTAATTGGCATGAGTGAGAAGTGCAGAGGGTGATCAGAAAGGAACAAAGTGAGAAAACTTGTAGACTTTTGAGTTATGATCAACAGTACCTATGGAAACAACTCTACCTATAAATATTTCAAAAATTTACACATTGTTGGGGGTAAAGATGACCTTATTAGGAGAACCAATATGAGTCATCTGATATACTGACAAGAGGTTGGTAGCAAGACCGGGGAAAAACAAAAAAAATAGTGAAAGAACCATGGTCTAGATCAATTCTGCCTTTACCTTTGGATGCAGTTTCAGAGTCATCTCCCAACACAATTGTTGGACCACCAGAAGAATCAAGAGAGGAAAAATACTCCCTTATGGACACAATATGTCTGGATTCCCTAGAATCAATGATGAAAGAGGAATATTTTGATGTGTTGGCCATCAAAACATGAAGTCTCTCCTTGCCTTTAGAATTTGAACCTCCTTCCTTCCTCCTTGCGCTCTCTGGAAGAGGGATGTTGTTCTTCTCAAGAAGTGGATCCATCATGTCAATGGTCTTCTTCATGCAGAAACTATCAGGATGAAAGCCCCTATTTCATTATCCACACTTGGAATTCTCTTTCTTTTTCTTTGGATTCTTCTTGGAGCTTGAAGATTCCTCTTATGTTTTTTTATTGTCTTTCTTTTGATTTGGTCGATTTTTTGGATTAGCCTTCTTCTTTCTTTTTAAATTATTTGAATCTACAACATCCAAAGCATGATATTTTGATGGATTTATGGTACCCATCAAGATCAACTTGTCTTTCTCTTGAGTGAGTAATTCCATGAATTCTTCCAGGGAAGGTATATTCCAGTTTCGAACTGTGATCTTGGTAGCATGGAAGGTCGAAAAAAATATTGAATAATCAGGGCCCAACTTTGAAAGAATGGCCAAGATCAATTGCTCATCATTCTTCTCAATTTGACACTGCTTCAATTGACTAATAAGGGCTTTAAACTTGGAGAAGGAGTCTTGGAGGGTCTCAAAATTTATTAGAATCATAGAAATTAATTCATTCTCCAGTTGATGGCCTCTCAATTGATCAGTCTTGCTAAATAAATCTTGGAGTTTGACCCAAACTTCAATAGGAGTGGTAATACCATCTAGATGAAAAAGAAGATCCATAGAGGTACTGAGACACAAGAGACCATAAGCCTCATCTCTTCTATTATGCAACTTGTCCCACTCTATGAGTGCAGTAGGCTCAAGCTTAGTATACATAGTCACTATGTAGAGGCATTTTCTCCTCAATAGAATCTCCATCCACGCCTTCCATTCAAAGTAGTTGAGAGGAGTCAAGATGATTGATTGAGACTGCTCCATGGATTCACTGATTGTACCCCTGTGAGTCTGGAATGATCCTACATAAGATGAAAAAAAACAATGTAGGAGAATATTGCAGCTAAAAGCGCTCTGATACCATGTGAAAATCAGTTCACGGGAATATCTTGCAAAGCAACAATTACTCTCACAAAATTGTTACAAAAAAACTAGCATAGATCACTGAAATTAGGCATTGAATTGATGCACACAATAAAATATAATTATATAAAAGTACACGAGCCAAACTTAGGCTATAGAATGGTTTTCCATATATATAATTACATCTTAGATTTGAAATCCAAAGAAGGAATTCGAAATCTTCACAAAAGCAGGTTTACTAAACTTGTAAAAAAACCTCTAGGTGACAAAATCACTTTCCAAATCACCCCTAAGGCTCATGAATTGGAAAAAGAAGACATGTGAGGTGTTGAGTGATGGAAAAGAAATCAAATCATGGCTTTTGGAGAGAAGAAAAATATGGTGGGCGAGTTGGCCAAAAATATCCAGTTTACCAAGTCAAACTTGCTTTATCCTTATCCACTAAAAGCAGAAAAGTAGAATAAAATTGTATAAAGTAGGAAGGCACACTTACTATTCCAGGATTGGCATAAAATCAGACAAAATTTTATCTAGAATTTTTCCAAGTGCTCCCCTATAACTCATGATGGAAAGTGGTGGCATAAGAAGCCAAAATAAGGTCAACTACCTAGTCAACACCTAGGAAATTAATAAATAATGACTAATATATGATATCCTAAGTATGGAGTGGGTTTTTAATGTTCTAACATTTTTTTCTTAGGTTGTTTTGCATCTTTGTCGCCTCAATATAGTACTCCATGCTTTCACCATTAGCTGTGACATGCATTTCCATCATCTTTTCCACTCAATTTAGCATTGTGTGTGTGTGGGGGGGGGGTGCTATGCAATGCTTCCTCGGGTGATTTTTACTTGCCAGGTTCGATAGAGATCAAGAGTCTTTAGCATGAGCCTTATACACAACATCGATTTCTATATTGAATCAGAGGTTGTAGCGGCAAGCAACCCATGCACTACGATGAGATGGATTGGCGTCCATATCGACACTCAACATACGATGTTTTGTCAGTTGTAAATGAGTACCTCATCAGGATTTTTGTGCCGGGAATCATTCTTTAGGATCAATATAGTTTGATGGGTGTGGAATCAACTCTCATTACCTCAATAGTTTGGACTGTGCATTAATTACTCAGGAGTTCAAAATTTATTACTTCAATTTCTAAATGGATCTTTGATGGCATTGACAGCATGGGGTTATATATCCCTCTTTAAAATTTCAACCATACTTCCTATTTGGATAATTTTATGTCCATGGGCCTCATTGCTTGTTTGATGGTTTATGGTGTTCGATTATGTTCGAATCTTTGTTCCGGTTCCTAACCAATTCCTATTTCTTTGGAGCATTCATGTGGTGGTTGTTAGTGTTTTCCATTTTTGTGCCTCTGCATTAACCAATCAACTTCTTCAAAGCTCAACAATGTTCATTAAGGTTATTTGGATCTCTTCTTCATAGTTTTGGTTGGATATTTTAGCCTCCGTGAGTATCCCTCTCTTTTCATTCACCGCATCATTGTGAGATCTTCATTAGTTTCAGCTCCAATTCCTTTTTCAACAGTTGCATTTTTCTCTCTTTTGGAGAGGAGTTTTTATCCTACATTTTTTTCTCCTTTTCTCCGGTTACGAGAGTTTTTACATGGGTACCTTATCAGGCCTCATTACCGGGACCCATCTTTGTTTTCTTTTGTTTTCTCCCTAAATTTCACTTATGGGGGGGTGTTAGAGTTTGTTAGTTGTTAGAACTGTTTTCTAGATATATCCCACAAAATCCTAAGCTCACATGGGACTTCACAACTACCTTGACTATCCCTAAATGGCATGCGATATTTTTAGTTAAGGTGGCGAAATATCTCATGCCACAGTTTGCTTGCTTAATTGGCATGAGTGAGGAGTGTAGAGGGTGACGAGAAAGTAACAAAGTGAGAAAACTTGTAGACTTTTGCGTTATGATCAACAGTACCTATGGAAACAACTCTACCTATAAATATTTCAGAAATTTACACATCATTGGGGGTAAATATGACCTTATTAGGAGACCCAGTATGAGTCATCTGATATACTGACAAGAGGTTGGTAGCAAGACCTGGGAAAAAAAAAACATTAGTGAAAGAACCATGGTCTAGATCAATTCTTCCTTTACCTTTGGATGCAGTTTCAGAGTCATCTCCCAACACAGATGTTGGACCACCAGAAGAATCAAGAGAGGAAAAATAATCACTTGTGGACACCATATGTCTGGATTCCCTAGAATCAATGATGAAAGAGGAATATTTTGATGTGCTGGCCATTAAAGCATGAACTCTCTCCTTGTCTTTAGAATTTGAACCTCCTTCCTTCCACGTTGTGCTCTCTGAAAGAGGGATGTTGTTCTTCTCAATAAGTGGAGCCATCATGTCAATGGTCTTCTTCATGTAGAAACTGTCAGGATGAAAGCCCCTATTTCATTATCCACGCTTGGAATTCTCTTTCTTTTTCTATGGATTCTTCTTGGAGCTTGAAGATTCCTATTATGCTTTTTGATTGTCTTTCTTTTGATCTGGTGGATGTTTGGGATTAGCCTTCTTATTTATTTTTGAATTATTTGAATATACAACATCCAAAGCATGATATTTTGATGGATTTATGGTACCCATCAAGACCAACTTGTCTTTCTCTTGAGTGAGTAATTCCATGAATTATTCCAGGGAAGGTATATTCCAGTTTCGAACTGTGATCTTGGTAGCATGGAAGGTCGAAAAAAATACTAAATAATCAGGGCCCAACTTTGAAAAAATGGCCAAGATCAATTGCTCATCATTCTTCTCAATTTGACACTGCTTCAATTGACTAATAATGGCTTTAAAATTGGAGAAGGAGTCTTGGAGGGTCTTGAAATTTCTTGGACTAAGATAAATTAATTCATTCTCTAGTTGATGGCCTCTCAATTTATCAGTCTTTCCAATTAAGTCTTGGAGTTTGACCCAAACTTCAATAGGAGTGGTCAGACCATTTAGATGAAAAAGAAGATCCATAGAGGTCTTGAGACACAAGAGACCATAAGCCTCATCTCTTCTATTATTCCACTTGTCCTTATCTATGAGTGCAGTAGGATTAAGGTCAGTATACATAGTCACTCTGTAGAGGCCTTTTCTCCTCAATAGAATCTCCATCTGCGCCTTCCATTCAAAGTAGTTGAGAGGAGTCAAGATGATTGATTGAGATTGCTCCATGGCTTCACTGATTGCGCCCCTGTGAGTCTGGAATGATCCTGCATAAGATGCAAAAAAAAATACAGGAGAATATTGCAGCTAGAAGCGCTCTGATACCATGTGAAAATCAATTCACAGGAAGATCTTGCAAAGCAACAATTACTCACAAAATTGTTACAAAAAAACTAGCATAGATCACTGAAATTAGGCATTGAATTGATGCGCACAATAAAAGATAATTATATAAAAGTACACCAGCCAAAATTAGGCTATATAATGGTTTTCCATATATATAATTACATCTTAGATTTGAAATCCAAATAAGGAATTCAAAATCTTCACAAAAGCAGGCTTACTAAACTTGTAAAAAAACCTCTAGGTGACAAAATCACTTTCCAAATCACCCCTAAGGCTCACGAATTGGAAAAAGAAGACATGTGAGGTGTTAAGTGATGGAAAAGAAATCAAATCATGGATTTTGGAGAGAAGAAAAATATGGAGGGTGAGTTGGCCAAAAATATCGAGTTTACCAAGTCAAACTAGCTTTATCCTTATCCACTAAAAGCAAAAAAGTAGAATAAAATTGTCTAAAGTAGGAAGGCTCACTTACTATTCCAGGATTGGCATAAAATCAAACAAAATTTTATCTAGAATTTATCCAAGTGAGCCCCTATGACTCATGAGGGCAAGTGGTGGCATAAGAAGCCAAAATAAGGTCAACTACCTAGTCAACACGTAGGAAATTAATAAATAATGACTAATATATGATATCCTAAGTATGGAGTGGGTTTTTAATGTTCTAACATTTTTTTCTTAGGTTGTTTTGCATCTTTGTCGCCTCAATATAGTACTCCATGCTTTCACCATTAGCTGTGACATCCATTTCCATCATGTTTTCCAGTCAATTTAGCATTGTGTGTGTGGGGGGGGGAGGGTGGTATGCAATGCTTCCTCAGGTGATTTTTACTTGCCATGTTCGATAGAGATTAAGAGTATTCAGCATGAGCCTTGTACACAACATCGATTTCTATATTGATTCGGCGGTTGCAGCGACAAGCAACCCATGCACTGCGATGAGATGGATTGGCGTCCATATTGACACTCAACATACGATGTTTTGTCGGTTGTAAATGAGTACCTCATCAGGATTTTTGTGCTGGGACTCATTCTTGAGGATCAATTTAGTTTGATGGGTGTGCTTTCAGCTCTCATTATCTCAACAGTTTGGACTGTGCATTCAATACTCAGGAGTTCAAAATTTGTTACTTCGATTTCGAAATGGATATTTGATGGCATTGAAAGCTTGGGGTTATATGTCCCTCTTTAAAATTTCAACCATTCTTCCTATTTGGATTTTTTTATGTCCACGGGCCTCATTGCTTGTTTGATGGTTGATGGTGTTTGATTATGTTCGAAGCTTTGTTTTGGTTCCTAACCAATTCCTATTTATTTGGAGCATTCATGTGGTGGTTGTTAGTGTTTTCCATTTTTGTGCCTTTGCATTAACCGATCAACTTCTTCAAAGTTCAACCATGTTCATTAAGGTTATTTGGCTCTCTTCTTTAGAGTTTTGGTTGGCTCTTTTAGCCTCCGCGAGTATCCCGCTCTTTCCATTCACCCCATCATTGTGAGGTCTTCATTAGTTTCAGCTCCAATTTCTTTTTCAACAGTTGCATTTTTCTCTCTTTTGGAGAGGAGTTTTTATCCTACATTTTTTTCTCCTTTTCTCTTGTTATGAGAGTTTTTACATGGGTACCTTATCAGGCCTCATTTTCGGGACCCATCTTTGTTTTCTTTTGTTTCCTCCCTAAATTTCACTTATGGGGGGGTGTTAGAGTTTGTTAGTTGTTAGAACTGTTTTCTAGATATAGCCCAAAAAATCCTAAGCTGACATGGGACTTCACAACTACCCTGACTATCCTGGGCCTCCTCCATCGTGCTATAAATTTAGACATTCTCTTGTGTCTTATAATTCAGTTTAATAGAGTATTTCTTCTATTAACACACAAATAATTTATGATCTAGGTTGATCCTGGATCTTTACACACAAGGTGCCAATTTAGTAACTTGGTATAAGAGTGTGTCTCTAAGATGATAGAGGATGGAAGAAACATCCCTCAATACTTAGGATAATAGATGGTAACACCCAAAAATTGTTCGCTATCTCATCTCCCTAGTCACATAACCCATTTGTCCACTTTTCCCACATTGTTGGCCCCCAAAACCCCCCAAAACCTCCCAAAACCTCCCAAAACCCTAAATTGGTAACCAAATAGGAAATAAAACATTATTTCTCTCAAACATAATTAAATTCCTTCAAAAAAGGTTAAAAACCCACAAAAGGGTCCAAAAATCCCCAAAATAAAAGAAAAAGGGGAAAAAATCAAAATAAATTAAAAAACGAGGGAAAATACCTAATACCATTTCCCAATACCATTAGTTGCCCAAAATTATGGGCCAATACTCCACCACTCAAAATCACTATAAAAAGGTGATGGAGGCCCCCCATTTCACATGAATCACTCTTCACACCCTCATGCTGCGAAATTTCCTACTGCACTTTAGCCTTCCATTTCAAGCTTTTGTGCCCATTTAGTTGAATCTTGGCCAACCCACTGAGCATTTGGAGAAGAGAAAGGAAATCTGGAGACTCGACACACTACTCTTCGTACTGCTGCAAGGGCCCTCATCACCTCTTCTTTTGAGGCAACCATTACTGCAAACCCTTGTTTGCCATATAATATAAAAATGCAAATTTCATTTATGGGTTCCTGTTGATTCACCATTTTACTATAGTAGTTAGATCTATTTCATGTTTGTTATTTGCATACATCATTTGCTTATTGTTTAGTTTTTATCCATGTTTATGAACTGCTACTAAGGGTTCTTGAATCCTTAGTAGGTGCTCTTTAGCAAGAACTGGTGTGAAAAATCCAGCTACAATAGACAATGGAAGAAAAATTGAGGCTAACTCAGGTCGGAATAGATGTATGAAGTGGTAAATTGAGATAAGTTTATTGAACAAATGGCCAGAAAACATCTTGGAGTAAAAATACGAAAATGAACAAATGGCTAGAAAACATCTTGGAGTAAAAATAGGGGCATATTGAACAAATGGCTAGAACACATCTTGGAGTAAAAATATGAAAATGATTGAAAATGGATAAGCAAAAAGTGTAAGAAATTATCATTTGGCTAATTCAAAGCATCAAGTTTTGAGGTTTCAATAGTTTGGGGGTTGGTCGGAAAGATAAGGAAATCCCAATTCATTATATACGCAAATATTTTGTGCAGGGAAAAAGCAATCAATTCCCCACCGACCCCTAATAATAAAGCAATCAATGAAAGATGGTTTGTTTGAATCAATTTCCAAATTGATTTTTATCACAAACAAGGGTTGAAAGGCTTAATGTTATATACAAAAAATATAATAAAAAATATATAAAAATATAAATAACATTAAGAAATCAATAAAATAAATAAATTATCTAAAACCTAAAATTCATGCCTTTTTGTAAAGGTTCCAAGACAACTGTAATGTACCAACTAGGATTAGTGATACAAAAACTTGCTTCCTCAGAGAATCAATTAAAACAATGTTTCAGGGAGCTAGTTTGACTGTGGGTGGGTAGGATCAAAATATCTGGAGGGAAGGAAGAATAATATATATGATAATAGCTATGAAAAAATTACTAGGACCATTTATGGGTCTAAATCCGCAAGGATGAAATCTACTGCAATGCTCCCGTGCACCCCAACATATGCAGACTAATATTGCTCTATACTTTGAATGAAAGCTATGGATGAAATTTTATGACTTAGGAAGGATAATAAACATGAAATATCAGTCAATACACAGTCATAGGTCTCTCCAGCAAGTTTGAGGAAGTTCTGATAAATATTCACAAAGATATAAGCAAAATTGCATTTCAAGATTGCACAACTAGTAAAATTTAGGAACTCCCAAACTTGTAAAGAAGGCTCACTAATTTATTATATAAGAAATGGATTGGGTCAATTAACATATTAATTAACATTAGGAACATAAATCAACTCATTTGTATCTATGCTCATTCATTTATTCAAGATAGTCTAAAAACTAGTCAAATTCCATGCAAATCTATAAAGGGGGGGAGAAATCTCAGAATAATTCAGAGTTATGTAATAATAAATGACATGAATGATATAATAGGTTTAATTTTATTGTAATTACATAATATAGGAGCCAATATTCTTCTCAAAACATTACAAAAACTCTTCTCCTCTCCTACACAACAATCTAGCTCTAGAAATCCACAAGAAGCTTGGAGATTCAAACCATAGACTGAATGATGCTTCTTTTGAAATTCAAACCAGACTTGATCAGATACAGGACCTGAAAATAAAATCAATGGCAATGTTTGAATACCATCATCCTCTCATAGGAAGCAGGGTCACATCTCCTAGCTTGGACTAGGGGCACATCTCCCAAGTCTCCGAGGAAAAATTGCTCTCATACCAATACTCAAAATGACAAAAGATGTGAAGGGGGTACACACTGGTTTATTTATAGAGAGATAATGAATTGAGGAGCAAGTCTCCTTAGCTAATGTTCCCTCCATGAGTGGATAAGGAAAGCTAGCTTTCCTCCTTTTTCCTTTTCTGTTTGCTTTTCCACATTCTGCTTTAGCTTTTTCTGCTTTTCGGGATTTTCTGATTTATCTTGCTTTTATAAACTTTCCTGCTTTTCTGATTTATCCTATTTTTCTAAACTTTCTAGCTTTTCTGATTTATCCGGCTTTCTACTTTTGTGCTGCTTTCTACTTTATGCTTATTTTCCTGATATTTTGCTGCTTTTCTGATTTGCTCCATCTTTCTTTCCTTTTTCCCGATTTTCTAGATTTAGGTGCTTTCTCCTTAACTTATCCTCCAAGTCTTCTCCAAGTCAACCTTATCCATTAATGTGCCCTAGTGGATAATTATCCTCATTTATTTCCAATAAAATTATTAAATGCATGAAAATTAAATATTCCAAGTGCATAATAAACTTTGGATAAAAAATAATTCACACTCCTAATTAATTAAATGCCTGGAATTCAAAATTAACCCCATGATACTGAAGTTGTATCCTCTAACCAAGGGATTGGTTGGGTTAGGAACTTGATCCAATGTTCACTATTGAGGGAACATGACATTCCTCCCCACCCAATATTGTTTGTCCTCAAGCAATTTCAAACTAGGATGCTGTAAGATATGTTCTCCTTCCCAAGTAGCATCCTCACTTGGCTGTCGTTCCCATTGCACCAAAAATTCCTTAAGGATTTTTCTCCTTAGCTTCTTCTCTCATACCTCCAAAATATTCTCAGGCATCAGCATGAAATGTCCTTCATTATCAAGGGGTGGAAAATATTGTGAAACTTTGACTTGCTGCCCTGTTGCCTTCTTCAAACATGACACATGGAAAACATTGTGAATCCTGCTTCCCGAAGGAAACTCTATCTCATAAGACACTTCCCTGATCTTTATCAAAACTTGGTAGGGGCCATAAAATATTGGCTGCAACTTATCAACACCCTTATACTTCAATTATTCCTGTCTATAGGGTTTAAACCTAAATTATACCAGGTCTCCTACTTGGAAAGCTAGCTCAATTCTATGCTTGTCTGCATGCACTTTTTGGGGGTTCTATGCTACTTGCAAGTTGTCCTTGAGAGTTATGAGTATGTATTGAATATATTGGATCCAATCCTTTTCATTCCATGTCTTATAGTCACCAAATATCAGATCATAAAAAGTGAGTGCATCTTATCCATAAAGAGCTTTGAAGGGAGACATACCAATCGAGAGATGAAAAGTAGTGTTGTAACAAAACTCTCCCAAATGGAGCCAAGTATTCCATGAATTTTGTTGGCATGCGACATATTTTATTAAGTACCCTTCCAGCCATTGGTTCACTCTTTCTATTTTTCCATTAGTCTGTGGATGGTAGATGGTGCTTATGTCCAAACTTGTCCCCACTAGCTTGAATAGTTCTTTCCAAAAATTGCTAGTAAACTTGCTATCTTTGTCATTGATGATGGACTTGGGTATGCCATGAAGTTTGAAGACTTATTTGATGAAACCTTAAGCCAATTGGATGGATTAAATATTATTTGTAACAACAAATAAATGTGCATATTTAGTCAATCTATCAACGACAACAAAAATATTGTCTTTACCTTGGATTTTTGGAATCCTGGTGATGAAATCCATCGACACACTTTCCCATTTCTATTCAGGAATGAGAAGTGGTTGTAAGAACCCTGGTGGATGAGTATGCTCTACTTTTTTTTTTGACATGCCACACATGACCTGACATACTCCATCACCTCCTTCTTCATCCCCTTCCATGTCAACCTTTCCTTCATTTTCCTGTAAGTCTTCACAAACCCCGAATGTCTCGCTAGAGGCACATCATGGGCGGCCTCAAGGATCTTCTTCTTTAGTATGGAGTCTGGAACCAAAAATATCATATCCTTATAATAGATAATATCATTGAGAATCTTGTAAGAATCATCATGAATTAATCCATCAAACAAATCACAAGCAAATTGGTTTTTTGTGTACTCTACTCCAAGCTATACTTTCCAATCATCATGAAATTTGAGCAATGCAAGTGTAGGTTTCCTAGAAAGTGAATCGGCTAGAATGTTCATGTTACCCTTCTTGTATTCAATATCAAATTCAAATGCTTGGACGTTGCTTACCCACTTCTGTTTCCTATCATTCAGCTCCTTTTGGGTTAAGAAGTGCCTCAAACTGTTGTGATCAGTCTTGATAATGAACTTATCCCCTACCAAATACTGTCTGAACTTGACTAGCGCATGCATGATGGATAGCATCTCTTTGTCATAGAATAAATATAACCTTTCATGGGGCTGCAATGTTATGCTCTCAAATGCCAAGGGGTGCTAATTTTGCATCAAGACTGCTCCAATCCCATTCCCTGAAGCATCACACTCAAGAACAAAAGGTTGAGAAAAATATGGAAGTGCAATAATAGGACAATTGCTCATTGCCTCTTTCATTCTATTGAACACTTGCTCATATACTTCTGACCAATGTAAGGCTCCTTTCTTAGTGAGATCTATCAAATGATATGTCAAATTGGAAAAACCCTTGACAAAATTCCGGTAGTAGGTACATAGCCCAATAAAACCTCTCAGTTCAGTGATATTTTTAGGACTTGGCCAATCTAGAATGGCTTGGATATTTTCCATGTGAAATTTAACTCCATCTTACCCAATCACATGACCAAGATACAAAATCTCAGTCATTCCAAACTCACACTTGGTTAGCTTTGCATAAAAATATTGATCGACCAAGATTGTTAGTACAATATCTAGATGATGCAAATGCTCTTCCCAAGTTCTACTATAGATCAAAATATCATCAAAGAAAACAAGTACAAACTTATGGAGCTTCCTGCTAAAGACTCTGTTCATGCAAGATTGAAAAGTTATAGGTGCATTGGTTAGGCTAAAAGGCATAACCAAAAACTCAAAGTGTCCATGGTGGCATCAGAAGGCTGTCTTCTGGATGTCTTCTTCTTTCATGCTAATTTGATGGTAATTGGATCAAAGGCCAATCTTTGAAAAGTACTTGGCCCCATGGAGCTCATCCATAAGCTCATCAATCCTTGGAATAGTATATCTGTTCTTGATAGTCTTCTTGTTGAGAGATTTGTAATCTATGCACATCCTCATGGTCTCATCTTTCTTCTTCACAAGGACTACCGATGAGGAAAAAGGACTAGAACTTGGTCCAATGAACCCCAAGTCAAGCAGTTCCTTGATGGTTCGCTCTATCTAATTCTTAAATATTTTTGGGTGTTTGTAGGGATGTACTTTGACAGGTGAAGTTCCTATATCTAACTCAATAATATGCTCCACTCCTCTATTGGGTGGCCTACCATGACGAGATCCCCAAACACCTTATTATGCTTTTGGATCAACTTCTGAATGTCTTCTGGATATTGGGATACTTCCAATGAGTTTCCCTTTGTGTTGATTAGGCATTCTGCAGCCCATTCAATGTCTACATGCCTTAGTATGGATCTCATACCGTTTTCTCTTACCACTTGCTTTGAATAGCTGTTGATCCCTCTCAACACTACCTCCTTTCCATCTTCTCCCTTGAAGATCATTTCAGGAACTTGGTAGTCTATTGAATGCTTCCCAATGGAATACAACCATTGTACTCCCAAGACCATGTTAGTATCAGCCACATACACAACATAAAATCTATCTGTAATAGTATGTTATCCTATAGATATATGCAATTTAGGAATCCATCTACAACAATTCATAGAATGATTACCTGGAATGATAACCGTGAAGCCTCCAAAATTTTTAGTAGGTAGCTTCCACCTTTCAACCAGATTTGAATCAATGAAGTTATGTGTTTCTCTTCCATCCACTAACAAAGTGAATGATTGTCCTTGAACCACTCCTTTGAATATAATTGTGTGGAAGTGAGGCACCCCTGAAAGTACTGCAATCTTTCTCACCTCGGGGTTAGGTTCTTCTTCTGCAGTCTCATAGGCCACTTTTGCATCTACTGGGGCCTCTTCTTCTTCTTCCTCAGCTTCACTCTCTGAGTAAACTTCAATGTAGTGTGCACTTTAGCACATCTATGTCCTGGAACCCATGGCTCCTGACAGGTGAAGCACAACTTCCTTCTTCTCAATTCATCTCGATCCTTAGAATAGTTATCCTTTCTGAAATTTATTGAAGGACTATTCATGGGTGGCCTTTAATTCTTGAACCGAGTAGGACCAACACTCCTAGGAGGAAATATGGTCCTCAGGATAGAGTCTTGCAAGTATTTGGTTCGACTTAGTGCATCTTGCAAGGTAGAGGGTCTGTAAGCCTTCACCAAACCTTTCAAAGGTTCTGATAACCCTTCAATGAACAACAAGACCAATCTAGCTTCTGAAATATCAGATACCATCACAACTATATTTTGAAACTCAGAGATGTAGGATTTAGGAGTTCCAGTCTTCTTGACATCCGATAGTGCCCTGAAGGTGATCTCGGGATCTCTTCTTTCGAATATTCCAGCCAAACCTCTTGTGAACTCTTCAGAAGTGGTCACTTGATCATGCCCAGGAGTTTTCAGGCCATGAAACCACCATTTATTTGCTTCTCCATCTAAGTGTAGATGATGCAGGGGCATCGGGTCCTAGGAAAAACAGTCAAAGATGATCGATAGAAGAAGGTTGGCCAAGAGGATTTTCGATGACCACTGGTGCAAAAGAGACTGGAAGTCGAATCTAGGTAGTCGAGCAGGAAGCAATCAAAGTGTAGTCGATAGGAGAAAAGGTCGAAGGTCGACAAAGTCTCACAGCGACATCGACAAAGTCAAGAGTCGACAAGGTGGAAAGCGACACCGACGAAAGCGGCGAAGGCCAAGCTAGGGGGATGGGGCGGAGTGGCATCCATGGAGACTAAGTGAAGATGACAAGTTACGTCCAGTATAGTGATAAGACCGACGACTGTAGAAAATTCAGAGAGGTGCAGAATTCAAAGGCAACGTACCTACAGCTGTTGAGGGTTGTTGGGGAAGTTAATGTTAGTTAAGAAGGTAGTTGAGACCAGGCTAGGTGTTTCCATAGGAAGAGGTTGTGCAGAGTGGTCAGGGCGCGCTGAAAACTGTAGGATCCGTCGGTTCAGTGGTAGAGCGGTGGATAGAGAAGGACGTCTCGAGGAGATTGACAGAGTGGACCTCAGGAACAAAAACAAAGAAGAATAGAAGACTGGTGAGAAGGAACAGAGGAAGAGATAAATATTTCTTTCATTATCCATAGGATCACAAGACGAAGAGGATCATACACAGAGGGGAGAAACACACCGACAAAATAGATATTTATTTCTTAGATTGTAATAGGCTAAGGCCGACTTGTTTATTTGCTTTGTATGTAACATTGTAACTGATTCAAGTAATAGAAGCCAACTTCTTGGAATTTCCAGTTCACATCGCCAACTTCTTGGCATTTCCAACTCACATCTAGTCTTTGTGAGCACACTATGTGTTTGTTGTGTGTTATTATTAAGCAAGAGGGTCCGACCGAACCGCGCTTGTGCCAGGTGGTATCAAAGTAGCAGTATCCTGAGAGTAGGAGAGATTCTGATATCGACTTGCATAGCCTCAAGTGGTATTCATCAGGTAGAGTCTGTGCAGGTGTGAACGACTCGAGCTATGGTTGGGTAGAGTTGTACTTGTGTGGTGAAAGTCCGGTTGCGATTGGACGAGAGGATATTTCAGTTGCAGTTGAAAGGATGGCACAAAGAGGTGTAAATGTTCATGGTGTAGGACGAAGAGCGCAAGGTGCCAGAGTTACAGTTGATCGTGAAATGTTCGATGAATGCATGCGAACAATGATAATTTTGACCAATGAGGTCGCAGCGATCAAAGAAATCCAGAGGCATGGATGCATTCACAATTCACTTGAACATAGTGACGAAGAAGTCGAGGAAGTGGAAGCAGTGGAAGGAGAACCAAGAGATAGATTCATCAAGCTACTGACAGAGATGAGGGGTAAGACAAAAATGGATGTACCTACCTACTCAGGAAGTCTGGATCCAGAAGACTTGATAGACCTGTTCAGAGAGATGGAGAAATACTTCAACATAGAGCAGATAGAGGATCCTAAAAAGATTAAAACTGCATGTCTGAGGTTGAAGGGTCATGCCTCATTATGGTGGGACAACGTACAGGTTGACAGAGTCAAGAAAGGAAAGGAGAAAATCAAGTCTAGGGACATAATGGTCTTCAAGATGAAATGGAAGTTCCTTCCTAACGACTATGTGATTTCTTTGTTTAGGAAGTTGCAAAACTTTCTACAGAAAGAGATGACCATGAAGGAATACACAGAAGAGTTCTACAGACTTTCGATAAGATTCGGTTAAACCGACAAAGGCGAAGAAGCAGTTGCAAGATATGTGAATGGCTTGAATTATGTCAAGTGGAAGAGTTGAGCCTATCGAAGTTCATAATGGTTGGAGAATCCTACCAAATAGCTTTGAAGGAAGAATAAAAGCTGTCGAGAAGAACCGCATCGATTAGAGGAATGATGACTGGTCAAGGTACGAATACTATTTCCGCGAAGAGACAAAGTAACGGAGCCATGAGAGAAGTTGTCGAAGACAACCGATGTGCGGAAGGGACAATGACCGGAGAGAAATCACAAGGAAACTGACGGGAAGGTCGAGAGACCCGCGATTGGGGTGCATTTGGTCAGAATGGTCCAGCAAGAAGGAAAGGAGCTGACATACCAGCTATAGTCTTTTATAAGTGTCTAGGAGTGGGACACAAAGCTTATGAATTCCCAGAGAATCTACATGTGTCAGAAGAGTCGAAACCCAGACGTCAACAAAATGAATGGGGCAACGAGAAGACGGATTCAACATCCAAAAATGGTGAAGATGGTAGAGGAAAAGGTCTAAACATGAATACCAGGAGAACGTTGGTCCAGGATGACCAACGAAAGGAGAAGAAGTCGGCACAATGAAAGGCCATCTTTCAGACCAAATTGTTGATTGCCGACAGGTATTGCAAAACCATTGTCGATTGTGGAATTACAAAGAATTTAGTGTCAATGGAGGTCATCAACAAGTTGGGTTTGAGGTCAACAAAACCAAATTCCATAAAAGATATCCTGGTTGCAAAAAGGACATCATGTGAAGGTAACCAGATAGTGCATGAGCAACTTTAAATTTGGAAAATGTGAAGATAGTGTATTGTGCGACGTAATCCCAATGGACGCTTGTCATCTGTTTTTATGGAGGCCATGGAAATATGATCAAAATATGATATATGATGGTCGAGCCAACACAGTCACAGTGTGGAAAAATGGCACGCGGAGGATGCTGAAGCCAAAGAAGGAGGATTGCGACGACTGCAAGGAGGGCGAGAGAAACTATTGGGAGAAGCGTGTGCTAATGTGCTCAGCGAAGGAATTCCTGGCAGAGGAAGAGAAACAGTCGGGATGTTTTTCCATAATTCCGAAAGGACCATGTGTCGAAAGGTCAGTGATGGAAAGGATTCCGATCGAATTTGAAGAAATGCTTGATGAGTTTGAGAGCATAATGGTCGATGAGGAACCAACGGGATTTCCACCAATGAGAAGCATATCCCATCAGATCGACTTGATTCCAGGGTCGAGTTTACCAAACAAGGAATGAAACAGAATGACTCCGAAAGAGGGTCAGGAACTCAATCGACAAGTGTAGGAGTTGTTGGACAAAGGATTGATCAGAGAAAGTCTGAGCCCATGTGCGGTACCAACTGTACTGGAACCAAAGAAGGGTGGATAATGGAGGATGTGTACAGACTCCAGAGCGATCAACAAGATCACGATCAAGTACAGATTCATTTCCAAGGATGGATGACTTGATGGACTGTTTGAGTGGAGCAAGATACTTCACCAAGATCGACCTGAAGAGTGGATATCACCATATCAGGGTCAGAGAAGGTGATGAGTGGAATACAAACTGCAAGATGAAGGAAGGACTATATGAGTTGTTAGTCATGCCCTTCGGATTGATTGATGCACCCAATACGTTCATGAGGTTGATGAACGAAGTATTGAATCCATTCTTGGGAAATTTCATTGTAGTGTATCTCGACGACATCTTGATATTCAGTCGAACCAAATTCAAGCATTTGGAGCACATTCGACAAGTGTTGCGGAAGCTGTAGGAAGAGAAGTTGATGGTGAACCTCCAAAAGTGATTCTTCATGAAGGAAGAACTAGTGTACTTGGGATTTGTAATCTCGGGTAAAGGGTTAGTGATGGAACCAGAAAAGGTAAAGTCTATATTGGAGTGGCCAGAACCGACAAGCACAACAGGGGTGCAGAGTTTTCATGGAATTGCTAATTTCTACTGGAATTTCATCAGAGGATTCAGTTGGATATGTTCACCATTGATAGAGTGAATGAAGAAAGGGGAGTTCAAGTGGACAGAAGCTTCCCAGAAAATTGTCGACAAGTTGAAGCAGAAGGTGATAGAGATCCCAGTGCTAGCTCTCCCAAATTTCGACAAAGTTTTCCAAGTCAATTGTGATGCGAGTGGAGTGGAAATTGGCGCAGTATTGAGCCAAGAGGGACAACCAATTGCATTCTTCAGTGAGAAGTTGGATGAAGCGAAGTGGAAATATTTGTCCTACGACTAGGAGTTCTTTGCTATTTTCCAAGCGTTGAAGAAATAGAGGCATTATTTGCTTCCCAAGGTGTTTGCATTAGCATGGAGGTACTTGAATACTCAGTCGAAGTTGAATCAATGACACATGAAATGGGTTGAATTCTTGCAGGGATACACCTTCATGTTGTGACATAAGTCAGGAAAGTCGAACAAGGTTTCCAACGCACTGAGTCAAAGAGTTTCATTGCTGAACATGATGATAGTTCAGGCGACTCATTTTTGCATAGACAAGACCAATGCGTTGGTCGAAGAAAAATATTATTGGCCAGGGATGAAGACAGATGTCGGTAAGTGGGTACGACAGTGTCAAACTTGCCAGTTGGAAAAAGGGAGAAGCCCGAATACGGGGTTGTATGCACCATTACCAGTTCCAAATATCCCATGGGAGCACCTGAGCATGGATTTTGTGATAGGATTTCCAAAGACACAGAAAGGTAATGATTCAATATTTGTGGTAGTCGACATATTTTCAAAAATGGTACACTTTATTCCATGTCGAAAGAAAAGTGACGCCATAAGCATTACTGTACTATTCTTCAAGGAAATAGTCAGATTGCATGGGTTTCCGAAGAGTATAACATCAGAAAAAGATACCAAGTTTATGGGTCATTTCTGGAGAACCCTGCGGAAGAAGCTGAATACAAATTTGCATTTTAGCTTGGCATATATTCTGCAGACTTATGGATAGACCGAGGTAGTAAATAGAAGTTTGGGAAACCTTCTGACATTTTTAATGGCCGACAGACCCAAGCAGTGGGAGAATGTGTTGGTGCAAGAAGAATTCACGAATAACAACTTTGTGAATCGGTCAACAGGTATGAGTCCATTCCATATTGTTCAAGGTTGAAGCCCACATGGTGTGGTGGATTTGGTTGTGATACCAACGAAGATCAGAAAGAGCACGGATGTAGAGACATTGGCAGAACATATGAAAGAAGTGCATGAAGATGTACACAAGCACATTGAGAAGAGAAACACGACATATAAGTTGAGAGCCAATAGGAAGAAGAGGCTACAATTGTTCAGTGAAGGAGACTTAGTCTATGCACACTTGAGGAAAGGGAGGTTCCCTACAGGAACATGTAACAAGCTGAAGCTGAAGAAGATTGGACCATGTAATATCCTGAAGAATATTTCAGACAATGCTTATGTGTTGGAGATACCAAAAAAATTGAAAATTTCTCCTACGTTCAATGTATTAGATCTGTACAAGTATGAAGAAGGTTCAACAAGTAGCAGTGCAGAAGTTTCGAACATCGACTGGACAGGAAAAATTCCAGACCGACACAAAGAAGAGATTGCCGAAGTAGTGGATGAGCAAGAAGTTAGACGCACAAGGAGTTCGCGAAAGAAATAATACTTAGTCCGATGGAGGGATGATGAGTTGAAGGAAGCAACATGGATTTCAGAAGAAGAATACAAGAGATCGACGGAGCAGTCGAGTTCTTTTTCTCCTATGGAGACTGATGCAGGGGCATCAGGGCCTAGGAAACAATGTCGAAGATGATCGATAGAAGAAGGTCGACTAGGGGGATTTTCGACGACCACTGGTGTGAAAGAGACTAGCAGTTGAAGCTAGGTAGTCAAGCATGAAGCGGTCGAAGTGTAGTTGATAGGAGAAAAGGTTGAAGGTAGACGAAGTCTAACATCGACAAGGTCGAGCAGCAACACCAATTAAAGAGGCAAAGGCCAAGCGAGGTGGATGGGGCGAACTAGCAGCCGTGGATACTAAGTGAAGCTGACAAGTGTAATGTCCCTTGTTAGGAATTTTATTAAAATGACAATTTTCCACTTTTTTTTCCTTGATTCGACCTTTGACTAGTTTCGATTTGTAGGTCCCAAATTTGCCCCAAATGATCCCAAATCTTCTAAGAAGGTATATTAATGATATTAGAACATATATATGTGTTTCAGGGATGCCTTTGTACCTTTAAAACACTTTTGCAAATACTCTTTCAATTCTGGTCAATGTGGGTAACTTTACTAGTGATTTCCCTTTGACTAGTATTGGTCTCTAGGTCTCAAATTGACTCCAAATGCCTTCAAATATTCAAGGAAGGTGTATGAATGATATTAGGACTTGAATATGATGTTCAGGGATAACATATGGCCACCAAAATACCTCTGCAAACTCTCTTAAGATTCTGGACCAAGTATGCAATTTTACTAGTAATTTGGGGTTCAAATCCCCCTGAGGTAAGTACTGAAAATGGCTTCCCAAATGCCTCCAAACCCACTCAAATTTATGAACAGAGGTATGTAATGTGTTAAGTATGTTATTAAGGTCTCATATGCACCATTAATGGTTTATTACAACTTTTCTCACCCTCTCCCATTCAACTGCAAAAATCACCAATTCGACCCTTGGGGAAATGGCACTATTTCTTCTCCCAATGCAATTAAACTGAGTAAAAATACTTCAAATGCTCAAGTACAGTACATGAAACTTGTAAAATACATCCATGGCAGTCCATTAATCACAAATTCATCATATAATCATCCATCTATTCGAAATCATCATCAATACATTGGTTCACAACAAGGTAGTGGGGAAATGGCATTGTTCTTCCATTAAAAATGAGATTTATACATTTCTACTTGGAATTTCGACCTGAAACTTTATAGAGATGAAGAACAGAGTATTTAATTCATATTACAAAATAAATGGGGCATTAGAAGCTCCCCCAAAGAGTACAATAGCTCACCAAAAATGCCCTCCCTCAAGGATCAAGAATATGCCATCAAAACTGGAAATGGTTGAAGGAGTGAGCTGCAATAGAAGAAACCATGAGATGCCCTGTAGCTTACACCTGCAAATAAAGACTCCATTAAAGCTCCAAATGAAAGTTCTGAATGGCCTTTCCAATTGCCAACTTGGATGGGAATCTTTCACCCTCGAACTTGGCTAAGGCAAGAAACTAGTCATCCACTAGCTCCCCCTCTTCACAAATGCAATTGCAAATTCTACAAATGATCAAAAGACATTCTCATACTTCATTTCTACATTTTATAACCAACATTATCCTTCTAAGGGTCGAAATCCTCTCAATAGATTCAATAGATTTCCATTTAGGAAATATTCCACATTTGCCACTTGTCTCCTAGTTCCAACCTTCCATCTTCTCCCAAATTCGATTTTGAGTCTCTTTGGCTTCTCCAACTCCCAAATTCGCCTTCCTTGAGCCTATTTTTGGGGCTGACATGTCATAGTGGTCAGATGTCAGAGGTCAGGCTTGCAATTTGTCATAGTTGTCATAGATGCTCCATCATTGGTGTCATAGGGGCCAGGGAATCTAGCCCAAGTGTCCACAAACTTCCACTTTGACTCTTTATCTTCCATGGAGGTTACCAATACTTCCCAATTCGACCTAATATTCTCAATGAAATGTATTATGACTTACCAACTCACTCAAGAGTGTTCACATTCCCATTAATTCGAATTTGCAAAAGAGAGATACCATGTATTATGAAAAATCAAGCTAGTGTGGGTCCCACATCCTCCATACGTCTCCAAAACCATTTGTCACCTAGGATTTCTCTTGAATTTATTTATTCACTTTAATTATTAAATACTTGAACCCTTCTAATGTCTAAACATCATTTATTATCCCCCTTATTCCAAATCCCAAAGCTTCCACCCCAAACCTAGGAAACTAGTAATTTTCCTCCTTGGCAATTATTTGACCCTTAACTTAAATTTACAAACTCTAATGAATATGGCTAATGTGATTAGGCCATTGTGACCCAATTCCAAATTTGGGACATGACAAATCCTCCCTTCCCAATATTGCTTGTCCTCAAGCAATTTCAAACATGGGTGTTGAAGAACCTGCTTTCTGTATAATTCTTTGAAGTTGCCATTGAATTGCCCAACCTTGAATCTTTGAGTTTCCATGAAGATTTTAGAGAGGAACCACCCTGCTTGCTGCTGCACTACTCTGATAAACATCACTTTATTTAGTGGGAAATCCATCTCCCATACTTCTTGTTTCCCAAAAAAAATTGAAACCAATGAGACAAAAATTATTCCAGGATCCCATTGCTTGTATTGCACCCGAACAATTAAGAGTGCTCTCCAACCCATACCATCAGATAAGAGGATTCCTAGATCCCATTTTCTTGTATGCATTCTTCCAAACATCATGAGTACCAAATATATATCATCAAAGTACATAACAACATAATGAAAATGTACATCAAGGATATGCTTCACCAAAGAGTCATGAAAGTGCTTATACCTCCAAGCAAGTAGACCACCATTTTCCAAGTGCATACAAGCTTCAAGTGACCAATCAAATCTGCTCCAATGACATAGGTGAGGATCCCATGTCCTATAATGTTTCTCCAAAAGGATGTGATATGCATCAAAATATTCAGCCATGTATTCTTTCATCCAAGAAGTGAATGAAGAATCTCCACTAAAATATGAACCAAATAATGAGCAGAAAAAACAAGGAGACTTCAAATGACTCAAAGAAGTCTCACCCATACATCCATGAATGTGAGAATCATAAAAATATAACAAAGTATGTGGCTGCCAACAAAAATGTTCTCCAGTCATAAATCTATTCTCCCAAGTGTTGGATGAAGTTCCTCCAACATCAAATGAACCAAATGTTGAGCAAGAAAAACCATGAGTCTTCAAGTGACTCAAATGCATATCATAGGTGCATCCATGTAGATTTGCATCATCATAAAGTGACAAATAATGTTGCTGTAAATGTGAATAAGAACGTGCTCCAACCATGTCATCATAAAAGGTAAATCTAGGAGTTCCATACTCCTCATGTGGCACCATCAAAAAGAACCCTTTCACCCATATTTCATTGAGACTAATACTGCAAAACATGGAATTGTAGGATGTAGGAGAATGAACTAACTCACCCAAATGATCAAAAAGTGCAGAAGTTTCATCATGGGAAGGATCCATGTGGGTAGTATCATGCAACTCCTTCAAAAGTGGGAAACCTTTGTCATAGATTGGTTCCCATGTAGAGGAATCATGCTCTTCTTTAAAAATTGCATAAGCTTCATCAAGAGACAATTCAAGTTCGTCTTCCACCACATCAAGTGTTTGGATCTCTTCAAGTTCATCTTCAAACACATTAAGCACATTCAAATTCCCACATTTCTCATGATCCACCATGTCATGAGAATCCTCCAAACAATCTACCATTTGAGAATCTGAAACATAGGAGGAAAAACAAGTATCTTGCAACTTTTCAAGAAGTTGCTCATTTTGAATTGTGAGCTTATGAATATCCTCATTATTCTTCAAGTATGCATCATGTAACAATTCATTAAGCTCAAACAAATGGTTTCTATCAAAAAGCAAAGACATGAAATTACCTTTGATGTGGCACATTGCTCTTTGAATCTTCTCCATGTCTTCAAGGAAGGATGTTTCCTCCAATGAAGTAGCTCTCCAACAAGAATTTGACACCAATGCTTGAGTGTCATGGAGAATGCTGAGGGACTCTTGGATCTTATTTTCATTCATCTTTAAGGACCCTTCAAGAAAATGAGGCTCTTGCAAATGAACCTCCTCATCTTCTTCAATTTTGCTTGGACCAACTTCATGAAGCTCAAGTGGTGATGGGGAAGTTGATCTTGGTTCTTCTTCAACTGCTACAAGGTCTTCATTATCATGCTTAATGAAACTTGTACTTGTAGAAACACTTTCAAAAGTGATCTCTATGTCACCAACATAGAGGTGCGAGCACCCATCAGTAGGTACTCCTTCATAGTTTAAGCATCCATCAGTAGATGCTCTTTGGTTCATGTCTAAGCTAGAAGGTGTCTCGAAATGATCTTCCATATTTTCAATAGAATCTTCTTCATGATCTTGTGATGTCTCTTCCTTTTGCTCCTTAAAGCAAGCTGATGCATTTTTCCCCTTGTTTTCCTTAGGATTAGTATATTTGGAATCTCTTCTTGAATAAATCTCAAAAGCTCTCCTCAAGGAGGACATCATTTCATGCACACATATATGATACTCGCTCCAAGGGTTTTTACAAGAAGGGCATAAACCTTTATTCACTAACTCCACATCTTCATTTTTGGGCCTATTTTCAAAAACATGTTCAGCATAGTACTCAAAAGACATGGCATTTTGTGTATTTTTGCTAAAAGCAAGATATTCTTGATATTTTTGATATTGTTGGGGCAAGGTTTTATATTTTGCTCTCCATCTTTGGAACTCACTCCTAGAATTATCCTTGGTTGGTGTGACACACTCATATTCATAAGATTTAAAGTCATAATAATAATCTTCATTTCTCTTGAAATTGTAAGAAGTGTTGCATGATGGCACCTCTTCCTCATACCATTCACATTCTGCTTCATATTGCTCATAAGCATCTACATATTCCTCATAAGAATTGTACTCATAGGATTCATCATAATAGTAAGACATGGCTGCCAATTATTCTTGAATGTATGTACCTAATACACAGGTGCAAGGACCATGCTCTGATACCACTGTAATGTCCCTTGTTAGGAATTTTATTAAAATGACAATTTTCCACTTTTTTTTCCTTGGTTCGACCTTTGACTAGTTTCGATCTGTAGGTCCCAAATTTGCCCCAAATGATCCCAAATCTTCTGAGAAGGTATATGAATGATATTAGAACATAAATATGTGTTTCAGGGATGCCTTTGTACCTTTAAAAAACTTCTGCAAATACTCTTTCAATTCTGGTCAATGTGGGTAACTTTACTAGTGATTTCCCTTTGACTAGTATTGGTCTCTAGGTCTCAAATTGACTCCAAATGCCTTCAAATATTCAAGGAAGGTGTATGAATGATATTAGGACTTGAATATGATGTTGAGGGATAACATATGGCCACCAAAATACCTCTGCAAACGCTCTTAAGATTCTGGACCAAGTATGCAATTTTACTAGTAATTTGGGGTTCAAATCCCCCTGAGGTAAGTACTGAAAATGGCTTCCCAAATGCCTCCAAACCCACTCAAATTTATGAACAGAGGTATGTAATGTGTTAAGTATGTTATTAAGGTCTCATATGCACCATTAATTTTTTATTACAATTGTTCTCACCCTCTCCCATTCAACTGCAAAAATCACCAATTCGACCCTTGGGGAAATGGCACTATTTCTTCTCCCAATGCAATTAAACTGAGTAAAAATACTTCAAATGCTCAAGTACAGTACATGAAACTTGTAAAATACATCCATGGAAGTCCATTAATCACAAATGCATCATATAATCATCCATCCATTCGAAATCATCATCAATAAATTGGTGCACAACAAGGTAGTGGGGAAATGGCATTGTTCTTCCATTAAAAATGAGATTTATACATTTCTACTTGGAATTTCGACCTGAAAATTTCTAGAGATGAAGAAAAGAGTATTTAATTCATATTACAAAATAAATGGGGCATTAGAAGCTCCCCCAAAGAGTACAATAGCTCACCAAAAACGCCCTCCCTCAAGGATCAAGAATATGCCATCAAAACTGGAAATGGTTGAAGGAGTGAGCTGCAATAGAAGAAACCATGAGATGCCCTGTAGATTACACCTAAAAATAAAGACTCCATTAAAGCTCCAAATGAAAGGTCTGAATGGCCTTTCCAATTGCCAACTTGGATGGGAATCTTTCACCCTCGAAATTGGCTAAGGCAAGAAACTAGTCATCCACTAGCTCCCCCTCTTCACAAATGCAATTGCAAATTCTACAAATGATAAAAAGACATTCTCATACTTCATTTCTACATTTTATAACCAACATTAGCCTTCTAAGGGTCGAAATCTTCTCAATAGATTCAATAGATTTCCATTTAGGAAATATTCCACATTTGCCACTTGTCTCCTAGTTCCAACCTTCCATCTTCTCCCAAATTCGATTTTGAGTCTCTTTGGATTCTCCAACTCCCAAATTCGCCTTCCTTGAGCCTATTTTTGGGGCTGACATGTCATAGTGGTCAGATGTCAGAGGTCAGGTCTGCAATTTGTCATAGTTTTCATAGATGCTCCATCATTGGTGTCATAGGGGCTAGGGAATCTAGCCCAAGTGTCCACAAACTTTCACTTTGACTCTTTATCTTCCATGGAGGTTACCAATCCTTCCCAATTCGACCTAATATGATCAATGACATGTGTTATGACTTACCAACTCACTCAAGAGTGTTCACATTCCCATTAATTCGAATTTGCAAAAGAGAGATACCATGTATTATGAAAAATCAAGCTAGTGTGGGTCCCACATCCTCCATATGTCTCCAAAACCATTTGTCACCTAGGATTTCTCTTGAATTTATTTATTCACTTTAATTATTAAATACTTGAACCCTTCTAATGTCTAAACATCATTTATTATCCCCCTTATTCCAAATCCCAAATCTTCCACCCCAAACCTAGGAAACTAGTAATTTTCCTCCTTGGAAATTATTTGACCCTTAACATCAATTTTACAAACTCTAATGAATATGGCTAATGTGATTAGGCCATTGTGACCCAATTCCAAATTTGGGACATGACAACAAGTTATGTTGAGGACAATGATAAGACCGACCACTGTAGCAAAGTCAGATAGGTGTAGAATTCAAAGGAAATGTACCTACAGCCCTTGAGGGTTTTTGTGGAAGTTAATGGAAGTTATGAAGGTATTTGATACCAATCCAGGTGATTCCACAGGAAGAGGTTGTGCAGAGTGGTCAGGGGGAACTGACAACTGCAGGATCCATCGGGTCAGAGGTAAAGCAGTGGACAAAGAAGGATGTCTCGAGGAGATTGAAATAGTGGACCTCGGGAACAACAACAGAGCAGAGTAGAAGACTGGTGTAGAGGAACAGAGGAAGGGATCAATCTTTCTTTCATTATCCATAGGATCGCAAGACGAAGATGATCACACACAGAGGGGAGAAACGAACCAACATAATAGAGATTTATTTTTGTATATTGTAACAGGGTAAGGCCAACTTGTTTATTTGCTTTGTATGTAACATTGTAACCGATTCAAGTAATAGAAGCCAACTTCTTGACATTTCCAGTTCACATCTAGTATTTGTGAGTGCACTGTTTGTTTGTTGTGTGTTATTGTTAAGAAAGAGGGTCTGACCGACCCGCCCTTGCGCCGGTAGAGTATCCATCTTGATAGAATCTCTCTCAGCCATAGGATTCAACTGAAAATACGTGTCAAGTTTTTGAATCCAAGAGTTAGAATTACATCTATGTGAACCATCAAAATAAGGTAAATAAATCTTACCAATAGCATTTCTTAGCTCAGAGTTTTGATTTTGCATACGGAACCCTCCTCTTGGGTTGATCTTGTACTGTATATCACATAAGTATTTGAATGGTAAAGCCGTCCTTCACTCTTCATTCAATGTAAGGTACTCAACATATTTGTGCTCCCATGAAGCAAGACCCCCATTTCGAACCTCAAGTTCCTCTCTTTGTTCCTCAGTGAACTTGGGCATAGTAGGCCTGGAGTAAGCTGGAGATTCCATCTTGAATTCTATAGGGAAATTGTGAGGCCCATTTTTTGAGAAAATATGGCCACCACTGCTCTTCTGCTTTCCATGCGGGGTACCATTGCTGCTCCCTTGTCCATTCTTGATTCCTAGCTGCTGAGCTAAGAACTGTCTAGTCTCTTTCCTGGATTGAAAAATATTGTGAGAGATGTATTGCAATCCTTTCATCATTCCTTGAACAAAGAGTTTGAACTCCTCTTTTTATTCATTGTGATACATGTCTGACTCTCCTTTGTAGGAATATGCAAGGATCTGGCAGCTGTAGCAACTCACAAATATGTTGCAAAGAAGAAGAGAAGGAGACACTCAATGATCACTCATAAACACAGTAAAATAGAACAATATCTCAGTATTATACAATGAATAAGAATGTAAGTGAATGAATACAATAGCCATGAAGATGGCATAATATAGGATTCGAATAGTCCAAGTAGGGCATTTGAATTCCTAACTCAGAGTGTGGCTTGAATGATAGTGGAGTCATCATCCAGTCAATGTATCAGTCATCAATGGTAACGGTCAGTCAACTGAGTCTAACTGAGTGAGGTAGGCACTAACTGAATGAAGGAGGCTCAGTGGAGGGCGTATGAGGAGCTAATTGGAGTCAGAATGGGCAGACAAGTCTCACTTGAGGTCCATCGGAGTGAAATAGTCAGAGGAGGAGTCAATCTAGCCTTAAATCAAGGAAGAACTGAGTGATAACTGACTGGTAGGTGAGAAGGGCACCTAACTGGCTGTGGTAGGTGAGAAAGGAGCACTAGTCATGCAATAGGTTAGACAAGGGCACCTTTGGTAGGTGAGAGGCCCCTTGGGGGCTGTAGACAGGCCGTGGAGAGCTAGAACCAAGCTCCAGGAGTTGGGAGGTGCACCATGATGATGACTGGATGCATGTAAATGCATGCAGCATGCAGTTTTGCATGCAGGCAAAGAAGAGCTAGAAACAAGCTCTAGGTGCTAGGGAGACCACCATGATGATGACTGGATGCATGCAGTTGCATGCAACATGCAGATTTGCATGAAAGCAAGCAAAACACAAAAATGATGGGGAGAATATTTCAACACCCCCCCGCAAGCTATACTATGAGAAAATAACTGAAGAGTAGGGCCCTGGTGACTAAGACCAAAGGTCACCTTGTAAGACAACAAGATAGGGCCCTGGTTACTCAGACCAAAGGTCACCCCATACAATCAATCTAAAATAAACTAAGTGAGGAAAGAGGGAAAACCTAGTGGGAAGAAATCCCTCCCTCAAAATAGACTGAAGGTGCTAAAGTAGCAAATCATGAATTACCCCTGAAGGAGGCAAGTGCCCTTCTTTTCCGAAGAAGGATCGATCGATCTGCAATGGATTAGTAATGTGAGAAGAATGAAACCTTCCATGTTGAAAATCTGACCTGGCTCTTCTATGATCATGTGGATCACCAACCAAATCACCGGCAAATCGGAGTGTAGTGGATTCCCATCGAGGAAGAGGAGGAATATCAGGTGAGAGATATTTAGGTTCTTGTGGATCTGGATCTCCCATTCGCTTATCTTCATCACTATTTGCTAGACCTTCAGGTTCTTGTGGATCTGGATCTAGCATTCTATCATCATCATCACCATCTTTTGAATCCACAATATAGTGTGAAGATGCATCATCACATCCAACCTCTAAATCTGAAATCTCATGAGTGGGAGCAGGTAAAACTGGATCATCATATGCAAATTCTGAAATATCAAGAGGAGGAGTAAGTAAAACTGACTCACCATCACTTAAAGGAGGAACATATCCAAAAGCGTTGATGTCATGGAACTGCTCCAGAATATGCATGTAGTCCTCATCTAAACCAATATGACTATAATCAATAGAAGAACAAGGACTAGATGATGATGGATCTTCATTAAGATCAAAAGAGTATGTAGTAGTGGATGCCCACTTTGAAGTACGAGTTGGACAAACAGGTGTTGGATCTTGCATTCACACTTCTTCAAGAGTCCTCTTTTTCTCAATCTTGTGGTTGAGATGAGATAGTCTACTCTCTTCATGAGTATGGGAGTGAAGAGAAGATTTATTTGAGAGGGGAAATAAGTGTGAAAACTCATAGAGTCTTACCTCATGATTTGCAACTCCTTTTGCAATGATTTCCCTTGAAACCATGTGTTGTACCTCAACTTCATTTGGAGAAAAGATCACTCTTTTGGGATCTCCAATATGAGTCATTTGATACAATGAAAGAACATTAGCTGCAAGAGAAGGAACATAAACCACATCAGAAAAATAACCATGGTCAAGATAGATTCTTCCAATACCCTGGGAGGAGACTTCTGAATCATTTCCCAGTCTGATGGAAGGGCCAATTGAGCTTTTGAAACTGGAGAAGGGATCTTTGGATGAAGACATGTGTCTTGATGCTCCTGAATCTATAATGAACGAAGAATCTGTTGATGCTCTTGCCATGAGGGCATGACATCTTTCTTTGTCTTTAGATATAGGAGGTTCAATATCAGGATCTTTCTTCCTTGTACATGCAGGTACAGGAAGATTGTTCTTCTCAAGTAACTGAGCCATGAAATCTATAGTCTTCTTCATGCAAGTACTCTCAGGATGAAAACCTCTATGAAAATATGTGCATTTGGATCTTTCCTTCTGAGAATGCTTGGTCTTCCTTGATTTCGAAGCCCTATTTGATTGGTATGTACTTTCTGTAGGCCTTTTATCATTCGATCTCTTGACAGAAATATTTTGCTTGCTTTTACCATTCGCTCTCTTTGCAACTACAAGGGATGAATCCAATTTGGGTTTGATTATTCCCATAGAGATCAAATTCTCTTCCTCTTAAGTAAGAGATTGTGTGAAATCATCAAATGAGGGAAACTTCCATTTTGGAATGAACATATTAGCTGACTGGAAAATAGAGACAAAAACTGAGTAGTTTGGCCCCAACTTTGAGAGAATGGCAAGTATAAGCTGCTTGTCTTCTTTCACTATCTCATATCTTTTCAACTGTGATATCAAGATTTTGAACTTGGTGCCGAAAGGAATTGATAGAATCGAAGCTGTTAGGACTCAAACATATGAGCTCATTCTCCAATTTGTGTGCTACCATATCATCTTTTGGCCCAAAGAGAGATTCGAGCTTGTCCCACACCTCTTTCGGAGATGTAAGATCGATGACATGAAAGTGTAGTTCATCAGAAATTGAGAGAAGGAGGAGACCAATTGCTTCATCAAGTTGATCCAAGTACTTGGAATTTTCAACTGTACTGGTTGGTTCTACCATCGTTCCATTGAGTATTCTGGAGAAGCTCTTGTATTTCATGAAGAGAGCCATCTTGACTTTCCACTCAACATAGTTGGAAGATGTAAGCTTTAGATCCATTTGAACAAAGAAAGTCAAATAGTTGAAGAAGATTCCGAACGGGTGAATAAACTTGCAAAACAATAAAAGATGTGTTAATGGAGAATTCTACACTTCGACTGAACACTACCTTAAGGAAACTTGGCACATGGACTAAGTCGTTCACACCTGGATAGACCTCACTGGATTTCTCCAATGAAATCAAGTAATAGCACCAGGATTTGCTGTGGAAACTCAGAGGCTTCTGGTGCACAAGTGAAAGATAGCTGCTCAAATAAATGCTGCAACCGCTGCTGCTGCAACTGCTACAATTCGAATAGCTGCTTCCTGCTTTGATGCCATGTAGGAATATGCAAGGATCTAGCAGCTGTAGCAACTCACAATCAAACTCACAAATATGTTGCAAAGAAGAAGAGAAGGAGACACTCAATGATCACTCATAAACACAGCAAAATAGAACAATATCTCAGTATTATACAATGAATAAGAATGTAAGTGAATGAATACAATAGCCATGAAGATGGCATAATATAGGATTCGAATAGGCTAAGTAGGGCATTCGAATTCCTAACTCAGAGTGTGGCTTGAATGATAGTGGAGTCATCATCCAGTCAATCTATCAATCATCAATGGTAACAGTCAGTCAACTGAGTCTAACTGAGTGAGGTAGGCACTAACTGAATGAAGGAGGCTTAGTGGAGGGCGCATGAGGAGCTAACTGGAGTCAGAATGGGTAGACAAGTCTCACCGTAGGTCTATCGGAGTGAAACAGTAAGAGGGGTAGTCAATCTAGCCTTAATTCAAAGAAGAACTGAGTGATAACTGATTGGTAGGTGAGAAGGGAACCTAACTAGCTTTGGTAGGTGAGAAATACGCACTAGTCATGCAAGAGACTAGAGAAGGGTGCCTTTGGTAGGTGGGAGGCCCCCTGGGGGATATAGACAGGCTGTGGAGAGCTAGAACGGAAATCCAGGAGCTGGGAGACAAGCTCTAGGTGCTGGTGAGACCACCATGATGATGACTGGATGCATGCAGTTGCATGCAAATTCATGCAGCATGCATATTTGCATGCAAGCATGCAAAACAAAAAAATGATGGGGCGAATATTCCAACATCCTTGTAGTTTCCTTTCAGTAGAATTTATCTCCTCTTACTCTTCTCCTTATGACAAAGGATCCTTCTTCTCAGAATATGAATATCTTCTTGGATTCATAGAAATAAATTATAATTTGTTGGTCCTGGCCCAGATGGGGCATTTTTGAATAGGAAGAATTTTGAGAACTGTGGAGCTAAGCGCAGTTAAGTTTGAACAATTTTGGGATAAGTTTTGGTATGCTGCGAAGTTGCGCGCAACATGGTGTCGAAGGAGATGCGAGGTTGGTGCTGGGAGGAGTACAACGCCGCGATGTGCCACGTCAATGGAGATCCAACTAAGCAGAGCATGGACGGATGAAGGCAGTTATTTTGGTTAGGTGACATAAGACCTATTTTTGGCAAAGATCGTCGATAACTACCAAGCAGTGGGTAGGTGCAGATCGGAGGTAGGTGACTGATCACAACAAAACAGAAGACTACTACTACTCGAACCAGTCATCTAAGGCCGTGAAGGAAGGAAAAACTCTACGGAAGTAACCTGTTGGCACGCACGTGACAGAAGATTTGTTGCCAGATACCAGTAGTTCGGTTTTGGGAAAACCGTGATAGTTTTATAAACCTAAGGGTTCTGCCTTCGTAAATGTAAAGACATGACCTACGGGTCTTGATCTATAAATAAGCAAATTTTGTAAAGGAAAGGGTAAACTCTTCATTTTGTTGATTAGTATTGAATATTGTTAGACCTGTGAGATTGAAGCATTGTAAACGCTCTGCAGTTGAGTGCGCAGAGACCTAATTTTGAGAGAGAGAGAGAGAAGAGCGTCTGCAGTTGAGTGCGCAGATGAAGAACTATTGTACCCTTTCCTAAGATAATAAAAAATAGTTTTTGTGGATGTAGCTTCCCATCCGAGGGGGTGAACCATGTTAAACCATTGTTTTATGTGATTGCTTTGTATGATTGTCATTAATTTGTGATATAATTTACATACAGTGCATGCATGAAGTTACTATTGTCTGTTGTATGTTTACTGTTATCTGTATTCACCGTGGAAAGGATGGAATAAGAAGCTAGTAGTTCATGTATCGAGGAATGGTAATAGTAAAGCACCTGTAAGTTCTCAAATGAATGGAGCTATGAGATAACCACACAACAATTGGTTAGAGTTGAATCGCGACATCAAGCACACAACACTGCGCATCTCACTCATTTGCATAAGTTATGATGTTTATCAAGCTAAGTAATGATGAATGATTAAGGATTATCGAATAAAGTTGAATAGAAGTGATCAGATCTCATAACCCCAATGCGCAGCCTTTGGACGCGCTGAGGGTGCAAATATATTTGTTCCTGAAGATACTCAATGCGGAGTAGAAGAATTTGCGCAGCCACTGACCAGAACGTGCTACTTGTACCGCACTATACATGAATCGTTTAAACACTCGCATCACAAGGTTGTGGAAACCTACTTCTGCAACCAACCCATCAACTTTGCCTCGGGTGAGACCTCAGGCTGCTTGCAATCTGTTGCTGAAAGGGCTGGTGAATAGGGGTTTTTTTGGTATTTTGTACTGCGAAGTACCTAGGTATACATTGGAAAACCTCTAGAACAGTGCTGCGACCAACAAATGGTTCTGTTTCCGCGCTAAGACCAATTATGCGATAGTGTATTCAGAAAGTAATGTCCGATAGTTGGAATCCAGAAAAGAAAGAGATCTGGGCTTGGTGTGATAAGATCGAAAGGGACTTCGCAAAGAAAGAAAACAGACATCCATTTCTATCTGACGTACAGTGGTTGAACAGATACTTGTGGAGGGACATCCATGAAATATTTTGGGATTCATTTCCAAACGAGCTACACGAGTGGATATCGCGCCTGGCAGAAAGAAAGAATTGTTCCCAAGACTGAATACCTACAGAGTGGAGTCCAGAGCTTACTGAACAGCTCAAAGCAATCGATAGCTCACTGTCACGAGCAGTTGACTTCTCGGTTGATAGCATATTAGAAGGATTTGTGACCGAATTTGCTGTAGATACGCTGAAGTCCTACAACCAAGCTAAAGCATACTTTTTCGAAGGATTCAGAGGTAAGTTCCTGAAAAACCTCAGTCTATACATTAAAATGCTTTTAACTGAGAAAGTCTTTTTAAGAATGCAACAATATTTCTAAATATTTCATGGTAGAGAATACATACATTGATTCTGACGAAGAAAACCATACTTTGAGAAGTGGAAAGAGATACAAGATTACAAACGAGAAGAAACCCACACCATCTAGAAACCGTATAGATATTGAAATTCCATGTGATCTCAATAATACGAACACTCAGTTATCAGCCACAATCCAGCGTATTATACCTCAGAATCAATCAGTCTAGAACCCACCCACTGCGAGTGTTGCGCAACCCATCCCACCGATCAGTAATACTAGTAACATCGCAGGAGTGAATGCTCACAACACTATGACTCAGACGATTCCGCAGAATACTGTCCCTAGCACAATCCAGCAACCTGTGTCTACTTTTGTCATAGGGAATTAGTTCCAGCACAGTACACAATCCGGAAGGAGAATGACAGATAATGATATAAAACCGTCAATATTCAAAGGAATGGGTCAGGAAGACCTTGATCAACACTGGTTTCTATGCGAATCCATGTGGATTGTTAAGCAAGTAATAGATGATGCTATAAATAGAGCGCAACTCATAACTAGTGTTAGAGATAGAATGTTGCACTGGTTTATGAAGTATTCTCAAGCACAGCCGAGAACCCTAGCAGAGATCAAAACCGTGATTGCAGCAGAGTTTAAGAAACCCAAATCAGAATCATAGTGCATAACAGAGTTGAAAGAAATCAAGAGGAAACCCACTGAATCGGTCTAGGAATTCGATAAAAAATTCAAAACATTGTTGGACCAAGTGAGCTTTGTTATAGCTCAGCAACAACGTCAAGAATGGTTCATTGTTGCGTTGTTGCCCCATATAAGACAACCACTAATGCAACAAAAGGTTATATCTCAAGCTGAGGCCTTGGAGATCGCAATGAAGTTGGAAGATTCACCAATTGGAGAAAGTAGTTTTGGGATGATATAGATCCAGAACCAATTGGCTACCTTGACATTAGAATTGCAAGGTATGAAGAAAGGAAAAGAGCAGAGACATAAACAACAACATGAAGTTTGGTGCACAGGATGCAAAGGAGAGGGCCACACTAGAGAACATTGCCACTTATTTCAAGAATATCATAACAGTGGCACACCAAACCCAATAAATATGAATCAGAACCAGGCACCATGGTGTGAAATTTGTAGAAGCAGAGGACACAGGCCCGAGGACTGCTACCTGATACAAAAATATGTAATGACACCTAAAAAATTATACTACAATTTCTGTAAGTCAGTTGGACATGATGAGTCCAACTATCGCGCTTATGAAATGATGAATGAAAGAAAGCAAGATATGGAAGCAATGCGAGGTGCTGGAATGTACCACGTCCAAGAGGAAAATCAACCAAAGCAAGAGAACACCCACTATGATCAAGGAGGATATAGAGGCTAAGGTGGTGGATATCGTGGGAGAGGAAGAAATACTGGTCAAAATCAAGGAAGAGGGCGAGGCCAGGTAATATGCTATAACTGTGACCATCCAGGTCATGTATCAAGAGAATGTACTAATCCATGCACCACATGCAACTACTGTAAATAATTTGATCATGTGATTGAAGACTGCCCCATGCTTGAGGTAGAAATGCAGACGCGGAGAAGAACAGAAACACCGAACCCTAACATCCATTTGATCGCATCAGAGAATAGACCTACAGGTTAGAGTGTCAATGCAGTAACGCGAAGTGGTGCTGATACAGAAAAACACAACAGCGCAGAAGCATCGATTTCTGGAACAACTGATCCTAAGAAGAACCCTAGAGAAATAGTAGGGATTAGAAAAGATCCTGGGAAAGCACCTCCATTGAACTTACAAAAAAATAAAGAAATATTTAAAGAAGCGCGGGACATGTTCAAACAACCACCACCTACTTCACCAAGGATCCCGTTTCGAAGTCAAGAACCACAAATAGAAGACATGCCACTGGCATATGATCAAACACGCGCTGCACCAGATACATTTATTTTTGTTGCGTAGTTTCTACACAGCTGCATCAAGTTATTAAAAAACAAAGACACTATTATGGAACTTGAAAAACTAACAAATAGGAGAGTATGCAGTTCACTGCACAGATAGGAGAGTATGAGATGGATGAGATCATTCTTGATCTTGGATTTGAAGTGAATGTCTTAACCAAGCAGACATGGCAGGCGATGGGAAAACCAAAGTTACAGTGGTCACCTATACAGTTAAGAATGGCTAATAAAGGCATAGTTATACCTCTAGGAAGGTTAACCAATCCTATTGTTGACATTGATGGAGTGAGAAGTTATGCAGACTTCGAAGTAATTGAAATTGTGGATGATATCAATCTTTATCCAGCACTGCTAGGCATCGATTGGGCAATGACGAACTCCACTGTCATCAATCTGAAGACAATGAAAATGATATTTGAAGGCAACGACATAAGGGTCGTCACACCATTGGATCCTTCGCAGGGGGAGCGATATGTTGAACCTATTCAAGAAGAGTACAGAGCTCAAGACCTTGACCGTATCTATAAAATGACAACAAATGTTGCGGATTATATTCATCTTATTGCGGATGGAACGCTCAGCTGGCGCTGCGATAGTTCTTGCATCTCAGACTCCGAGGCAGGATTAGAAAACTGGAAACACAGAATGCATGAAGTATCTGCCAGGAGATGCGTGACAATTACAAAGTCACTCTGCTAGATTGGAAAGAAGGTAAGTCCAATACCCACTTATGAAGGTAAAACTAACGTATATTCATTTATCAAAGAAAACATTGCAGCAGTTGCAGATGAAAATCGCATCTTAGCATTAGACATGGCACTCAGAGAAACACCTGCCAGATGGTGGGATACAAATAAAAAGACAATGATAACTTGGGACCAGTGCAGAATAAAACTACAGATTATATTTGCTGATAAGGTCACACTACCATTTCAGAAATATAAGGGTCAGATAGATCCAGGAGATCATATCGCAGCTTGTGTACAAAATTGGAAGGAAATACCATAGATAGAATGGGTACATCTCTTTGTCCATACGCTGGAGGAGCCTATTCCAAAAAAATGGTATCTAGACGAGGAGATGCACACAGTAATCGCGGATTGGTCCGTCCTCAATGCGACCTTCCAGAAGGATTTTAGTTTTTAAGATGACCATCCGACTATACATGATGCGCTGCAACTAATCAAGCAAAAGATATTTAGCCCACTTCGCAAGGAGGAAAACATAATACTAGAAGAGTTTTTTTACACAAACAATGTACTTGCGACTCTACAACCAGATTGGTTAGAACAGATAGAGCAGGCTTTAGACTACTACAACATAGTTGAAGAAGTTGAAGACAACAATGAGGAGGACCCGTGCAACATAAAAATCCCAGAATCAGAAGGAATACGCCAGGTGGAAGGACCTCCCCAAAAATTCCAGATATGAGTGGACCGGTTAAAACAAAGAAAGTGAACATCAACACCCCTGAAGAGCCGAAGTTCGCAGCAATAGGAGACTACTGGGATGATGACACAGTTGCGAAGATCGAAGCTATATTACAAGAATAAGAGGAAATATTCCTAACGAAGTTCACAAAGATGAAAGGCATCCTGGGAGACTTAGGAGTGATGAGAATTCCTCTTAAGCTAGGAGTGAAACCTATTAAACAAAGGCCATATAGACTGAATCCACGCCACAAAGAATGATTTAAGGAAGAACTCGATAAGATGCTCAATGCAGGAATTATTGAGCCGGTTGAAGAATCTGAACGGATAAGCCCAATGGTTGTCCAAGACAAGAAAACAAAGGGTGAAATTAGGATTTGTGTTGATCTTAGAAAGCTAAATGATGCTTCAATGCATGACCCATTTCCTAGTCCTTTTACCGACGAAGTACTTGATAACGTGGGAGGTAGCGAAGAATACTCTTTTACTGATGGGTTTTTTGGATACCATCAGATTAGAATTGATCCAGCCGATAGGCACAAAACCACTTTTGCAACAGAATGGGGGTCATTCTAGTATACATTGATTCCTTTTGGTTTGAAGATACACATTTTCAAGAGTCGTGATCGCAGCATTTAAAGAATTCATACACAAATTTTTAGAAGTTTACTTTGATGATTGGACCATTTTCGGGTCAATGAAGAACCATGCCGCGAACCTCAAAATGATGTTGGAAAAATGCAGACAACATCAGATTTCATAGAATTTGAAGAAATGTATTTCTGTGTTCCTTATGGGATTCTGCTGGGACATATCATGTGTAAGCAAGGGTTGATGGTTGATCCTGCGAAGATAACAGTTATTGTAAACTTTCCTACACAAAATTTAGTTAAACAATTGCGCACTACACTAGGGCATACCGAATACTACAGGAAATTCATAAAGGGGTATGCACAGATAACTGCAGCAATGGAGAAGCTTTTAAAAAAGGATGCACCGTTCATTTAAAATGAGGACTGTGAGAAATGATTCGACACATTGAAAGAGAAAATGGTCACTGCGCCGATCCTAGTTTTTCCAAACTCGGAAAAACCATTTCATGTACATGTTGATGCTTCATGTATAACATTGGGTATTGTTCTTGTGTAGCCAGGAGAAGCAAGAATTGATCATCCCATTGCATTCTCAAGCAGAAAGTTGTCATCTGCTAAGAAAAACTATACCACGACTGAAAGGGAAGGACTTGCAATGGTCTATGCACTACAGAAATTCAGACACTATTTGGTTGGTGTGCACTTTTCAATGTTTACTGACCATTCTACATTAAAATACCTGGTCAATAAGCCAGTGTTAGGGGGGCGAAAATGCAGATGGCTCTTACTCTTCCAAGAGTATGATTTTGAAATAATAGTTAAACTAGGCAGATTAAATTTAGGCCTTGATCATTTATCAAGGATCGAGTCAGGAGAAGAACCAATGAATCTAGAAGACAATCTGTCCGATGTGCAATTGTTTGCTATACAGGCTGCCGATGATTATTACCAGGCTATCATTGACCTTCTAACTACCGGGTTTGCACCTACTGAATTCACTACACAGCAAAATAAGCAACTGATAGTGCGAGCCGTAGACTTCACCATTATTGCAGGACAACTCTACAAGTTAGGACTTGATGAAGTGCTACGAATATGTGTATTAGAACATGAGAAGCCATTTATATTAGCTAATGCACATTCAGGAGTCGCAGGAGGTCATTATGCAAAAAGGGATACTATGAAAAATATATTGCGCGCAGGGCTATTGTGGCCTACGATTCATAAGGACTCCAAAGAACATTGCCAGAACTGCGATGTCTGTCAGAGAACAGGGAAACCATCAAGAAGAGATGAAATGTTGTTGAACCCTCAACTGACCTTGCAGGAATTCGACAAATGGGAAATTGATTTTGTGGGACCTATTAACCCACCGGGAAAAAGAACTGGTGCGAGGTACGTTATTACTGTAATTGACTACCTCACTAGATGGGAAGAAGAAAAACCAGTCAAAGACTATAGCGCAGCTACAGCCGTGCAGTTTATCTTCGAGAACATCCTTACACGATTTGGATTCCCAAAATTTTTGATGAGTGATCAGGGTACTCATTTCCTGAACATAACTATTGAAGCTTTAACTGAAGAGTTCTCCATCCATCATCAGCACAGTACGCCTTATCACCCACAAGCGAATGGAAATGTTGAAGCATTCAATAAAGTACTTGAGAATGCGCTAACCAAGATATGCAACGTAAACCGCGATGACTGGGACCTGCGCATTCCATCTGTATTATGGGCGTACAGAACGACATGCAAGAAATTAACTGGACATACAACTTTCAGATTGGATTACGGACAGGAAGCAATAATGCCAATGGAATATATTATACCCAGCTTGAGAATAGATGCATTTACAGGGATGGAAGATCCTACAGCATTGGAAGAAAGGCTATTACACTTGGTTGGGTTGGAAGAGGATCGCTTCATCGCAAGCTTCCACCAACAAGTAAAAAAAGAGCATGAGAACGCATGGCATGATCGCCACATCAAGAGCACAGTGTCCTAGGTAGGTGACCTAGTCCTCCTATATGATAGTAAATTCATGAAGTTTCCAGGGAAATTTAAAATGCATTGGCTTGGACCATACACTGTAATAGATGTTACTAATGGTGGTGCAATCCAGTTAGCCACTTTAGCCAGTGATACATTACCCAATTTGATAAATGGGAGCAGACTAAAGGTTTACCACGATAGTTCTGCTTCGCAGCATCCAGAATGATCAGAAGAAAGGAAAAGTTTCTAAGTGCCAAGTACAGTTGGAATTGGGCACTATGAACAATCTGTACACAAAACTTGTAAAAATAGATCTATGTACACTGCAACATTGTTGAAGCTGCGCGGGAAAAAAAAAATTCATAATAATAATGTGCTGTTTCGACACTCAAAATGCAACACTGAGGAAAGAAACAAATCAGACACCGTGAAGTAACACCGCAGAAATAAAGACAACATACCACGCAGTTCGACACAAAGCTCTAGAAAATAGCGGGTACAATGTAAGTCGGAAATATAGCCGTTATACAGTACTTTCCGAATGACCGCTCAAGCATTTAAAGAATAGATAACCGTTCTGAACAACTTAATGACTAAATTGACCGAATAATCTACCGGAATTGGCTAATGGATACTGCATTTAATGCTTATGTAACTGTTAAGGGGTGCAGAGATGGATTAGCCACGGCTATATATAATGCAATAGTTAGACTCGCATGCGTTACCAAAGCACTTAGAAATTCTTGCAAATACTGTTTTCTGAGTTTAGACTATAAGTTATCCACTCGTTAGCTGAGTAAGTGTGCAAGCGAATGGCGAAGAGGTCCTTTGTTGACATAGAGTTCACGGTCAAAGAGACTGTGAAGTTGTTCCAACACGGAGGAATTGACGAGTTAATGAGAACCCCAAGCGAGAAATTCATCACGGAATAAGAACAAGGTCCAAGGAGATCACCAAGACACGGCCCCTCAATGCAAGACAAAGGAAAAAACCTAGTCGTACGGAGATCAAAGCTACCGAAGACAAGTTTGGTAGGACCAAATAAACCCATTGCAGATAAAGAGATACCTCTAACTATGACACCAGAATATATCTTTCCGCGTGCATTGGAAGCACCATCCATTAATCTACTCAAGAGTCCAAAGTATGAGATACCACTATCGTCGATATCAAAACATGTTGAGGTGGACAAAAATCTATTGGGAAATATTCTAGAATGTAAATGGGAGGACTATGATGTTATAGCAATGCAAAAGGACAAGCCCACCGAGCCAAGGTTCTCACAGTTCCAGCCCAACAAATACATGTGCTGGAAGAAGACTGCAAGGGGAGACCTGACTTTGGTCGGTGAAAGTTGGTTGTCCGGAGTAGCCAAATCAGGGTTGCTCAACCTGCTCAGACTCCCACATTTTGACAGATCACTAGAGCTCAACGCGGTGGTGTGAACTCTTATGGCACGCATCCACCAGGGATATTTATGAATGGACCAGAATATCGACTTGACAATCGACTTAATCCATCGGATAACTGGACTGAGCAAAAGGGCAGCTGACCCAAGGAAGTTCTTTAAAGGAAAAACAAAGGATAAAGAGGTAGCTGCATTGATGAAGCAAACACAGTCTATTGTAAAAGGGAAGCGAGGCTTCAAGACAGACAACATAAAGGATCATGGAATAAGATTTGTCACACAGCTGTTAGCGTGTAAGATTCTACAAAAATGCAGACCGCTAGAAGTCTCTGCGGGCACAGTACTACTTGGTACTGCAGCCGTCGACAGAGAAGAATTCAATTGGTGTCAATTTCTACAAAATGAGTTCCTAGAGGAATTGAATGATATGCAAATCAATGGGGGATACTTCCACTTCACCTGGCTAATCATTCTGATCACCTTCCTGGGCTGGAGGGAGCCGAAGCATTACGTCAGAGTGATCACAAACACTTCGGACTGCAGAGGTGCTCACTTTCAGAATCTGTGGGCAAATTTGAATCCCGACAAAGAGCACGAGACAGTGTTGGTCTTCTATACATATTACGACCAGCTGCATGGGGCCATCATGATTACACCTCGCATAAAAAAGAAAGTAACAAGCAAATATATCCACATTATCAATTTTTATGATGCGATGAAATGCATCTCCATTTCATCCAAAGCGTAGACGAAGAATGCTGATTGGTACCTAGGAAATTACCATATGTACGAGGAAGATATTGAGAATATTATGAAAGAATGGCCAGCTGAATTTCGAGTTGAGGTCGTGGATATCCAAAGTGATTCTAACGAAGATAACCCTATCCCCTGTCCCATAGTAGAAGATAAAGAATCAAGCAAAAGGAAGGACATTGGGAGTCCTTCGGGGCACAAGGAAAAAAGGAAGAAGCAGAAATCACATAAAGACCAATTAGACACAGTGCTTCGCGAAGATGACTACTTAATGATCACCGCGAAGGTCATTGAACAAATGGAGGAACTTTCGAAAGACAAAGATAAGAAGGAAAAGGCAATTCGAGACAACTTAGACCAGAACTTGACTACACTGCAAGGGATATCCCAAAAATTTACTGAAGTAAGCAGAAGATTTCCCTTGCACCATGAGACAATAGATGAAAAAGGGTCTGCGGGAACTTCGCATCAGCAAATCACGTTTCCCGCGAGGTCCCATGTTGTCCATTTGCAACCACTATCTATAAGATTGCCATTACCTGATCAAGCAATGCTAGATACAATGAATGTAGAGTGCCTAGAGCTTGATCTTGCAAGGATACCATTGCCAGGACTACATTACTTACAAACGCAAGTCGGTGAAGAAATGCATGACAGAACCATAGAAGCGCTGAAAGGACAAGCATAGTTGCAAATAGCTAACATGCAACTCGAGGAAGACAACTCACGGAGTACTATGCAATTATAGGAAGAAAGAGATCGTCGAATGAGATTGGAGAACATGATCACTGCGGTTGCAGATAATATAGATGAATTTGAAATACAAATAGAACCAGCAGATAATATTGTAAAGATTGGCGATTTGGTCAATAGTCTTAATAATGAGAAGGAAGACATGGAGATTCTCCATGAGTCTGAAATTGCTGCCCTGAAAGCGCAGATCAATCCACAGACTCCACCAAATGAACAACAATTAAGATAGGGAGTAGTGAAGACCGTGACACAAAATATTGCTACCGAAGTGACTAAGTGCCAGAGTATATTGGAAGCAACATTGAAGGAATTTAATGCCCTTGAAGAAGACCAACAATTACTGGCAGTAAAGAAGGAAGTGAAAGAAAAACGAGAAGCACTAGAAAAGATGGGTGAGGAGTTTAAGGCGCTACCAACAAGAGAGAAACTCCTAAAATACAGAGAAATCAATACCCTAAAGAAGGAATTTAAAGCTTTGCGTGAGAAGGAGACATAAATAAGCGATAAGTTGCAACCATTATTAGAGGAAGCCGGCACAATCTCGCAAGAGATTGAATAAAGTTAAAGGAATTGAACCAGAATCAAGAACAAGTGGAAGGCCAGATCGACCATGAGACAACACTTGAGATGGTAGAAACGATTGGGCAAATTGAACAAGATATGAAGACCATGGTAGAAAAGCAAATGGACACATTCAACGAGTTCGCTGCGAAGATCAGTGCACAATCAGCGAAACACCTTCAAGAAGTTGCATGTGGCTCGGGGGTGAGCCACATGTAAGTGTTAGGGGCCTGTTGGGCCTGGCCCAGATGGGGCATTTTTGAATAGGAAGAATTTTGAGAACTGCAGAGCTAAGTGCAGTTAAGTTTGAACAATTTTGGGATAAGTTTTGGTATGCTTCAAAGTTGCGCGCAACATAGTGTCGAAGGAGCTGCGAGGAGTACAGAGCTGCAATGTGCCACGTCGACGAAGATACAACTAAGCAGAGCATGGATGGATGAAGGCAGTTATTTTGGTTAGGTCACGGAAGACCTATTTTTGGCAAAGATCATCGATAACTACCAAGCAGTGGGTAGGTGCAGATCGGAGGTAGGTGACTAATAACAACAAACAGAAGACTACTATTACTCGAACTAGTCATCTAAGGTCATGAAAGAAGGAACAACTCTGTGGAAGTAACCTGTTGGCGTGCGCATGACAGAAGATCCGTTGCCAGATATAAGTAGTTCGGTTTTGGGAAAATCGTGATACTTTTTTAAACCTAAGGGTTTTGCCTTCGTAAATGTAAAGACATGACCTATGGGTCTTGATCTATAAATAAGGAAATTTTGTAAAGGAAAGGGTAAACTCTTCATTTTGTTGATTAGTATTGAATATTGTTAGACCTGTGAGATTGAAGCATACTAAAGGATCTGCAGCTGAGTGCGCAGAGACCTAATTTTGAGAGAGAGAGAGAAGAGCGTCTGCAACTGAGTGCGCAGACAAAGAACTATAGTACCCTTTCCTAATATAATAAACAACAGTTCTTGTGGACATAGCTTCCCATCCATGGGGTGAACCACGTTAAACCATTGTGTTATGTGATTGCTGTGTATGATTGTCATTAATTTGTGATCTAATTTACTTACAGTGCATGCATGAAGTTACTATTGTCTGTTATATGTTTACTATTATTTGTATTCACCATGGAAAGGATGGAATAAGATGCTAGTAGTTCATGTATGGAGGAATGTTAACAGTAAAGCACCTATAAGTTCTCAAATGAATGGATCTATGAGATAACAACACAACAATTGGTTAGAGTTGAATCGTGACATCAAGCACACAACACTATGCATCTCACTCATTTGCATAAGTTATGATGTTTATCAATATAAGTAATGATGAATGATTAAGGATTATCGAATAAAGTTGAATAGAAGTGTGCAAGTCTCATAACCCCACTGCGTGGCCTGTGGACGCGTTGAGGGTGCAAATATCTTTGTTCCTGAAGATACTCGACGCAGAGTAAAAGACTTCGCGCAACCATTCACAACAACGCGTAACCTATACCGCGTTGTACATGAATCAGTTTAAACACTCGCATCACAAGGTTTTGGAAACCTGCTTCTGCAACCAACCCCTCAACTTTGCCTCGGGTGAGACCTCAGGCTGCTTGCAGTTTGTTGCTGAAAGGGCCAGTGAATAGGGGTTTTGTTGGTATTTTGTACTGCAAAGTACCTGGGTCTACATTGGAAAACCTATAGAACAGTGTTGTGACCAACAAAACCAATTTTATAGGACCATGCTCTGGTACCACTATAATGTACCATCTAGGATTAGTGATACAAAAACTTGCTTCCTCAGAGAATCAATTAAACAATGTTTCAGGGAGCTAGTTTGACTGTGGGTGGGTAGGATCAAAATATCTGGAGGGAAGGAAGAATAATATCTATGATAATAGCCGTGAAAAAATTACTAGGACCATATATGGGTCTAAATCCGCAAGCATGAAATCTACTGCAATGCTCCTGTGCACTCCAACATATGCAGACTTGTATTGCTCTATACTTTGAATGAAAGATATGGATGAAATTTTATGACTTAGGTAGTATAATAAACATGAAATATCATTAAATAAGTAGTAATAGGTCACTCCATCAATTTTTATGAATTTTAGATAAATATTCACAAAGATACAAGCAAAATTGCATTTTAGGATTGCACAACTAGTAAAATTCAGGAACTCCAAAAAAGGTAAAGAAGGATAAAAAATTTATTATATCAGACATGTATTGGGTCAATTAACATATTAATTAACACCAGGAACATAAATCAACACATTTGGATATATTATCATTTATTTATTCAAGATAGTCTGAAAACTAGTCAAATTCCATGAAAATCTAGAAGGGGGGGAGAAATCTTAGAATAATTCATAGTTATGTAATATTAAATAACATGAATGATATCATAGATTTATTTTGACTATAATTACATTATATATGATCCAATAGGATTCTCAAAACATTACAAAAACTCTTCTCCTCTTCTACACAACAATCTAGCTCTAGAAATCCATAGAGAGATTGGAGATTCAAACCATAGACTGAATGATGCTTCTTCTGAACTTCAAAATAGACTCTACAATACCTACAAATAAATTCAATTACAATGAATGAATACCATCATCCTCTCACAGGAAGTAGGGGCACATCTCCCAGCTTGGACTAGGGGCGCATCTCCCAAGTCTCTAAGGAAAAATTGCTCTCATACCAATACTCAAACTGACAGAATATGTGAAGGGGGTGCGCACTAGTTTATTTATAGAGAGAGGATGACTTGATTAGCAAGTCTCCTTAGCTAATGCGCCCTCCATGACTGGATAAGGAAAGCTATCTTTCCTACCTTTTCCTTTTTGCTTTGCTTTCGTTGTTTTTCCTTTTTTGTTTGCTTTTCCACTTTCCGCTTTATATTTTTTTGCTTTTTCTGGATTTTCTGATTTATCATGCTTTTATGAACTTTCCTACTTTTCTGATTTATCATGCTTTCTGCTGTTGTGCTGTTTTCTGGTTTATGTTTCTTTTCAAGAGATTTTGCTGCTTTTCTGATTTGCTCCATCTTTCTTTCCTTTTTCCTGATTTTCTAGATTTAGGTGCTTTCTCCTTAACTTATCCTCCAAGTCTTCTCCAGTTCAACCTTATCTATTAATGCGCCCTAGTGGAGCATTATCCTCATTTATTTCTCATAAAATTATTAAATGCATGAAAATTAAATATTCCAAGTGCATAATAAACTTTGGATAAAAATTAATTCACACTCCTAATTAATTAAATGTCTCCAATTCAAAATTAACCCATGATATTGAAGTTGTCTCCTCAACCCAAGGGATTTGTTGGGTTAGGAACTTGATCCAATGTTCACTGTTGAGGGGACATGAAAACAACTCAATGCAATGTATATATACAGTCCTTTTTTATAATTGTAAATCGTCACTTATCTCTTATTCATTATTCAATTTCTATTATCCTTTATGGATTATGGTGGGTTGTCGTATTTAGATTGGAAGTTTCATATATGAACCATCTTAGTTCATACTAGTGGTATCAGAGCCTCTGATCCGACCTTTGGCAATTATTTAGACTTTTTCTAATTTGGCTTTTGGCCATCAATTCGATCCGTGAAAATAAGAAGTTGTGAAAGAAAAAAAAAAGGTTAAAAATAAAAGAAGTTGAAAAGAAAAAGAGGAAAGAAAACATTTGAAACGAAATTGACAAAAAATAAGTAAAACCAATATATGGTTTTATAAAACCACACGTTGTTTTTCCAAAGTGTAATATATATATATATATATATATATATATATATATATATTACTAATCGTGAGCTAAAAGGGGATATAAAGTAACCCTTTAATAAAATCAAAGAAGATAAATATTCAAAAGTTATTATATATATATTATTGAGTTTATTAAAATATATTCTTTATCAAATTTTATTATTATTTGGTTTACAAAGTTCAGTGTATTCCATATTGGTATAATATTATTATTAATATTAATAATAGTAATAATAATTATTGGACCAAAAAAAATAGATATTGACGAAAATTTCAAAAAATCAAGAATATGGATTTTAATATTGAAAAAAAGGAAAATTTTCCTAGCACCTCAAAAAGAAATGTTTCAATTCTATTTAGAATTAAAGGGGCACTTGTAGGGAAGGATATCACCATTTCTATTGCCCCCTTTTGAAAGTAATAATTATATTAGTGTTGAATTCACTAACTATTTAATGATTCCCAAGTCAAACATAGGTGAAGGGATAGATTTTTGGGGTACGAAGCAATTTGAAATAAATGTCTTACAATTGAATGTTGGAGATTATATGGTCATATCACAATTTATTGTTAGTTCCTTATGGAGCTTTGGCGGTGATATAATTTTGGGGTTACCTTGGATAAAAACATTGGGGACTTTCATCTTAAATGTTGAAAATAATTTTTTGACAATTTCCTATCAGAAGAAGAAAATCATAGTGCAGGACGATACGTTGAAGTCATATTTAGAAGCTCCAACATATGAAGAATTCAACGATATATCAAAGGTGATTTCACAGGACAATCAGAAGTCATAACAAAAGAAGCAGAAAGAAGTTGAAAACGTTGTCGCTAGTAAGGATGAAGAAATTACCCATTTGGAGAATCCTAGTCAAGACTTGATCGCACAGATCAAGAAATTAAAACAAGAAAAAACTCGCAAGAAGAAGTAAAAGAGAAATTCCACAAAAAGGAAGTAGATCTACAAAAAGAATTCAATTAGAATATATTAGAAAAATATGAAGAAAATACTTGCGTAAAAAATATGAATCAAGAGTTGATTGAACAAATAAAAAAATTAAAAGATGAGTAGCTAGAAAAATCCTCAGAGTTATTATCAACCAGTAAATCAAATGAAGCGCAAACAATTGAAGTTTCTTCAAGGGTTCAACAAACAACTCGAATGCTTTATCACCACCCAAATCACAAAATTCATTATGACTAACGTCAAAGTCAAAAGGAAAATAAACAGTGTTTTTCTTACAGACAAACCAACTACAACATTGAAAAGAATGAAGACAATATCAACAACCTTTATGGAAGCCTAAAATGAGAATTTCTATATGAGGAGTCGAACATCAAATAGTTCCAATGAAGGTGTATTTGGGGTGGATCACTTCCAAGAAAATGGAACACATTAGTTCAGGAATCTAAAGATTCTACTGCCCGGTTTCATCTAGTATTGTAGTTCCAAGCTCACACATCATGAAAAGTCGTTACCAGCAAGAGGACAAAGTCTTACATTGAACTATGCTTTTTAACAAAGCATGTTTAAAGGGAAGGAAATGTTATATAAAATATAAATAATAAATATATATATAAATATAAAATAACATTAAGAAAGAAATAAAATAAATAAATTAAAATAATAAAAGTGATCAAATAAATAAATTATCTAAAACCAAAAAGTCATTCCTTTTTATAAAGGTTCCAAGACAACCCAATGAAATGTATATATACGGGCCTTTTTATAATTGTAAATGATCACTTATGAATTATTCATTATTCAATTTCTATTATCCTTTATGGATTATGGTGGGATGTCATATTTAGATTGGAAGTTTCATATATGAACCATCTTGTTTCATATCACTTAAATAAAAAATTCAACCCCAAGTAAGGTACATGAACTGAATTGGTAAATAGAAAATATTCACAAGATACATTTGATCCAAGAAAGATTGTTGTTATATACGTAAAAAATATGACGACATATACAATGGTTCGGATAAGCTAGCTCGCATCTACCACTTCTTCATGGATAACAAGGGTAGGTAATGGGGATGTAATGACCATTCTACAGTGCTTCTAAATACCGAAGAAGCCTCTAATCCTCATTCTATCCCTATAGATTTTCGATGATGCACCAGCCACTACACCCCAAGATATTGAAATGAACCTACTTGTTCTTTGATCGGAAATTCACCGCACTTATTGGTTAGATTTTATTGTGGATTTTTCCCTATTATTAGATTAATAAGTGGCATAAACATATTGTGGGTAGATAGACTTTACAAATAGGGTTGGTGTTGTATACAATAGCATAAGCATGAATCAGTTCATTAACTAAGGTAGCATCCTCCTCATGTAGGATTCAATACAAATAATTGCTTTCATATCGATTGGTTTGATAATAACTAAATTTCTTCTTGGTTTCATTTTAATCCCAAAAGAGATATTCTATGATATAGTTACATATTTGAGATTGTTTATTTACTTGCCTCTTGAAATTGTTATTCACAGAGCTTTGACAATTTCATTGTATCGATTAAAAGAAAATTATGATGCTTTCAAGAATGAACAATAGGGATCCATAGGTGATGCTTAGACTATTGCGGTGAAGGTGCCATCAAATGCCAAGATGAAATGGAGTGTGTCATTTGTATACGTGTAATTAAAGTATAATTTACATCCTCAAGAAACATAAAGTGCTATATGAACTGCGCGACTTCTCCAAGGTTGGAGATAATCATCCAACTCATAGGCTGATTTAAATGGATCTAGCTGGTTGTGCTGTAGAATTCAATGTTGTACTAGTATTGGTACGAAAAACTATTGACATACTGTAATGAGTGATTGAAAGTTTACAATGAGTGATTGAAAGTTTACAGTGAAGAAGTTCCTATGGAAATACCGGGCCCTGTAATACTATATGAATATTACGAAACGATTCAACTTTTAATTGAAATTATATTGATAAAGGAATATACGTTTTTCTAATTTATAAATAGATACTTAACCTTAATTTGAAGGTGGGGCTGGGATTGCAACAAGAAAAATGATACGAGGTCATGCATCTAACAACTTTCAAATCATGTAGGCAATTGTCAGCAGATTGGTTTACTCCAAGAAGTGATACCTATGACATTTGGACTCTCCTTGATTTGCCGTTTCTTGAGACCATCAAGGAGTTAAGTGTTTGTGTCTCAACCTAAAAAACAAAAGATGATAAATTATGGTGAGGAATGAATTACTAGGTTCAAGTTATTAGATAAACATTGTTTTCAAATGCATGAATGATATAGTCAACTGGGCCATCAAACGACTATGAATTATAGTGAATTACAGGTTTAATTGATCCAAGCAATCCACATTTTAAATACTGTAATATTGTAAATTGCTTCAAATCACTCTTGTTGATTCAGATGGTAAGGCAACAACAAAGTGCGGCCGTGAAGGTGCGAAGGAACAAAACCCCCCTAAATAAACCGATGCATAATCTATTGATGAAAGTGAATAATGGGAGCAAGAAAAATAAACTAAATGCCTAGTAATCTAGTGCGGTTATTGCAGTTTTTTTCATGGGTCGGTCTCACATAGTTATCAGATGCAAATGACAATGGCTAGGAAAATGTAGACTTCAGAGCCTCTCTCTTCTGATGGATGGAACAATTTAGATAAAGGTTAATCTTAAAAGGAGCTTTCTCTGGAAGGGAGGGCATGGATTGAAATATCCCTCTACCATCAAGAAAGAGAGTCGGCTGAGCAACTTCATTCCTCGATTTACCAAGCTCAATAGGGCTAATTTGTTCCTTCATTATATGAGATTATGCCATTTTTATTTGGGGAATTTTGTTGGGTGGCTAGGTAGCTATATGTGATGGCATTATGTTTGTATCTTCTTGAATTTTATAGAATAGCGACATAGAGAGAAACCCAGTACGTATAGGTATAGGTGAGTAGGGACAAAGAGTATACATGTTCTGCACACATAAGTCAGTAGGATAGATCAATTAAAGTAAAGGATCCTTTTTATACCTATGCCTTCGTTGTTGGGTCAATCGTATTTGCTACTTGATTTTCTAATTGATATGTTGTTGGGTATTGAAATGCTTGCTAGCCTGGAAGATTTAGTCCATTTCTTCATCCAATTGATCAATTTATTCATGTTTTTGATAGAAAAGGTAAATAGGCCTTATGCAAGCATCCATACCCCACAGAGTAAGGACGTGAGGATGTTAAACAATATATTTTCGATGATTTCAAATTTCAAATTGATGAATTTTATTTTTTATTTTTTATTTTTGATGCACTTTAAGTCATCGTGTTGTTGTTTAGTGGCCACCCTCCCCTTTTTTCCTTTTTAGGGGCAAGCATCTCTTCCAACAAGGTGAACATGGAGAAGCAATCCCTGATACTTATCCCTTTTATCACGTACTTTGATAACTTATAGATATTTTCTCTTGAAGGTTGAACCAATGTGAGTTCTTATGTTTTCTAGTAAATAAACATAAAATTAATTATTCTAGAGATTGCATTTTCTTTATTATAGAATAAATTAATTTGATCTTATTCAATAATAAGTTGAGATACAATTTATATAAACATCAATTGAATAGAAATCTTAGGAGTATGACCAAAACTAATGCTTGAAAAAATCCCACTTGCCAGGTTCTGACCCTGCCTTCACTATTAGTGTTTCTTATTCCTTTTCCCCGCTCCTATATTTTATATGGACATTTTCAGCGTTGGTGATGCTTTCAATAGTGCTACTGAAGCTTCCTTAGTTTCCATGGGTGAAGCTATGACTATCTCACTCAATCAACAGGTGAACACACTTACTTGAATACATGTAGTAAGCGGGAAGGCTCTCCTGCCAATGCCTATGCTTCTATTTTTGATGCTGAAGCCCTTGAATCCTAGTAGTTCCTCGCCCATGCTTCTATCTCTCTTGCAACGAGTTGTTCAACATGTGATTTCTTTTATGGTTATTGTGCTTCAACATGTTCTATTTTAAAATCATTTATTGCGCTTTTATAAATTGTTTAAGATGTGAATAAGTATCATCTTGTTTCAACCATTCATGGATGCTTAAAGTTACTCGCATCTTTGGCATATACAAATTCATTGGTTATTTTCATAGTTTTTATGTGCAAAATGGGCAGGAAAGAAAAACATTCGTTTGCAGATGCAGAGATGAACAAATGGATAAGAAAGCACAAGAAACAACTTATTGTTGCATAGCCATTGCCCTTGTAGCATTGATCACCGTAATCCTTCATGCTATTGTGAAGAGCATGGGAGTTAATAGCATAAAAGGAGGCAAAGGCGATCATGAGGAAGGCGGTGAGGCAATGAGTACTTGCAGGCAGTGGAAGAGAAAGGTCCATGCATAAGGTGGTGTAAGGTTGAGATGTGCCAATTATTGCTACCAATTAAAGAAAAAACAACCCGATATGATATGAACCACAAACATTTAACATTAAATGTTTTTGAACTAATACTATTTTGAACTTAGCATTAATTCATCAATACACCCTCGCCATCTATGTTTAAAAACAAAATTTGATTAAAATTACCTCTTAATTGGCCCTTGTTTTGATATGATGCCAAATAAGACATCAAATGATTTTATTCATCAAGAAAACGCGATGAAAAGTGATGGGAGTGTGATTAGTAAACACAAAGTTTTCAAATGAAACATTAGGATAATGTTTTTTGATATGCGTGTTGTTTAATAAAAAATGGCAAGGTGATTCATAGGGTCCCTTCCATATTGAAGGCATGGACTAATAAGAGTTTCTATTTAAACATTGATCATACCAATATGAAACGTTTTCACATTTTTTAGTTTACTATTTGTATAAATAGTAAACAATAGAATCATTCATAGTATTTAAAAAGGAGATAATATAAATGTAAAATAAAGATAATGAAATTTTCATTAATGCACAAAATACAACTAGAGTATAACATATATTCAAGATTATTTCCCTACAGACAAGGTTCTTATTAGTAAAATTTACAATTTTATCACAATTACAAAAATAATTCCAGAGACAACCCTAACCAACTTTAAGCATAAAAAACCTCCATCAAAATATCAAATTGTCTACTAAAAAACGGGCCTAGTGTTTAAATCCTAAATCCGAAGCTAATACTATATATAACTTTCTAAACCTTCCATCCAAGTTGAGAAATTGTGAGGTCAACCTGGTGTCTAGTTAAGTGAGAAAGGAATGACGAAGAAAACACACATTCCATTTTCATTAAGAAAGAGTGTGACTTGTTCATCATTGATACCCCAATCATTAATAATATTTGTTTGGTAAATACATATAATATATTAAACACAAACCAAAGAGTATTTACCTAAAAAATTACACTAGTTGATTGTCACATATGTGAACAAGAAACACACATAAGTTAAGTTGTTTTATTACTAACAAAAAGCATAGAAAGGAATGTGTAATAGCCCATAATTTGACCAGGCATGCTTTTCAGACATACCTACTGCACTTTATTTGCTTATTATCTCATGGACTCAGCTAGTCTGAGTAAACTATAGTTTGGTATGTTGGACTTGATTATAGGTTTCTGCTATGTTTATGATGTTACTATGCTTATGTTGCTACTATGATTATGATGTTAGGATGTTACTATTCTCATGATGTGATTGTTATGATATGTGGTTATGATGTTGTAGTCATCACGAGGTTACTTTCTTCGTACTAATAGTCTATGTTTAATTATCGTCCTTGAAGAAATGTGATATATATGCGGTGGTACATGGATACCAACCTATGATGTGATCGATTTCATGATTTTTATGTGATGCAATGAAATGCTATTGATATTATGGATCAGCTGATGATCGAATGGAAACATTTGTTATAAATGTATGGTTTCAAAGTACTAATCTGCAGGACATAGGGGCTATGTAATAGCCTGATACTGGATAGGAAGTGTGGCACAATACCTATTTTGCAGAGATCCTTCTTTACCAAATTTGATGATACGATAACACATTCCAATAATCTCAATAGCAGCAGAGTGTGATTTGATAGGGTATAGACCCAATATGTTGAGAGGAATGGATGTATTTCCCACCCTATGTTACTATGTTACCTGGGTTCGTGGGAAGGCCATGCTGAGACATGCTCCCCAAGTTGTTGTGATTACGATGGTCGGATGCTTGCTAGGAGAGGCTAGGTCTGCTAGTTATCCAAGGCTACCACTCCCAGGTTCTATGTGGTAGGTGAGTATAGTTGTCATCCACTTTTGTACTAATAGAGGAAGGATAGGGAGGATGTGGACGTAGCTTAGGATGGGAGGATATATTAGTTAGTATTGTTGAGGGTTGGGTATTCCTTGATGTCGATTTAGTGGTAGTAGGTACCCTTCCTTATACTTGATTAATTAAACTAACGTAAACATAAAAATAATGAGATGAAATCTTATAAGTTTAACTGATAAAAATAACCAATGATGTTTTAATAATATTACGTTATATGTATACTTGTTCTCTTGCATGAAGGATTATTAGTATTGGTTAGATTTTATGCATAGGAAATATGATGTATGTTTATAGTACATGTCTGGCCTGTGCATGCGCTGGCCATGCATGCACATTTTGTACATGCGCGATAATATCGGTTTACAACATACTTATCAGGATTTAACATTGTTATAATTTGTCATAGATAACTAAGTTAAGGATTTAGTAAATGGATTAAATAATAGATGATCAACTTGCTAATGTGTAAAATAAGTTAATTAGTCTTGGTATGTAAACATTGTAATGAAAAATTAAAATAAGTATTGTCAATTGTAAGTATCCTCAAGTGAAGGTGTCGTCAATATGAAGTATAACAATTAAACATTAATACTGGAAGAGTGTACAATTTAATTGTTGAACATGATCAATTAAACCATTAAGGGTATTTCGTTTATTAATACATAGAGGTACTATGTTGATATTGGGTCACCTATCGATTGAACAAATGAATATTGTTATTTATTATGCACCATTAATTTAATTACTATTACTATTACTATTATTGTTATTATTATTATTATTATTTAATTAATAATAAAAAATGATAATTGTCCTTTTCTATAAACCATAGTGGATCCCATAATTGATTAAATGGATTATTGAGTTAAGTAATTGACCAAATCATTCCAAGTAAGTTAAAATATTTTTTTAATAAATTATCGAGTAATCTGGATTTGTTTCCATGTTGAATGAAGAAGGAACATTAAAATAATGAATTAAATAAAGGGAGATATGAGGGAATAATTTTTAAATAATATTTTATTTTATACAATATGATTACTAGACAATATTACAAGTTAGAACATTTAGTGTCAAGTCAGGATGCGGGTAAACATTTAAGGCTTATGCCATTTCACATCTTGAAAGGTCAAACAAAATATATATTATTTTATTCAAAACACTTAACTAAGCGGTGGAGGGATTTTAATATTATTTACTTATTTATTTAAAATTGTCTCGGGAGTTTAAATATAATCCATAATTATCTTGCTTTGAGTAAAAAAAGAATTCAAATCAAAATAAGCCTACTTGATTAGAATTTCAATAATTTCACTGCTCGAGAGAAACAAGGATAATTTAAATAATATATAATCATCATTTTATCTTGAAAAGGGTGTTGCATTAATGATTGCTATTTCCAAAACCATGAAGGCTAGGGTAGTGGAGTGACAAGGAAGTCATGGAGGAGGAAAATTTATATAAAGGGAAGATTTAGCAAAGTAGCAAGGGTGGAGTTTTGGGGAGAAATGTGAGGATTTGTATTGAGAAGTGAAATATTTTGAGGAGGGGGAGAACTTGAGGCTTGGAGGAGGGAGAAAAATTCAATGGGGAGGGGAACAACTGACCGAATGGTTGGATTATTGAACTAAGGACAGGGTTTCTTTGTTATTATCGGTTGTGGGCTCGGGGGCTAGGATACCCATTGATTTCCTAGGGCCAACAAGATTGTAGCTGGTCGGTAGGGTGGACACATCATTTTGGGTTTCTAAGGGAATCTACGAAATATACTACATAAATCCTACTGCAATCTATGGATATAGGTATTCTATCGAGTTGAACTTAGATAAAAATGTATTTTTTTTTTAATTTTAAATTATGTGCATAATATCATGTTAAAAGAACAGATTTAAAATGAAAAGTCCTAAGTTTTCTGTTTATTTATTTGCACAAACATATAAATGTATATATATGTTGAAACCTTACATGTAGGAATCCATAGAATTCTCTATGATGTGAAAATAAAATAGAAACATAGATGGTTGATTTTTGTAGAAAACAAAACTTTGTATTTTTTTTTATATTTTAGTCATTTGACTCATTTACATAAGAAATACAAAAAAAAAAACGAAATAGAGACCCACTGCCAAGAATGGGCACTGCACTTGGTATCAGATCCAAAGGCTCAAAAACTTAGACCTTAGGGCCTACTCACACCTAAAATTATCAGGAATCTTACAGTACAAAACAACTGCATGCCACTTCCTAATACTATCTAGACAAAAACTTGAACAAAAAAATCTGAAATTTTGTGTAAGCATAGCATCCCCAACCTAGAAACATGAACTTAAAGTTTTGAATAAAATCTAGGAGGTTTCTTGTGAAATAAACCAACTCTTGTACTCCAAATATATGTCGGATATATTCTTCCTGTAAAACAACCAGAAAACATGGTTAATAAATATATATATGATCATGAATAAAATAAAACTATGCACAATCTGTCACTTCCAAAGGGCCGATCCCAACATCAACCAGAAAAGTATATAAACGTTCAAAATATTAAAACTCAATATATTTAGAACACATGCAAGATGTGTGTCCCCAAGCATTGAAGCTCAAAATATTGAATGCTATTTGAATGAAACCAAATATTGACTCTAATATGTGTCATTTTATAAGATATGGGAGAGGGAATGTAAGCTAACCACATTAGTTATAATTGTTTCACAAGTTAGTTGCTAACAATTAATTTAGCATAAGTGTAGCATATACCCACGGTTTACAAAGTTATGAATAACAACACAAATCGGGAATTTATTTTGGACACTACAACTTGGTGAATCCTCTGAATGCTCAAGTATTGCTGAATGAAACTAGAGTTATGGCTAGACACAGAGATGAAAATACAATCTAAGGGAAAGCTACACAACTAGATCTCGTGTTGGACACCTAATATGGTGTAACGATTTATGGATGGGCATATCCTGAAACTTGTAAATGGTGTAAATCAAAGTGAAGTTAATTTGAGATGAGGACCAATGAAAGAGTCCTGACAACGTTTTAGAATCAAACTAAAAGTATATATAGAAGACACGATCTTCCTATGAATCGCATTATAAACAATACAATCTAAATTGAAAAGGATGTTAATTATTTTATGGATAAGTATAGTAATGAAACTTGAATAGGTCAAATCAACAACCTATGCAAACATTAAACAAGATATAAGAACACTTACCTTGTGATAAAATGAGTAAATTTTGTGGATGTCGTTATGTCTAAACAAGAGGAGGCTCAATGGGACAAGTATAGCCCAAGATCTGCTACCTAGGAGGACGTAGAGACCATGCGTCGAGATTTTCCCGCACTATTTTGACCATAACTTCGGGACGCATTTTCCCGAAGGGTGGGTGTATGTAACACCCCATATTTTAACCAGGAATGCTTTTCAGACATACATTCTTCACTTTATTTTCTTATTATCTGATGGACTCAGGTAGACTGAGTAAACTATATTTTGGTACATTGGAATTGATTATAGGTTTTTGCTATGTTTATGATGTTACTATGCTTATGCTGATACTATGATTATGATGTTAGGATGTTACTATTCTCATGATGTCATTATTATGCTATGCGGTTATGATGTTGTAGTTATCATGAGGTTCCTTTCTTCATACTAATAGTTTATGTTTAATTATCGTCCTTGAAGAAATGTGATATATATCTGCGATGGTACGTGGATACCAACCTATGATGTGATCGATTTAATGATTTTTATGTGATGAAATGAAATTATATTGATAATATGGATCAACTGATGATTGAATGGAAACATTTGTTATAAATGTATGGTTGCAAAGTACTAATCCACATGACACAGGGGCTATGCAATAGCTGGATACTGCATAGGAAGTGTGGCACAATACCTATTTTGCAGAGAGCCTTGTTTACCAAAGTTGATGATACGATGACACATTCCAATAATATCGATAGAAATAGAGTATGATTTGATAGGGTATAGACCCAATATGTTGAGAGGGATGGATGTATTTCCCACCCTATGTTACTATGTTACCCGGAGTCGTTGGAGGGCCGTGCTGAGACACGCTCCCCAAGTTGTTGTGATGAGGATGGTTGGATTCCTTCTAGGAGAGGCTAGGTCCACTAGTTAGCCGACGCTATCACTCTCAAGTTCTATATGGTTAGGTCAATATAGCTGGCATCCACTTTTGTACTAGCAAAGGAAAGATAGAGAGGATGTGGGCGCTCGCTAGAGTGGAAGGATATGTTAGTTAGTACTGTTGAGGGTTCGGTATTCCTTGATGTTGATTTAGTGGTATTAGGTACCCTTACTTATACTTGATTGATTAAACTAACATAAACATAAAAATAACTAGATGAAATATTATAAGGTTAATTGATAAAAATAACCAATGATGTTTTAATAATATTACGTTATATGTATACTTGTTCTGTTGCATGAAGGATTTTTAGTATTAGTTAGATGTTATGCATATGAAATGTGAAGTATGTTTATAGAACATGTCGAACCTGTGCATACGTTGGCCACGCACGCACATTTTGTACATGCACGATAATATCGGTTTACAACATACTTATGAGGATTTAACAATGTTATAAGCTGTCATAGATAACTCAATTAAGGATTTAGTAAACGACTTAAGTAATAGATGGTCAAGTTTCTAATGTGTAAAATAAGTTAATTAGTCTTGGTATGTAAAAATGGTAATGAACACTTAAAACAAGTGTTGTCAATTGTAAGTATCCTCAAGTGAAGGTGTCGCCAATATGAAGTATAACAATTAAACATTAATACTAGAAGAATGTACTATTTAATTATTGATCATGATTAATTAAACCATTAAGGGTATTTCGTTTATTGATACACATAGGTACTATGTTGATATTGGATCACTTATTGATTGAACAAATGAATACTGTTATTTATTAGTCACCATTAATTTAATTACTATTATTAATAATTATTATTGTTTAATTAATAATCAACAAATTATATTTGTCCTTTTCTATAAACGATAGTGGATCCAATAATTTATTAAATGGATTATTGAGTTAAGTAATTGACCGAATCATTCCAAGTAAGTTAAAAGATTTGTTTAATAAATTATCGAGTAATCTGGATTTGTTTCCATGTTAATTGAAGAAGGAACATTAAATTAATGAATTAAATAAAGGGAGATATGAGGGAATAATTTTTAAATACTATTTTAATCTTATACGATATGATTATTAGAATTTATTACAAGTTAGAACAATTAGTGTTGAGTCAGGATGTGGGTAAACATTTAAGACTTATGCCATTTCACATCTTGAAAGGTCACACAAAATACATATTATTTTATTCAAAACACTTAACTAAAAGGTGGAGTGATTTTAATATTATTTATTTATTTAAAATTTTATCGAGTTTAAATACAATCCATAATTATCTTGCTTTGAGTAAACAAAAGGAAGTGAAATCAAAATAAGCCTACTTGATTAGAATTTCAATAATTTCACTGCTCGAGATAAACAAGGATGGTTTAAATAATATATAATCATGATTTTATCTTGAAAAGGGTGTTGCATTAATGATTGATATTTCCAAAACCATGAAGGCTAGGGCGGTGGAATAAAAAGGAAGTTATGGAGGAGGAAAATTTCTATAAATGGAATATTTAACGAAGTAGTCGAGGGAGATTTTTGGGGAGAACTGTGAGGATTTGTATTGAGAAGTGAAATATTTCGAGGAGGGGGACAATTGGAGGATTGGAGGAGGGAGACAAATCCAATGAGGATGGGAAAAATTGACTGAATAGTTGGATTATTGAACTAAGGACAAGGCTTCTATTGAGATTATCAACTGTGGGCTCGGGGGATAGGATATCCGTTGATTTCCTAGGGACAACAAGATTGGAGCTAGTTGGCATGGTCGACACATAATTTTGGGTTGCTAATGGAATATACATAATCTACTACATGAATCCTATTGCAATATATGGATCCAGGTATTCTACCGAGTTGAACTTAGATAAATTGTATTTTTTTTTAATTTTCAAATTGTGTGCAGAATATCATGTTAAAAGAACAGATTTAAAATGAAAAGTCCTAAGTTTTCTATTTATTTATTTGAAAAGACATATAAACGTATATATATATATATATATTGAAACATTACATGTAGGAATCCATAGAATTCTCTATGATGTGAACATAACATAGAAAAATAGACAGTTGATTTTTCTAGAAAACAAAACTTTGTATTTTTTTTTATATTTCAGTCATTTGAATCATTTAGATAGGAAATACAAAACAAAAAAATGAAATAGAGACCCAGGGCCAAGGATGGGAACTGCAGAATGCAAAAGAAGGTCAACTAAATGGATTGTAAGTCTACCTCGGCCAAAGAGGAAACTTGGATCTATGTATGAGATAGGGTCATCAACATTCTAGAGTTAAAATTCAACGCAAGCATCCGAACTAGTCTCATTTCACTTGAAGAATTTTGGAACAAAGACATAAATTTAATTTGGGGTTAAAATCCCTAAACATGATTAAAATTTGAAAAAATATTCCTTAACCTTGTGAAGGATGCACATACATTCGAGTTAACAAAAAAAAATCCTATCAAAATTTTTTCCGGGGTTTAATCATGTCGAGTTCCGGGACAAAATGATAGTAAATATTTCCAAACATGAAGTAAATCAGAGAAGCTCAAAAAAATAAGTCAATGGTAAACACCAAACCAACAACCCTCTATTTCTCAACAAGTGGATTAAGTAATTTGACAAAAAAATTGGACTATGAATTTGGAAGATATCATCGAGAAAGAAATATGAGTTTATCTTACCAACCAAAAGAATATTACAACTCCAATCCCCAACCAGTGCCGAATATCTTCAACCATTCCCAAAAATCACACCATTAAAGACTCTGAGAATGAGACAAATGAACTAGGTCCGAGTCAACAAACTAGATATGAGTTGAACAAACTAGAGCGAGGCCTCTACCAAATAGTTTGAATAACTCAACCCTGATATTTATTCAACCCTAGTATGTGTTGAGATATTGTAACTTCAAAGAATATTATATTTGTATTTTATTATTCTGGAGATGTTTCATTCCTCCTTAAAGATCTTATTGTATATCCAGAGATGTTTATTCCTCCGTCCGAATGTGGCAACTTGGGTTATTAGACTTCCCTAGTGGGGGTCGGCCTTGTATGTGTTATCTGGGTCAAAGGGTTATTAGACCACCCTAGAGGGGTCGGCCCAGTCCGTTGTAGTGGGGTATTTAACCCAATGGTTAAATACGAGCCTACATGATTTGTGTAAAAGACAAGTCGGAGTAGTGTATAAATAGAGGAGGTGTATTCCTCATTTGACACACACTCACTCACTTGAGAGTGGCGCACTTGTGGAGGAGAGGTCTAGTATGGAGAAGGAGGAGCTTATGCTCAGGGTTACATCTTTGTATATTGCTGGTCATCTATATTGAGGAAGCTTTACTGGGTTTTCTACCCCATGAGGGTTTCCCAAGATAAATTTGTGTCTCTTGTGTTTATGTTGTGCTTGTTGTTTCTTCAGTGATCCTGTATATGCTATTATTGTTAAATGGAATGCAATGCTACTATTTTATGTCTTAGCATATTAAATATTAACATGGTATCAGAGCTAACCTAAAGGAAGGCAATGTATGGCACTTACGACACTTGCTTTACTTACGACAATTTGAAGGTTAGGGTTTTATATAGCAAACACCAGTCATCGGGGAACTTTCACCATAAATCCATTTTGGAAACGGTTCAGGATCTGAAACCTTTACAGGTCGTAGATAACATCTCCAAGTATCTTGTGTCCAAAGGACACCCTCAGATTCGTTGTACTTTGTAAGTTATGATCAGTACAAGTTAGGGTTTCTGCCTCTTCTAGATCTCAGTCAAAATAAGGTGACCTAGGAAAAAAGGTCATAACATGGGCTAGGAAGCTCCAAATGAAAATTTGTAAAACGTGACAGATAGTACACATACTGTACTATCTCAGGAATGTTTTTCCGAGGCCGAAGTTGAACCAGTGACACGTGGCACACCGTACAAGTTCGCTCTCCTATTTTATCCCATAAACAGGTCACATTGCGACACTTGGCATAACTTGGGCTAGGAAGCTCCAAATGAAATTTCGTAAAATGTTATAGGTAGTAAACAGACTGTACTATCTCAGGAAACGGTTTCAGAGGCCGAAGTTGAAGCAGTGACACGTGGCACGTCGTACAAGTTCGCTCTCCTGTTTTATCCCATAAACAGGTCACGTTGCGACACTTGGCATAACTCTCTCTCTGAAAATCCAATTGAGGTCAGACCTGTCGGGATGGAAAGATGACAGGTCAGGCTACCATAGAAAAATATTTCAGACCCTGTGGAGTGAAAAGTTCGGAGTTACTACAGAAACAATTAGGTACATATTTCTATCAAAATAGAATTATTTTTGGAGCACCTTCATTCATGGCTTCCGGAATTTAGGGTTTCGGAGAAAGTTAGAATTTTTGGAATTAGAATCCATGGCTGAATGCTACTCAGGAATATCGAAATTTAGAGACCAAGATTGAATTTTTTGGTTGGGTATAAGACCGGGCTTGATCAAACCCCAGTTCGGGATTTTGATTGGAAAGATGGAAAATTAGGGCTTCAGCAAAAGTTGGAATTTTTGAAGTCTGTAACCACGGCTGGAAGCTCCTAAGAAAAATAAGAGTTTAGAGCCTTGGATCAAACCTTTTTATTGGACAAAAGGGTGGGCTTCATCAAACCCTAGTTCGGGTTCCTGTCCAGAAGATCTAGAAGTTTCGAAGGCAATTTTGAGGGGTCAAATTTTGGAGATTTCAAAATTGAAGTATGCTAGCAAGACACATCCTTCCATCCATTCAGAAGTGTGAAAGTCAAAAATTGAATTTTTAGGGTTTCTCTAGAAAACCCTAATCAAGCTCCAGATCAAGTTTCAGGGGGAGTTGAGGCTAAGGCCTTACATAAGAAGACTACAAGAAGTCTCGACAGGTATGACTTAAGGAGGTTCAGGTATGTCTTGAAATTTGATTCTTTATTAAGTTCATGATGTGTTTGTCTTCATATTATTTATTAGTACAATCTTGATTAATGTTAGAATTGTCTTATCACCCTAGTAACCGTATGAATGCATGTGAATGATCGAAGACATTCATTGATTAGGGCTATATGATTGTACTAATGCATTATGGTGTTGTGTGAGGTTGATGTTGTCTGCTAACAAGATATAGGTACATCACAAAAGACAAATCAAGTTCCATGACCATGACAACATGAAGACAAAGACTCATCCATAATCTTTGTTCTACTTACGAGGTATGTATGACTTTGTTATATTATGCTTAACCTATGAGACATGCAGGTTCTAGCTCAGGATCTCTAAATCATTGAAGAGATTGTTTAGGTATGTTGTACATAACTAAGCAGGTATACTAATCCAGGTATGTTTTCTTATGTCAAGTTAGAATCTTACCTTGTGTTAGGATCCCTTATATAAGTATACTTAGTATGATTGGTTATGCTTATTCATAAAGTTAGTAATCAAGGGTTTATGCATATTATGTCTCTTGTCTTGATGATTTAATTAACCAGAAGAGTACTATGATCAAACAAGAATATGCATGAGTAAAAGAAGACTTCCTTGAAACCCTGAATACTAATGATCATGACTAGACATATTCAAGATTATTTAGAATTAGAATGTTTTGAGAATATACTAATGAATGTATGTTTGTGTATGAGATCATGAGGATGACACTAGTGCACACTTGAGCATGCACAGTGGTACAGAATGAATAGAAGTTCAAAAGACATATAGAAGATCAAGCGGGAGGCAACCACACAAACATAAAAGATAAGTATTTGAGTTGTTATTTGAAATAGTAAATGATATTGCTTGTATGCATATTTGTATTCCTAGAATATATCATGCTGAGTGTAAACATTCATAGAGCATTGAACATTATACTACTAATATGCATATGATTGGTAAGTTGGACAAACATTCCATTGTTGCTTGTCTAGAATGAAACCTATTTGCTCACATGCTGAGAGCTGTGCACACTCTCGATAGTATGTTCTGGTAGAGATGGAAGGCATCTAGATAGACACTGTATGCATACAGGATATGGGAAAGTGTTGTGCCAAAGTATTGGTCAAAATAGTTGCATAACTATGTAAATGATATCTGTATGCATAATAGGTTATCATGTCAATATGATTTGATGATTATGAAGTATTACTAATCATGTACTTAATTTTGAATTGTAGGAAAGATCATGATGAATGATGAACACTGAACAAGCGATGGATTTTCAACAAACAATTTACAAATCAAAGACACTATAGAAGGCTTGTGGCTAGAAGATTCTCTTAGAAAGAGGAAGAGAATCATGATGAGATGTTTGCTCCAAGTGGCTAGATAAGACCATTATCTTAATGGTGTAATTAAAGAAGAAGTGTGAATCAGGTTCTGTATGGGTTCCCAGGATCGATAATCAATTGATGAGCTTAATGATCACCATGGGTGATGTGGATCTCAACCTTTGCTACAAGGTTGAATATGGTTTCTCTACACAGATGTTGATTGGGCAGAAATTGTATCAGACAGGAAGAGCACATCAAGAGGATGTTACTGTCTAGGATCAGCCATGATCTCATGGTTTAGAAGGAAGCAATCTAGTGTGGCTCTCAGCACAAGCGGAATATATGGATGCTTGCTCTGCTAGTTGTGAAGCGGTATGGCTTTATAATGGACCCAACTGTGATCCTATGTGACAAACAGAGTTGTACCAAAATGGTAGAGAATCCAATATTCCATGATAAGTCAAAGCACATAGAGATCTGACATTTCTATATACAAGATATGGTGCAGAAAAGAATTAAAGTTCGAATTTGTAACAAGTTACTGATGTACTAACCAAACCCCCACCTCAAGTAAAGTTTTCCGAGACAAACTTAAAATAGTTCAGAAGGACCCTCCTCGAAAGGGGGAGCGATGTGATCACTTATGATGAGATTGCCCGCATCGACAGTGAGGTCGATGATGTGGATACCTATATTGGTGATGCTGACAGAGAGGTTGGTGGATGGTCCTTAGACAGGGTCTAAGGTGACAAGGGGATTGCATCATCCTTGAACACATGTTCTAAAAGAGAGCCGTAGACGTATGTCTTCGAGAATGAAGTCCTTGGTGGACATGAGGGGATTGGATCATCCCTGGACTTCAGTCCTAAAGAGAGCCATAGACGTATGTCTTCGAGAATGAATTCCTTGGTGGACATGAGGGGATTGGATCATCCCTGGAATTCAATCCTAAATAGAGTCGTAGACGTATGTCTTCGAGAATGAATTCCTTGGTGGACATGAGGGGATTGGATCATCCCCGGACTTCAGTCCTAAAGAGAGCCGTAGACGTATGTCTTCGAGAATGAAGTCCTTGGTGGACATGAGGGGATTGGATCATCCCTGGACTTCAGTCCTAAAGAGAGCCGTAGACGTATGTCTTCGAGAATGAAGTCCTTGGTGGACATGTGAGGATTGAATCATCCTTGGATTTCATTCCTAAAGTGAGCCCTAGACTGGGTCTCCAAGAATGTAGTCCTGAATGAACAGGTAGGGGATTGTATATTCCCCAGACTTTGGTCCCAGAATTGATCTGTAGACTGATGTCTCCGAGAATTGAAGATAGGACTGCATCGTCCCTGGACCTCGGTTCAAAATGTACGTGACAAGATTGCATTGTCCCTAGACATGAGACTTGTCTTAAAGTGATAAGGACTGATCATCCTGGAACTTGATATGGATTGCATCGTCCCTAGACATGAGACTTGTCTTAAAGTGATAAGGATTGATCATCCTGGAACTTGATCGGGATTGCATCATCCCTAGTCACGAGACTTGTCTTAAAGTGATAAGGACTGATCATCCTGGAACTTGATCGGGATTGCATTGTCCCTAGACATGAGACTTGTCTAAAACTAATAAGGACTGATCATCCTGGAACTTGATCGGGATTGCATCATCCCTAGACATGAGACTTGTCTTAAAAGTGATAAGGACTGATCATCCTGGAACTTGATCGAGATTGCATCATCCCTAGACATGAGACTTGTCTTAAAGGTACGTGTGAGGACTGCATCGTCCATGAACTCGGTTCAAAATGTACGTGATGGGATTGCATCGTCCCTAGACATGAGACTTGTCTTAAAGTGATAAGGACTAATCATTCTATAAGTAGATTGGGATTGCATCATCCCTAGACATGGTGAGGTGTCTTAAAGTGATAAGGACTAATCATCCTGTAAGTAGATTGGGATTGCATCGTCCCTAGACATGGTGAGGTGTCTTAAAGTGATAAGGACTAATCATCCTGTAAGTAGATTGGGATTGCATCGTCCCTAGACATGGTGAGGTGTCTTAAAGTGATAAGGACTAATCATCCTGTAAGTAGATTGGGATTGCATCGTCCCTAGACATGGTGAGGTGTCTTAAAGTGATAAGGACTAATCATCCTGTAAGTAGATTGGGATTGCATCGTCCCTAGACATGGTGAGGTGTCTTAAAGTGATAAGGACTAATCATCCTGTAAGTAGATTGGGATTGCATCGTCCCTAGACATGGTGAGGTGTCTTAAAGTGATAAGGACGAATCATCCTGTAAGTAGATTGGGATTGAATCGTCCCTAGACATGGTGAGGTTTCTTAAAGTGATAAGGACTAATCATCCTGTAAGTTGATTCGGGATTGCATCATCCCTAGACATGGTGAGGTGTCTTAAAAGGATAAGGATTGATCATCCTGTAAGTTGATCTGGATTGCATCATCCATAGACATGAGAGATGTCTTAAACTGAGAGGGACTGATCATCCCGTAAGTGGATCAGGATTGTATCATCCGTGGACCTATGTCCTAAAGTGAGAGGGATTCATCATCCCGTAATAGGATCTTGTGTGTTGCAGAGTATGCTGCTATGTATTGATGATAGATGTATTAGTGAGAATACATGATTTTGATGATAGATGTATTAGTGAAAATACATGCTTTTAATGATAGATGTATTAGTGAGAATACATGCTTTTGATGATAGATGTATTAGTGAGAATACATGCTTTTGATGATAGATGTATTAGTGAGAATACATGATTTTGATAATAGATGTATTAGTGAGAATACATGCTTTTGATGATAGATGTATTAGTGAGAATACATGTTTTTTTTGATGATATATGTATTAGTAAGAATACATGTTTTGATGATAGATGTATTGGTGTGGATACTAATACAGATGATCTAGATGCTGTAGATCGAGATGATCCAAATGCTGTAGATCGAGATGATCCAGATGCTGTAGATCGTGATGATCCAGATGTTGTAGATCGAGATTATCCAGATGCTGTAGATCGAGATGATCCAGATGCTATAGATAGAGATGATCTAGATGCTGTAGATCGAGATACTGTAGATCGAGATGATCCAGATGCTGTAGATCGTGATGATCCAAATGCTGTAGATCGAGATGATCCAGATGCTGTAGATTGAGATGATCTAGATGCTGTAGATCGAGATGATCCCGATGCTGATGATCGTATGATGACGATGCTGATGATCGTGAGGATCCAGATGTTGATGTTGTTGTAGCTGTTCGAGTGCTGCAGAAGATAAAGACTCAGTACTGAAGATGTTGATATTCCAGTATTGAAGATGTTCCAGTAACTGCTTGAGTTACTGATGATGTTGAGAAAGCTTCCAATGATTTATAGATGTATCATGTATGATGTTGATGACTCCTTGCTCGTGCAGATGCTGTTACAATATCCTTCTCGTTAAGGGGGAGTGTTGAGATATTGTAACTTCAAAGTATATTATATTTGTACTTTATTATTCTGGAGATGTTTCATTCCTCCGTGAAGATCTTATTGTATATCCGGAGATGATTATTCCTCCGTCGGAATGTGGTAACTTGGGTTATTAGAATTCCCTAGTGGGGGTCGTCCCTGTATGTGTTATGTGGGTCAAAGGGTTGTTAGACCACCTTAGTGGGGTCGGCCCAGTCAGTTGTGGTGGGGTGTTTAAACCAATGGTTAAATACGAGCCTACTTGATTTGTGTAAAAGACAAGTCGGAGTAGTGTATAAATAGAGGAGGTGTATTCCTCATTTGACACACACTCACTCACTTGAGAGTGGCGCACTTGTGGAGGAGAGGTCTGGTATGGAGAAGGAGGAGCTTATGCTCAGGGTTACATCTTTGTATATTGTTGGTCATCTATATTGAGGAAGCTTTACTAGGTTTTCTACCCCATGAGGGTTTCCCAGGATAAATTTGTGTCTCTTGTGTTTATGTTGTGCTTGTTGTTTCTTCAGTGATCCTGTATATGCTATTATTGTGAAATGGAATGCAATGCTGCTATTTTTTGTCTTAGCATATTAAATCTTAACAATATGGTATATGACAGAGGAAAAAACCAAGGGTGGATTACCATGAAATAATTATCAATACTGATAGGAAGTATCATGAAAGAACACCTATCTCTACTTCATCTAATATCACCTTTTGAAATTTTCACACACACACACACACACACACACATATGAATGTATGTATTTTATAAGTATGCATTTCACACACACATATATGTTATGAAAACTTAAACATAAGTCCAAATCATAAAGTTTGGAGTCCAATGTTAACAATAAAGCTTCATTCTACGCAATTTAGATTTAGGGTTTAAAATATATATAATAAACTTGATGTGGTATAGATTTTGTTTCATTTATATACATGCCAAATTTTAAGGTTATCGCATAGACTAAGGTAAAGTAATTAATATTAGTTTTTATTTAAAATAACTAATACGCCAACACACAATTTTATATAACTCAAATAGAATTAATCGATGCAACTTGGAATTCATACCATCATAAACTAAAGTCAAGAAGGATACAATTACCTTCATTTACAAACAACAATAAGGTTCCAGGTTTTAAATATACATTTCTAACTAGAACATCCTAGTCATTATTCTTATGTATAATGGAGTAAGTGTGCATTAGCGACAAGTATTGCTATGCGTGTAAGACTTACTTCAATTAATAATTGTATTTATTTCTTATTATTATTTTTTTGTCATATATAGATTAGGTACATTACATAATCCAACAAAAATGGAAAATATTCACTTGCATATTAAGGTGTGATGAAATTTCACTTGATCTAAGCTCCAAATAAAACAATCTCTGACAAAAATGTTCCATATCCTCCTAGATCTTTAAATAAGATTCCAATAGGAAAAACCCTAACTACTTGTGGTCCCATAATTAATGAGTACCAAATACCTAGTGGGCCTTAATTAATAGAGGGACCATTTTTACATTAAATAATTATCCACTACTATCTAGATGGCCTGAGTCAAAGGAGACGACCGCTTAGATTAATTGACTAACTCCTATGTAGCCTAAAGTAGAGAAGTTAGGGTAAGACTCTAACATGTCCCCCACTTCAAGAGTAGTGTTGTACTCAAGGATAAATGTGATAAAATTGTTACATAATCCCTATTAGTTATCATGTGGCATCTTTTGGTTGTATATATTTTTTCTTGTCCCCTCCCATAGAACTGATCGACGGTGGGAACATGACGGATCCGCGGGGTGCTAAAATTCACCTCTAAGGCCGTATTATCAAATTCATGAAAATTTTAACGTGTGTGCAATGCATATTAAAAATACACAGTGGAATTAAAATCAATTACACACACATAGCATGCATGTATCAGCATTTTCATCATAGGCATAGCAATCAAATCATGCGCATAAATAACTCATGTTATGCTAATAATTGGCATTCAATTTTGATAACTCAAATTGGATCATCTAATTCAATTCGACATAAACAAACAGTCATTCATAACATATAAATTCGGCATAATGAGAAACAACAATGAACACTTATCTTTGATTGAAGTTGTCCCAACAACTGGATATGGAAGAGCAACGTTCCACCCAACCATAGGTATTTGTCCAGCCTATATTATTTGAGCTGAGAGACCACCCCCGAGCTGGGCTATGTATCCACTAAGGAGGAAATAATTAGGCTCGCTCACATCCATAGTCACAAATACTCATGCTAAGCCATCACAAAGTTGGGTTTGTCAAGCGTGTAGGGAGATAGAGAAGGAGAATGTTAAGCCAGTGAGCTCAACCATAGAGATATATGCATCTCAATTGATCTCAGACAACCTCGACATCCACAATATCTACCACACACAACATAAGGAAGGTCCCCTTCTCTGCTACACAGCCCCTCAGGCGCCCTTCCCTCTACTGGTCTTCAGGGTGGGCATAGAAAGATCCAAGCTGCTAGATCCACAAAGATTCTTTCCTTCATTGGATTTATCAAGCAATTTCAACCTATGATAACTCTCCCAAATCGACCCACTCTTGGATTTTCCGAAATTCTGATCACGTGACTCCCAAAAACGGAATTGAATTTCCTCGCGTCCAAATCTGATTTTTCATATGTATTTATGGGTATTTGGCACTCTCAAATTTGCCCTAGGGTTTATGTATATGGATCCCCCATTGGATTTTTCTCCTCACATCAAATTTTGGAAGTTTTTGGCACTTAAAATTGTGGCTTCTTCCTGGTTGCAATTTTCGCAATTATTCACTACCGGGCATGCAGGATAGCTGAGAATTGATGTATGGCTGCTCAACAATGTTATGGGGATGATGGAAAAATGAATTCCCATTAGGAAATTAACATATGGGCCAAGTAAATTGAGCCCATAACCTGCCATATGAATTTATGAGCTTTCTCGTGCTCCATTACAGAGTTAAATGTCAACATGCTAGTAAAAATGGGTTCTCAAAATGACACTTGGAAACAAAGGATTGAATCCCCCAACCCCTCACATCTCCCTAGTGGATACATTCAACCCCCTCATTTTTAATTGCTTCCATAGCCAGTTCTTGGAATTCTATTTACATGATTTTACAATTCCCATGGTTTACTAACACATGGTTCACAAAATATAAATTACTTGCCTTTACAAGCCATTCGTTCGCTAGTGGGACCTTGGCCTTGAGCTCCACACTACGAACCATAAACCACATATTTACAATATTTACACATAAGCCAATAATTTGTAGGGTCATAATTGGCGTATTACATATTTCCACTCGATCAAGACTTCTTTGACCATGTGCTTGTGCAATTGATGCTCTTTGGTATCTAGTACTACTTCTAGTTAGAGCCAAAATGGATCATTTTTCATTAATTTATGGTAATTTTCTCTGGACTTTACAATTTTATTTCACAAAATTCTTGAGGGAAGACACATGAAATTCTAGATGAAACTTGGAGTGATCTAGAGGAGTGGTCTAGAGAAAATTAACAAACTAGTGAGCTTAATTTGCTCATATATTCATCAACACTCTTAACCAACATTTACAACCTTGATTTACTAGACAACAAATCGTGCACTTCACTACATTACACTATTACATAACTATTACATCTTATTTATAGATGCAATACATACACTATCTCATGGCACCTGAGTTAGTTACAACCAACTGCTCATTAATTACAATCCATAACTTCCTAACCCCTTTCATTTATTCTACTATAATCAACTTGACATAGTCAAAATTTGGCTGATCACCCGTTGAGTTTCTACTCATTCCTATATTCATCGAATTATTGTCAACCAATCATTTGTTATTGACTAAACAACTATTGTGGTCTGCCAATTGACTAGAATTTCACCATTTGTCAACTTCCAACTCTAGTTAAGTTGTAGACTAGTTGACTATTAATTTCAACCGTCGATTTCATGCAAAGAACATAAAATTCCCAACATTATCTCACTTGTTGTTTTCTTTGCACAAACAAGATATTTCATATTTTTAGTTCACTTAAGAAGCCATGACATAACCATCGATTCCATGCACTAGGAAAAATTCTTGGTACTCACTGACTTGGTCAATGAGTCTAGAACATTCTTTATAGTTTCTACCTTTTTCTGCAGCACCTTCTAGTTTTCTACCATTTCTCTCACAAAATGGTACTGTACATCAATATGCTTTGTCTTTGAGTGATATGCTAGGTTCTCTACTAAGAAGATTGCACTCTGATTGTCACAATCCAACATAATAGCATGAATACCAAACCCAACCTATGAACACAATCTATGCAACCAAAAAACTGTTGATGTATTTGTAACTTCAGAAGATATTCACTTGTATATTGTATGTATTACATTTTTACTTTATTGTATCCCCAACAGATATGTATTATTTCTCCGATTGGAAGTGTCGTCATTTGCATTTGCAAGTGTCGCAAGTTACATTGTAAGTGACATAACTTATATTTGATGGGTAATTAGACCACCTTAGAGGGGTCGGCCCAGTATGGGTTAAAGGGTTATTAGACCACCCTAGTGGGGTCATCCTATTGACAAGTGGTAATGGGTTAATAGACTCTCCAAAGGGAGGTTGGCCCAGTCAGAGTTAAAGGCAGGTCAAGTCATTGTATAAATAGAGAGTGTGACTCTCTCATTCTATTCATTCATTCACTCACTTCGCATTAGTGAGAGAGAGGAGGAGTGATCACAAGTGGATGAGGAGAAGCTACTAGGATACTATCTCTTATTTTTGGGTTTTGTATTGGTGCTCATTCTATCTCTAAGGAAGTTGCGGGGTTTTTCACCATCTTGGTTATCCCCAGTGAAATGCTTTGTGTCTCTTGTCTCCTCTTGTCTCTTATGTTTGATATGCTGTACATGTTGTTCTCTCAGTTAAGATCCTATATCATATTGAATTAAATGATGAAAAAATAACATGGTATTAGAGCTAGCCTGAAGGAAGGCATTGTATGGCATTTACGACACTTGTTACACTTGCGACAAATTGGAAGCTAGGGCTTGGTTTAATAAAAACTAGTCATCCTGGCACTTTCGCTATAAATTAGTTTTGGCGAATGTTCAGTATCTGAAAATTTTACAGGAAGAATATAAAATGTTCATGTACCTTGTGTCCGAAGATCAGCCTCATATCCATTGTAATTTGTGAGATATGATCCGTACAAGTTAGGGTTTCTGCCTCTTCCAGAATGCGGCCCTAAACAGGTGACCAAGAAACAAAGGTCATATCTCAGGATACGAATCCCCAAATGGAATTCCATAAAAATTGGAAGTTAGGGAATGGAATGTAGTTTCACAGGTCCGAGTTTTAGAGGCCGAAGTTGAAACAGTGACACTTGGCACTCCGTACAAGTTTGCTATGCTGTTTCATCCCATAAATAGGTCATGTTGCAACACTTAGCATATCTCTCTCATAGAGAATCCATTTGAGGTTATATCTGTGGGGTTGGAAAGATGACAGGTTGGTCTACCACAAGCCTAATTTTTAGATCCCGAGGATCTGAAATTTCAGATATACATCAGAAACAATATGGCATATATTTCTGTGAAAACAGAATTGGATTCTGAGCACTTTCATTTTTGGCTTGTCGCTGCTGCAGGAAATTAGGGATTTTGACAGAAGTGGAATTTTGGAGTTCTCTCAGCATAATATTTATCTCCTCAGCAAAATCTAAATTTAGATACCAAGATCGAAGTTTTTGGTTGGGTAGAATCCCGGGATCTATCAAACCTTAGTTCGGGTTTTGGTCCAGAAAACCATAAAACCAGAAAACCAGATTTTGATAGAAGTTGTAGATCTGAAATTCATATGTCAATTTTGAGGGGTGAATTTTTGGAGTTTTCAAAATATGAGCACACCATCTTGATCACCTCAGTCAATTGCATCTCCCTATCTAGGCAAAAGTTTGAAATTCCAAGTTTGAATTTTTAGGGTTTCTTTGTCAAATTCTAGCCAGCTCTAGACCCAGTTCCAACAAATCAAAGTGGATTTGGTTAATCCTAGAAGAGAACGAATTGGACACCTACATAAGTGAAGAAGTTCTAGTTCTAGAGGGAGATGAGGCTAAGGCCATACATAAGAAGTCTACAAGCAATCTCGATAGGTATGACTTGAGGAGATACATGTATGTTTTGAAATATGTTCATGATATGTTTGTCTTCATATTATTGAGGTTAGTACAATCTTGATTAATTTTTAGACTTGTCTTATCACCTTAGTAAAAATATGAATGCATGTGAATGATCGAAGACATTCATTGATTAGGGTTATGACACTTATGATTGTACTAATGCACTGTGGTGTTGTATGAGGATGATGTTGTCGACTAACATGAAAGGTACATCAAGAAAGACAAATCAAGTTCTAGATCAAGAACATATGACCATGGTGACATGAAGTCAAAGACTCATCCATAGCCATTGATCACATAGAATCTCTACTTACGAGGTATGTATAATTTGGATCTACAATGCTTAACTTATAAGATATGCAGGTTACTTGCACAAGGTCTCTAAATCATTGAAGAGAACAAAGAAGACATTGTTTGGGTATGTTAGACATAACTAGCAAACATGATAATCCAGGTATGTTTTTTCCTATATCAAGTTAGAATCCTACCTTGTGTTAGATGTTATATAAGTATATTTTTTGTATGATTGATAATGATTATTCATGAAGTTATAGGTTTGAGTAATCATGGGTTTATGCATATTATGCTTCTTACTTTGATTAATGATATAACAAACTAGAAGAGTCCTATGGTCAAATAAGAATATGCACGAGTAAAAGAAGTCCTCCCTGAAACCTTGAATACTAATGCTTGTGATAAATTACCTGTGTATGAAATGACCATGACCATACATGTTTAAGATTATTTATAATCATAATGTTTTGATAGCATTGAGATTATACTAATGAAGTATGATTATGTATGAGATCTTGAGGATGACACAATGATGACACTAGTGCACACTTAAGCATGCATAGTGGTCCAAGATGGATATAAGTTCAAAGACATAAATGATATCATAAAGGAAGCAAAGATCAAGAGGGAGCACACTCCAGTAGTTCTTGCAAGGCAGTAAAGATTGAGAGGGAGTCCACCCAACAAGCAAACAAAGATAAGTATTTGAATTGTCATTTCTTATTACTTAAATGATGTTGTTCATTCATGTACATACTTATGTTCCTAGATTTAGGATATACATTATGCATTTTAGAAAAGTTGCATTAATGAACAAGATACTACTAATATAGTAATGGGTAAGTGGCCTATGGTACTGTACAACACTCCATTGCTACTTATCTAGAATGAAACCTCTTTGTTGGCATGTTGGAGTAGTGCACACTATTAACAATGTTCTGGTAGATATGGAAGGCATCTAGAAAGTTACGGGATATGGATAAATGTTGTATTGAAGCATTGGCTAAGATAATTGCATGGCTGTATGACATATGTCTTTATGTGTAAGAATTTGTTCTAAAATCTATGAGATGTTTCTAATCATGCAATTGAACTTGTCTTGTAGGAAAGACCATGTACCATCACCTACAAGAGATACTTGTATCGAAGAACAAGTGACAAAGAATCAACAAATCCAGAAAACTACCTATTGAAGATAATGAAGAATATGAATTTCCCAGGATCAAGGATGTAGTAATGGAAGGATGCCATGATCGAGGAGTACTAGTCAATCATGAAGAATGATGCCTGGGATGTGGTCCCGAGAAGGATTGTTTTTTATTAAAATTAATTTGAGTTGGATTTCTCCAACCAATAGAATTTCAATAATTTTGGTCAATGACTATAGTTGAGTTGGACATTTAGAAATCAATTATGCTTATGTGTCATATTTTTATTTAATATAGCTAACTCCATATGAAACTCACATTGGTTAAGCTTGTGAAAAGTTATCTCGAAATACGATAAATATACTTGAAATATTAAAAAGGTAGTGGAGTCTTTTTGAAATACTAAAAAGATAGTGGAGCCTTTTTGAAATACTAAAAACATTTATACAATTAATTTTAAAATAACATTAAGGTATTAATTAAAAAGATAGTGGAATCATTTTGGAATACTAAAAACATTTATAGAATTAATCTTTAAAAAACATTAATTTTAAATAGAGTTTTTTTTAAATACAAACCTCTTTTTAAAATTGGTATAGTTTTTAAATATTACATTCTTGATTAATTAAATTAAAACTTTAGTAATATAAAATAAAAATTTATATTATTATAAAATATCTAAATATACTTAATTACTGTGACTAAAACATTTAAATACTAAGGTAAAATTAAAAAAATTAATATTTTTAATAATGCTAAATAATATCTAATAAAGTCCCTCATGGATTCTTCATCTTTTCCTAATGCAATGGTTGATCCAATTTCATCCACTATTTATAAGAGAACATTTTTCAATCTTATTTTTTTAAATAATGTTAATTTGATGAAACTCCCACTTTTTTAACCTAGTGAATTTTGGTTTAGCCAACATTTAACTAGTCTCCTAATAAATGAAATAATAAAAAATAAGGACTCAAATAGGTTGTCTAACCAACCCACAAATGCCTATTTTCTGTGATTTTTTATCCTATCAACAAGGGCATCATTTGCGCAAGCTGTCAAAGTATTTCCTTGTGCCATATACTGAAGGAGACATTTGTCAAAAACAAACAGCTAAACCTAAACACTACAAATGCATATTTTCAGTGCATTTTTTATCATTGCAACAAGGGCATCATTTGCACAAGCTGTCAAAGTATTTCATGGTTCCATATACTGAATACATTTGGAAAAAAAACTCCTGAAGCGTGGAGCTGTTTACAGGGTGTGACAAAATCGTGGACTTCATTATGCAGCTTAAATATTGTATTTTTGCCCGATGATAAACCCCCTTCACTTCTGGGCATGACTGCTAAAGCATGAAGGTGTGAAGCTGTTTGCAGGGTGTTCCTTCACTACTCATGGGCCAAAAAGAAAAGGGGACTCATATCAGAATGCTTTCCAACTTGCCTTTCGTCATAGGATCACAGGGCTCTCAGGGCTCAGCTTCAGAGGCCTTCGGCTACTTCAGAAGCTCAGAATGATTCTCACATCTCCACATTCCACATTTTTGGGACTTGGACTCTGAGGAGAGGTTTGTAGATATTGATCTGTTACTCTAACTAAGGAATTGGTATTAAATAGGGGGCTCTCAAGGAAAGGATGCTAGACAAAGTGATAACCTGCACTCGTTGAAGCCTAGTCGAAAACAACAGAGCGAGCTACGATCCCATCATTATTTACAGAGGGCTGCATTCTGGTCCACAATTTTCTTGTAAAGCTTCAAACCACTTATAGTTGTTGTTAAAAAAAAAAGACATACATTACTTGGACTGCAACTGAATTTAAATGCTGCTCCAGTAAATTCAGAGTTTTGCTCTTTTTCATTATAGCCTTAGACTCGAGAGAGTTTTAATCTAAAATATTTCAGCTGTGTGCATGTGAACAAGTCTAAATATGGAAGAAGACACTGATCTTATTTCATTGGCTATTGTAATCTTTGGCTATCATGAATTCATTCAAAATAGATTGCTCTTGCTGGGGTTAGGATTCAAATTTTGATATTAATCTTTCAATAAATTCATCTGCACTAGTTATTTGATGGTTTAGTTGGATTTCCCATTATGTAACTAGTGTTTCACTCAAATATTTCTACATGTATCTACCCGCCACATGGATTAAGGGGATGGTCACATAAAAAAAAGGAGCTTAAACTTGTACATTTGGGAATGTTATTCACTGTTTAAACTTTAAAGGCATAAAGTTGCACATCTGAAAAGTTTATTTGTAGATCTGAAGTTTTTCTTGTTGATTGAGGTTCGAAAACATGTATTTGAAGATATCTTATCAGCAAATTTCCGCAGGGATAACCCCATAGAATTGGCAATCACTGAACTGGAGCAAGAGTGAATGTGCCAGTGACAGAGGCACCTTCCCTAAAATGTCCATTTGGAACCCCTTAAGAAATTTCTGGCACATTTCTCAATGGACAATCTCAGGTGATAACAATATGAAATTAGAATCTTAGGAGTGTTACCTGCCAAACCTGCACTTTAGACTCTAAATTGTTACTAAGGTGAGAAAGTGGGGTGAGGGATCTAGTAACTTTACCTATTGTTGCAATTCTACACCAATGCCTTTGGTAGGATCATTTATATTTCTGTGTTGCTCATTAAGTTATTTATGCATTCTAATATAAATTTTTGAGTTAAGCATATTACAGCCTTCAGCTGGAGCAAATTCCTTTATTTGAATTTGTAGTAAGACAACCATCTCTATGACTTGTAATAGGGAAAGGAGTCTTGACTACTTGGGGCTTCCATATCACAACTCGCTATGTCCACCAAATTAGAATTGGTTCTGTGGAGGATGTCTTCAGCACACCATCAATACCATATAGAGTATGAGAAACAATGCTTGCATGGGTTTCAATCTTGCTATTATATAGCTACTGTGATAACCAATTCAGTCTACGCTGGTGTGTACTATATTGAAGTATGAGCATAGTCATTACTTCATACAAGTCTGCAAGTTGCGCTAGGAGTGTTCTTCTCAACCCTTTAATTTCTGCCTTAATACTTTTCCCAGTTGACGGTAGTGTAAGCTGATCACTATTCCATCAAGTTGTCAATACAGAGCACCAGTCAAAGTTGTTAGTATAACATCTGAAATCTTAAGCACGTATGACCTGCTCAATTATCCGATTGTCATTGTTTCTCTTCTTTTCTTTCAACTGTAGTGAATTATCAACAACCGGTAGCATGGAGTCACATAATATCTGGCAGGTTCTTACTGCAGGCAGAAGCAACTCCTCTTCCTGGTCAATATCTTTTTGGCTTGTAGCAAACTCTTCTTAGTTGAAGATCCAGTATTTTCCAGTAATAGAGTTAATGCTTGAGAAAGTTCATCATCTTCTTTAAGCGCTCCTCTGGACAAGTGAATAACCATTCCATTTCCATCTCTACAATGTTTGAGGTGGTCCAAACATTGTATTGTTGAATTATTGCTTCCAATAGTTTTCACCACTCCAGAATACACATGCTTCATGATATAGCAATTTCAAGTAATGAATTCCACACAGAGCTGGGGAAATGATAGATGATTGCAGAGAAGGCGAACTACCAAATACTCCAAATCAGTCTCTTTCAATTATTCATAGGCCTCCAACCTAGACAAACTATTAGTTGAACTTCCAGCTCCTGTATTTTGAAGATCAAATATCATGTCCTCTATTGTTTTCTTCAACACTGTTTTTTTTTCATTTTAGAAGTAAACACAACTACCTTTCTATTGAACAACATATGCCTTAGGATTTTCATGCAGATTGTCAATAGACATGGAGCTTGTCACCATGATGGGATTCAATTTCGAATACTCAGACTTTGAATAAGATTCTCAAATGTGCCTTCAAAGTCTATTGCTTTTACATGGCTGAATTCTCTTTCACACTTTACTCTGAAGATTATAGCAGTCTCACTATTTTCTTCAACAATTGTAGCAAAAATATTGTTGCTTCTTCCTTCACCTATGATTGTGCATTCACAGACATGGGCATGGCCTCCATGAATTTTTAATCATCAGATACAAATAATTATTTCTACACCACCCTCCTCCTCAAACTTTGGAAGGTATACAGTGACCCTTGCTCCTCATTTTCTCTCGTCTCTAGTGCTTGGGAATCTGCCTTCACTTCATATATAGAATTGTGAAGTCTGGCTTCAAACTCATTGTCAAAATATTTCTCAATATCATTTCCAGATTCCCTCCTGTGTGCATCACATGTAAGTTCTATGCTGGAATACTCCACACTTGTTTTTCTTGATTATTTTTTGGATGTAGCTTGATCCAATGAGGAAGATTATTGTACAAAATTGTTTCCACTAGTTTGATGTATGAGTGTTTCTTCTGGAATTTTGGTTTCATTGTTTTGAGCAATCTGATCTTCTTTTTGTATATATTTTTCATGTCTTTTGTTTCTTGGCCCATCAGACTTCTTTCTCCAAATTTTTGTGCACTCTTCTGCAAGGTGCCCATGTTTATGACAATTGTAGCACTCAACATTATGAACTTCTTTCCTTCTCCAATCCTTTGCATACTTTTGATTAGCAGTTCTGGTTATACGGCTTATGCAATTTCAGGATATTTGTCCAAAGTTGTGACATTTGTAGCATTCAATTGAGTTATGATTTATGCTATCATAACCATTAGGAATTCTAGCTTGTTTTCCTTCAGACTTGCCTCTAGAGGTCTGATAGGGACCTACATGATCATTCCTAATATATGCTTTGCAATCTCTTGCTCTATACCCAAAACTGGTGCATGAAAAACAATAACCATGGAATATACTGAAGTACCTGGATGAGTAGGGTTCCCTTAATGAAGTTGATCTCCTGAATATATTATGTCTTGGAGGAGGATCAATCCCTCGTTGTTCCTTTTCCTCGATTACATTACTGTGATCTTCATGGTGGGGATTCTTGAGAACATTGGTATAGCTAGTAGCAAGACTATCAACCTTCATCTAGCTTTCACAGTGATTTGGTATTTGAAGAATACTAACCTGGATTTCAGGCTTTTCTTCAATTTTAGACTTTGGAGACTTGGAGCTTGTGTCCTCTTTGCATGGAGATACACATGCATAACCAAGGCCTTATTTGTCGCATGGTGATCTTTGGTAACAAAGTGTCGATGATCATTCTTAATATATTCTTTGCAATCTCTTGCTCTATACCCAAAACTGGTGCATGAAAAACAATAACCATGGAATATACTGAAGTACCTGGATGAGTAGGGTTCCCTTAATGAAGTTGATCTCCTGAATATATTCTGTCTTGGAGGAGGATCAGTCCCTCATTGTTCCTTTTCCTCGATTACATTACTGTGATCCTCATGGTGGGGATTCTTGAGAACATTGGTATAGCTAGTAGCAAGACTATCAACCTTCATCTAGCTTTCATCGTGATTTGGTCTTTGAAGAATACTAACTTGGATTTCAGGCTTTTCTTCAATTTTAGACTTTGGAGACTTGAAGCTTGTGTCCTCTTTGCATGGAGATAGACCTACATAACCAAGGCCTGATTTGTCGCATGGTGATCTTTGGTAACAAAGTGTCGATTGTACTCTCTCCATTTTTCTGTTTTCCACATGATGTGGCTTTACACTCTATCATGCTTACTAATGGGATTATAGTTCTCATTTTCTTATAAGCAAACCAAATTCTATCAAAATTAAGTTCTAAACAGTTCTTGAAGAGTGTATTAGAAATCAGTCCATAGCTTTGAGCCTTTCAGCTGTCCCTAACTATATGTTTTATAGAAACCGTCAACAGTGTACAATATGCTTTGGATATAGGTAGAAAGTTTAATCTTTTCACATTTTTATGTATTACTTCTTAGTATTAAGTGGATTTGTATAATTATACAACATTTAACTTATCATAACTACATTGTATGCAGGCCACTTTCATGAAAAAATTTCAAATCGACATCCAAATAATAAATGAGTTCGGTTGTAATCTACAACAAAAAAGACAATGAAGGGATTTGGATTCCTTTGAATTTGTCTATTGGCAATTGGGTTACAATGCAACCATCTAGAAAAGGTGATCCTTGACAGTGGAATAAAAATGGACGTTATTTGATGTGAGACAACAATTGGAGTTGAAAGATGTCAATGATTTGAAGTTTTTTCACAATGGGAAAAAGGTAGTAACTTACGTTACATGAATATATTACTTGTCATTGATGTCACTAATATTTATTTTATGTTAACTAAATATATTGATTTTTTTATCTTTATATGTTTTCTTACTTCCTACATTGTGCTTCATAGGTGGGAAAGCGACGAGAGAGTCTTGTTTGCTGCAAGGATTGTCTTACCATCTAAGCTGGAGATTGAAGAGTGTTAGTACAATGAAGATATTGCAAGTGCACATTCTCTGTTTGCAAGTTTGATAATGACAATTATTCATCTCAGAGTACTTGTTGTACAAGTTAACTATGATACTTGCAAAATGGTTTTGTCTTTTTTCCGTGAGGAATATGAGTATGATGGCGAATTATGTGGAGCTCAATCATGATGTAGAACTATCATATGGGATAAATTAAGATATGGCTTCACCAAGAAAATGATACATTTTCAAGAATTTTTGTGATTATCCGATGAACAATGTTTATTCTGTTCAATGTATTTTATTTTAGACCTCGGTGAACAATGTTTATTTTGCTCATTTCGGCGATTATCAATAAAACACAACTTTTTCAATGATATATATCTATTTTGTATTATTTTTATTACGTGTTTCATGTTATCTTCTTATGAAATATCTACTTCTAGGATTTTTGTTTATCCATCTTTATTTTGGACATTTTAGTAGGGGTACTATTACTTCAGTTGGTCTCGTTGGCTTGGAAATCCCATTGATGTATGGGAGGTCTAGTTATTTGCATAATATCTGCACATCAATAAATGGATTAATAAAAAAAGGAAAACCTCTCCAATTTGAATTTGCTTATGAATATCAAAAGGAAAATACAGTAAACAAGTCACAATGTCAAGGGCAAAAATTCCCATGAATTTTAGAATCTCAAATATAAAAGTGTTTATAGTTAACAAATAATTGGAAAAATGTTGGTGTGGTTATGTAGAGCTTTGGCATGAACAACACAGGGGAAGCAACATACCATCAACAACCATTCTATTAGAAGTTATTTTTTTCAAGGAAAAATGCATAATTTTATTATATATAAAAAAATTATATTCTGCATAATGCATCAAGCATCCATTTAATGTCTTTGGCCCTATGAGCCATAGATATCCAAACTGACAGGCGATAAGACCTATCTTGCGAGGAAAAAACATACATTTATCTGCCTGTTAAGTTTATACAAAATTACAATTAGTCTCACAGACTGCATGCATGATCATATATATATCCAAATCCATCAAAAATGATTTTTGTTATCAGTGTTTATGGCCCATTGCTTCCACTTGCTCTTGCTGCATTTAGATTTTCCACAAAAGGTCTGTGATAGGATTCATAGTTGTCTTCATTATGTTCATAGGCTATCTTCATTTGTCCAATGTTTAGCTGGAGTCCTTCCTTTGAAACGAGTGTCCGCGGTGGCATTCCTCTCCCTGAAAACATGCCTGCAAGAGAAAGAATCAAAATTATCCTTGAGCTAGAAAATATCAAGTCATATGAAGCTGTCAACCTCATGTTTTAACGAACCAATTGAACAAGTGGCGGGCCGGCTCAAAGCATGCATACAATATTCACACTACATTCAGTCATGTCTGCAATCTTTGGAATGTGTAAGACATTTATGAAGAACAACCTAGAAGTACACCTTGCATGTGATAGTATTACAAGACTGCGATGGGTTCGTCATTAAGTTCATTGATTCAATTCATCATAGCATGGGAGAATGGAGAACTGTATCCCCTGGAAACATAATAGAAATGCTAATTTAGTCTATCTGGTGTAGTGGCTAGTCTTTCTAGCAGTATAGTGGAGAGGACATTGTTTCAAGGAGTATTTTATTCTATTGGTCATTTAGAGGATAAAAGAAATTCATTCCATAGTGTGTCAGGGAGTTGGACAAGTCTTATTAACAGTTGGACAAAGTCAAAGGTTAGTGAATTTTGTATCCTTGACCAACAGGAGTGGGATCTCTTATTGATTCTGGATAGTGAAGGGAAAGGTACTGAGAAACATTGTGTCTATGAGGAAGAGTTTAGGTTGCTTTCCTTATCTGAATTTCCCATAATCGCCGAGCAAGAAGGGATTATGTGTCTACATTGCATCATGAAGAAGAAATCACACTCCAAATTGGCGTGGAATACTTCATTAAAACTACATATTTGACAAAGATAACTTTTTAAAACTAGCAAACACTAGTGTATCCAACAAACATTGTCATTTCCATTAGCATGTCCTCAAAATGTGTGTAAGTGTCAAACAAGTGTAGAGCACTCCTCTATGCACATTCTTCTTTCCTTATGTGAATTTGTAGAAGGTCCTCATCTTCAATACTCTTGCAGGTGTTGTTACAAGGTTCTATCTCTAATGGCACTCATATGTCCAAGTTGACTCAATATGTCCAAAGTGAAAAAAGGTGGAGATAAATCCTAGCTTTTTTGCACTTTTCTCATCTCAAGTTATTTTCAGACAGTAAAGGTCAAATGTCTCTAATATACAACTATGACTAATAACATGTGTAAACAAGCCCCGAGGTTAATAGTCTAAATTTTTTCCAAGAACAATAGAATCAAAGTACTCATCAAGACATCAACTAATAGAAGAGGACTGTGACAAACTTTAGGACAAAATGAAAGGAATCATTACCATAAATGATGTTGCGCTGATAACTTCAAAATCCTTCAATGATATGGTGAAGATATTTTGGGAGAATTTACAATTTACAGGGTAGCTAAATTTTTTTATTTCTAACATAAGCATGTAACAATGTGGTTCATATGACATTGAAATTGACCATGTTCTAAAGATATAACCAATATTTTTCATCATTTTATTATGAATATTTATAGGGAGGTTTATGAATGTCTGTGTAGCTATCAATACCTTTCACAATGCCTCTATCAATGCATGAATAGTGAAGCAATCCAGAGCCTATATTCAGATCATTCAAGCCAAATAAGGAATTCCTAAAGCATCCCCAATCTGAATTTGCTTATGAATATCAAAAGGAAAATACAGTAGATGAGTCACAAAATCAAGGGAAAAAATTCCCATGAATTTTAGAATCTCAAAGATAAAAGTGTTTACAATCAACAAATAATTGGCAAAAAATTGGTGTGGTTATGTAGAGCTTTGGCATGGACAACATAGGGGAAGCAACTATTGGACACACCAAGCACACTGAGAGGTGGGGGGTGACTAATTTGGTTGTCTTCATAAGATTAGAGATTTATCAGTTGTCAATCATAAGCTGTGGCTATCTTGACATACCTCATGATCAAAGCTTTGAAGAACGCCTCCTTTATATTTTCAACTGCCTTCATATGCTTGATCTAGGATGAATTCAATGTACCTTATCTATAGCTTTGGAAATCTTTATCTGTGGCTACCTTCACCAAGAGTAACACTATCCTTCTGAAAAACTCCTTGAAGTTCTTCAAATATGAAAAGCACATAACTATAACCTTCCTACCTATGAATAGATTAGAAGTACCTTAAAAAATGTTGTGACTTCATATCCTGGCGATGTTGTTACTCAATTTGCAAACAATCATCTTCGGTCTGAATCAAGTGAATTGCAACTTGTTGTTACTGTGGTGGGATTCAAGAACTATACTAAATTGGGTATGCTTTTCTCCTGTTTATGAATTTTACGACAATTTTGGCCACATCTCTTGTAGTGTCATGAAATTCAATCCTTCTAAATTTGCACACATCCTTAGGCCTATTACTGGTCAAGCACTTCCTGCTCTTGTGCCAATGTTGTTAGAGACATTGCTGAAACAGGAAGAGGACTGTTAGTGGCAAAATCTGCTCTAAGACTGCTTAAGAGCTTTGTCCAGCACATATTCAAAATATTTATATTTTAAGGGTTTAAATTGGATTATAAGAGATTTGGTTTGAGATTATAGATAGGAAATAGCTCAGTTTGTTTCTGTATGCTCTGTTAAAGAAGGTCATTTGAGTACAATGACCAGTTTAAGTGCTTGAAATTGAGAAGTGAAAAGCTTAAGGTTTCTAGTTACACCATCAATCCACCCTGAACAGATGATACTTCCAACATAATAATGAATTTCTATGAATTGGAAGATCCTCTTACTAATCCTTAGAATATAATTTTTAATGCGGCTTATGATCACAGGTTTATGTTGCTTTATATATCCTGTCCCAAGGGTATGAAGATCACAAGAAATCTGATTTGAAACCATAAGGGATATCTGCTAGAAGTTCTGGACACATGTAGTTTGGAGTGACCACAACCTACACACATCATCCAAGTGTTAGTGTTAATAAATCCTAAATTGACTTGATTTCTATGCTTCTTCTATAGTTCACAAATCTACTGTCATTGAATTATTTTTATCAATAGTATCCACATAACTATTGGTAGTAGTGATAGAATGCAAATATTATGATAAGGCACAGTGGAATCGAACCACCAATCTTCTGCATTATAATGCAGATGCTCTACCATTGAGCTAGTACCCTGCAACTTCATATACAAGAAGAATATTTGTATTTTTTAGAGATTTTTTTAAATCAACGAGCACAAGAAGCATGAAATACTCAGTGTATTTCACTCATCCATATGTAGTTATCATAGAGATTGCAGTTATTATTTATGTTCCAATAATTCTTTATCTCATTAAATAAGTCAATTGATAATCCAAAGGAAGAAAAGGAACCAAAGTGCAACACCACAAGAAGATAGGGCATGACGAATCGCACCATGTGAAGTGACTGAGAAAGGAACAGTAGGTACAAGTCATAGAAAAGCAAATGGACCTGCAAGTTAACTATAACATGAGGTTGGCACTTGCAGTTAAGAACATGTTCATAAGTTAACAAACATGACTACAAACAAACCTGAAGGAGTGGTTGTTCAAAATTTTGATAAAAGTGCTAGTTGGATGTAGAGACGACCATTATGTCAGACCAACAACAAGATATAATGGTATGATTCATGAGAGTATTATTTCATGGTAGAAGGATATAGATGAAATCTTTGAAATGGAAATAGAGTATGCAGAGAATCCAATTCCTCACATAGACGAGGACTCAACGCCTAATGTTGATGAAGGAAATGAGGGAAATCCATTAACGATTGCTGAATATATACAGGATATGTCTAGGTTCTTTGATATTTTGAATAAAAAACATAAGTTGATGTCATCCATTTTGGCCTCCTAGATCATGATATTCTCTTTATTGAATTAGTATTAGAATCCATATTACTTGTTTTGTTGCCATGTTTCATGCACATTCAAAACTCTTAGATGAGTGTGGTCCTAAAATTGTATTGATTTTGGTTCACATGCAAAATGTCGTAAGTTCTTTAGTCTTTAACTCATGGAAGGTCCTCACCTGTGTTCCTCTGGGCTACCTGTCTCGTCAAATTGACACAAATCACACTATGAGAGAAGTTGTGGTAGACTAGATTGTTAAGGTCTTCCCTCAACTCTTTCATTAATTTTATGAATGACAGGTCATTGATATTTATCCTTATAAAAACTTGAATTCCATTGAAATTATTGATGCAATTTTCTTCTTGTTTCTGAAGGTGCACTAGAAACATGGCCTCATGCCTGAAACTTTGTTTCTGGTAGTTAATCTTATGGATAGATATCTTTCATCTCAAAGAGACATAACACAATGAAACAAGATGCAACTTTTTGGGATAATTGCCATGGTCTTGGAATCCAAATATGAGGATTCTGATGCTCTTTTTGTTTAGTATATTTAATTAATTCAAATCCTTTGTACACAGGAAATGATATTTTGTAAATGGTATGTAAAATTTATTAATGCATTTCCCTAAATTCCATTGAATACTTTGTGTTTGCTCTAAAGATGGCTAATCAATAATAACATTCCCTTGATTGAAGGAGAGTTGAATGCTCAGGACCTTGCAATTTAATATCTCTGTCTTGAATCCTTATGTTTTCTTGAATAGATTCCTCAATAGAGATGAAGTTGATAAGCATGTTAGTCTTACCTTGTTCATGTTTATAAGGCAGTATCTTGGTTAATTCAATCCTCTCTCTTTTTTGTGATCTCAAGAATATGTATAGCTCTAACTGAACGAGTTTTGATTGCATATGTACTTCCTCATTTGAAAAAGCTTAGAACCACATTTTGTTTCAAGGAAAAGGAAGTGGATAAACACCTAACATCTATTAAATCAGTAGGGCCTTTGTATTGTTTCTAAAGGATGGACAAATGCAACAAAACATCCCCTCACAAATTTCATGGTGTCATGAAATACTGGACCGATCTTCGTGAAGGTGAATGCTCTTGGAAATTACAAGGATACATAGTATATGGTTGACTAGTTCAATAATTTCTCTGAAAAGTATGTGTTGAATATGTTGCGCAAAACATTTCCAGCATAACTGTCGAAACTAAATATTCGTAGGAACTATTTTGGACACCTTGCATTATTCAATATTTGAATTTATCACTTTCATCTATTGCTTCAAATCAGTGAAACCGGGAACATATTATTAATTCACACTCTATTTATAGAACCACACTCTTAGCGGGAGTACCTAGGGAGCATGCTTCCAAGGTCTAAGATGCTCCTTGGCCCTGTCCAAAGTGTCATGCTCCACCATGCACTCCTAAGATAGGGAGTGCACTTCCCCCATGCTTCTGAAACACTATGGATGATCCTCGATCATCCCAAACACTCCCACAAAAATTTGTTTTCCTCTTAAATGTGGGACCTAGGTTTGGGTTAGGTTTCAGGGTAATGTAAAGGAAGAAACAAAATTACTTCTTCACTATTTTCCTCACTACATTCAAATTTGAAAGCCTTAGCTTGGAGTGGGTAACTTAGTCTTTTTGCTGGGTTTTGAGAAAGGCACATTTGTGTGAGCTTGGAGGAAAGAAAAAATGCCATCATAGTCACATTCTACCATTGAAAATAGATATAGAGCTAAAAAAGCAAGCCCAAAGCCCATTATTTGTTGTTTGTATATCCTTGTGTTGTTTCTTTGTGGATTTTTCCTCTTCTCCTAAGAGTTGCTCCACACAGGCTACAATCTAAAACTGTTGATGCAAGATTGTATCGACATCTAGACCTGGGAATCTTTTTCTTTGTGATGTCTCTCTTTTAGGTTGTATTGACCTTGAAAACAACAGTATGCATGGTCTTGGATCGCGTGGTGGATGAAATTCACCCTGGCATGGACCAATAGAACATGTGTTTCATACTGACTGAGTTTAATGCTCTTCATAGTCTACCACAGTTGGCAGCAATTGAGGTTCCCACCCACATAAGCTTATTAGTCTCTAAGCCTAATGATGCATCAAATGTTTCATCTTGAACACTTAAGTAAAAAGAACAAGAATCCAACCATAAATGAAATAGGAGAAATCAAATTCAAACTACAATGAAAATAGAGCAACCCTGATAGTAAATGCTTGAGATCTCTTCTCGAGAAAATTCTACTGCATGCATATTATCTGCTCTACCACTACACAATGCATTCTTTTAATCTACCAGTGAGCTTAAAAAAATATCTATTTGACAAACCACTGGTGGATGATGTAGCAACAATATTCCTTACACTTATTTGTATTATATCCTGTCTGTGTTAGAGGTAGCCAAACATGACGGAGAATAATTTCACTCCCAAAAATTGGCATGCAACATCAAAATTCACAAAACCCATATTAAAATGTTTACAATCAAAAACAAATTTGAGCCCTAAGCTTTGTTATTTTATGTAAAATAAGCATGCAATCCATGTTTTACTCATGGTAGTGGCCACCATATCCGACATTGAACTAGAAATTAAACCCCCAAAACCCTAAGATAACATTTCAAAAAACATAGATAAAAACTAAAAAACAGAGGATATCCATAGATGGTGCACTGCAATCCATGTTCTACTCATGGTAGTGGCCACATAACCGAAATTGAACCAGAAATTAACCCCCCCAAAACCCTAAGATAACATTTTAAAAAACATAAGATAAAATATAAAATACAGGGGAGATTTATAGACGGTGTTACCTCAGGTACTTGAAGGCCATTCTCTTGATCTTGCTCTTGTAGGTGAGCCCTTTCCATAGATATCAAACACTCCAGAAACCAAAACCCCCATTAATATGTTGAGTATCTTCTGAAGAAGGACTTATTAAAGAACTTGGCTACCAAAAAATGCAAGAAAAATCAGGATTAAAATCCCCCACTATTATGAATATAGAAGTTCTCCCTTTGCCACAAACAATAATGGAAGATTGAAGATATTCACCTCCATAAACTGCAAAAAAGAAAAAAGGATTTAAACATGGACCACAACAAAACTTGTTCAATGTCTCAAAAGCTGCAACAAAATGTGATCATTTAAATAAGAGATTGGAAAAAACTTAGCTGCATTCTAGGATGCCAGCACCATTCAGCTACCGGATACCCAAACCAGACCACCCATTCCAACTTTGTCAGGTTGTCAAATACAACAGTAATGGAGCAATACCACGAGCACATGATTGATATGATAAAAATTTGAGAATTGATCTATGGAAGTTGGATTGTGGTTCATTCAATACAGCTAGACAGATCATCCATGAATTGACAACATTGTTCAGATGTGAGAGGAAAATGCAATTATGTGGTCAATCAATCCTCCCTTGCGCTTAAATTTCTCCTTATTGGCACCTGCAAGTCCATTATTTCTTCAACCCCTAAAATTGTGCACTCACTCTTGACATCTGAAAAATGCTTCAATCCCTCAGAAGGTGTGCTTGCAACTAATAAAACCCCAAGACTTGGGTTTAACTCCCCTAGATAGTATCCAATGAGAAACATCCTCCACAAGCATTCAACCAAAACCCTCTAAAGCTGGACTAGGATCCATAAGACAACTCCAAAGCAAATGTATGCCCACCAAACTCATGGAAATAGAGAATGGCCTATCAAATGAAGGCATAGATCATCCTTCAAGATGAAATGAACTTCACAAATTATGTAATGAACTCGCTGCAATATAAATATGTCCGCGAGCAAAAAAAGCATCTAGATCTAGGGTGTTATCACTCAACATCCTTTAAATGAGAGACGTCCTCCTCAAAATGGGCACCAACAGCTCCAAACACTAAGCACCTCCTGAAATGTGCCTAACACTTATTTAAAAGGTAGACACTAGATGCAAAATAGGCTCCAAAAAGGACACTCATCCAAAGGTTGAGTGCTAAAAAGAATTGTCAAAGATCAGATTTCCTGTGTGTAGGTGGATGAGGAATGGTATTTGTTGAAGTTAATGTTGATTTCTGTCTACAACAGTTCTATCAAATCCTGTTATTTTGATGGCTGAAATAGTCCTCAAAATGTTCTTTTCTGGGTTCGATTTATATTCTTGTCATATTATATCTATACTTATTCTAAAATAGGTAAGGGATGACCTAAATCATGAATATAGAAGCAAGGCCGAACTTCTCATTAAATGATGTGATAGCTGCTTCTTTACAGTCAAAATAATGAAGGATTTCATATTATAAGTATGCTTGTTTGAAATTTAATATTTCCCTCTGCACTCTAACCATATGCTGCCATTGGTCCACAAAATTTCTGAGTTTTATCTGTAGAATTGAATATGCTAAGGCATAAACAAGATGCTCATTGTGCAACCATCATTCATTCTTTAATCATAATACTGTTAAGTCATATCTGAAGGATATATTCATTTAATATACCAACAGGTATATCCCTTCAAAAATACCATAATTCTTGCCCACGTTTTGCTGCTACATGCGATAAATACATTGTTGGCTACTTGTTGATCAAGAACAAGCCTAATCTAGGATTTTCCACCCAATACTTCCAACACACTCATCATTCTGGGTTATACTTCTAGCGGCCAAAAGTGTGCCCAAAGAAAAATGCACTCTTCATTTAATGGAAATGACACAAATTTCAACTCACAATATAAAAAGAAACAGGGTAGAAGAAAACTCGGAAACATAAGGTTAATCCTCCAGACTAAGGTACCAAACTTCAAGCAATCCACAAGAAAGGTGTCAATTGTCATTGTGAAGCCAATTTGTTGATTTTGCAAGAGAGTAACCAGTAGCCAAGGAAGAGGAAGGAGGTGTATTTTGTGGCCAATCTTCCAACGAGGAGGCACTAGAAGCTACATCCAAACCGCCATACTTAAGTTAGAACCTACAACCAAGCTGTCAAAGAGATTAATCATTCAGATTTTGGAAGTTGCTGGGAAAACCTAGGTTTAACAGTTAACAGCCAAGTGTGCATTGTTTAAGTGGTTAAAAGCCAAGGTGCATCTCAAAGTCAAGTGTTTAACAGCCATGGAAATAGCTACAACCATTTATCAGTGTTTTTTATATCCATCAGTGTGGAGGTAGGGTCGAACCACGACTGTCTTTTTACATTTTGCAATTTTATTTTATTTTATTACAGGTTTATCATTTCCCTCCTTTAAACACAACCTTTGGGAAAATCATCAACCATGAAAATTCAAAGACAAATGCACTGAGTAAATTATAATTAGAAACCCTAGCTGTAGGTTTCCAACAATTACAACTCTACTCATAAAACTTCAAACCTAGCAACATGAGTCACCTACCAATAACAGTAGCAGTGACTGAGATTATGATATTAAAGTAGGTCATGTTGGGACAAAGATTAGAAGTGGGAGTGGAACTTCCAGATAATCAAGGGTTAATTTATGTGTGAAATTAACCATGTCCTGATGCTCACCTGGGGCCACATATGAGGGTCCTTATGCTAGAATTGCATGGACCATATCCTTATAATAAGGATATCGAGTAACATGGAAAGGAATTTGTTGACAGAAATAAATTTTCCAATCGCATCATTTGCATCATCACGTTGCAGTGCATTATTCATCCTTGTACTAGGTGCCACCTATTGCACAAGAACAAGAACCCTTCTTTCTAGATGAAGAAGTTCCAATAGGTGCTGGTGGGAGGCATAAAGGTGAATGGGTCAGCTTATCCTTTATTGTAAAATAGCCATGTAATTATTGAATATTTTATGTAATTAATGAAAGGTATTGTCATTTTGAGTGGGGATGACAGAGTTGAGGAGCCATGTCTCAACCTTCTAAGAATCTCTTTCTACTAGAAGAGGATGAATTTCTTCCACGCTAATGTAGAGAGCGAAATACGACAAGTATAAGGTTCCCTTCAAGAGAGGGTGTGAATGTTCCATGAGCTCAAACAGAGAGGACCGAGTGTGAGGTTTCATGTCGAAAGTAAATTCCTTTGCACTACAATTTTACTCTATCTACAGGATTCTATGAGCAAAGCTTGTAGCCTTGTGGAGTTTCCTTGAGGTGGAAATTTGGATTTACACTTCAGTCCATGGTGTAGTAAAATTGTTTGAAATGTTGAAGAAGCTAAAATATTGAAGGACAACATCTTAGTAAGTCACTACTAAATAGGACAAGTAAAAGTGTGGTGTTCCACAAATATAGCAAAGCCTGAGAAAAGAATATCAAATATGTATTGGTGTAAAGAACTAGCTTTGCACTTCAAAATCAGGTATGTCTGGTATGTTAATTTGTGTCATAAAATGCTAGGTCTGTCTGATATGTTAGTTTGTGTCATAAAATTCTTCTGGCTATGAATGATTTAGATCTGCAACATTGCAGCTTCTCCAAGATATCCATAAATCCTCAGAGGGGGTGAGCACTAGTTTTGATCATTAGGTTTGGGTGCATCGTCATGAAGCTTGAGATCTGCAAATGAAATCAGAGTGAAGGCACTACTCTTTGGAGGTGAACTATGCTCATATCATGCCCAAAATGCGTCTAGACCTGTAGATGATGCCTCTTCCTGCTCTTTTGGTATGATGTCACAAAGAATCATCATATAAAATTCTCAGGATTGAGAATCTTGGTGCTTTTTACTGCTAATTGATGGCTGTTACAATCTCTAAATTTCCCAAAAGTGACTGAAAGGCCTCACTGCTGCTGCTTTATGGCTCTTAGGAAGCCAAAACTAGGATGCTTGTGCCCAGATCTGCCTATGTTATGCTCAGAATTGGTGCAGAACTGAACATTACATTAAGATGCACCCAAAGGGATGAATTAAGGCTGATCCATGCCCTTTTGACTGTCAAACAGGGATGTTTGTGCCCATATTGGAATATGCCTTTGTTTATTGTTGATTCAAGGTGTTTTACTGCTTGCTACAACCTTCACACTGCTCATAAGTGCTCCCAAAGTGCCCAGAATCTTTTCACACTTTAACACAGTGACCATTTGATAGTAAGTTGAAAGAGATGAAAATTATGTTTTACTGCTGTACTATTTTATTTTTTGGTACTAGTTGTTAAATTTAACTGTGATTTTGCATTAAAGTACATTGATTGTTTATTTCTGCATTAAACCCTAACTCTATCAAAAAATTAACACTCCTTGATCTTCCTATGGTCAATCTTTCTCCCCTCCCTACATTTTGGGATCCTACTGGTCATTTTCATAGCCCAATATTTGACATACCATGGGAAGAAAGAAATAGAAGAAAGCGTGCATAGCTTGTCAACATAATAACTTCTCAACCAAAATAAACATGTTACAACATATTTTGATGAGCTACATCATAGTTCCTTTTGGAAAAGATAAACTGATACTATAAGTATAGATACCTATTTCAGAACCTCTTTTCATCATAAATATGCAACTCCAATTAGAATCATTGTACTAAACAAATTCAAATGCAACTGATATCTAAAAGGATACTCTCTAAATATCAATTGGAGTTCCTGATCGGTGCTCCTTGGCCAATACCACGACATTAGCTGATTTATATCCCTTCCATCACTAGGTGACTATGCATTGTGTATTTGAGGGTGCATTTGTTTTGGTGATTCAGAGCTAGTATTGGGGCTTGCATAAGAAATTTTAGATGGGACTTTTGATTATTGTTGATATTGATAATAAGTAGATTGGAGGTATATTTTTTTAGGAGATCCTAAAGATAATCCCAACGCAACAATGGAAGTAGATAAGTTATTGCATACTTCAACTGCATCCTTGGGATTTGAAAATTCCAATGAGATATTAGCGCATGTGGTTGATGTCTTCCCCAAGACTTTACTATATACTTTTGAAGCTTCAATATTTCTCTCTCTAAATTTACTTCTCTATATCTAAAATTTTCCATTAAGCTAGACATTCTTGTCTGTAAACATGAATTGGCCATACCCTTTGTATGACCACCTTCAAAGGAAAATAATAAAATATGTTTTGCATTATTTCCTCTCTACCAGATTTAGATTCATTTATCGCCTCCACTACTTCTAGAATAGCATTAATTTCACAAGAATCATCCTGTTCTAATTGGTAAATTCCTTTTCTCTTGAAAACAGAAAAATTTATCTTGTTCAATTTCGAAGGAGACAATTCCTCCCATTTAGTATTATCTACTAAATCAATGCCATTTGACCTATCCATCATAGTAATTTGTTGAAACAAAGAAATTTTATCTTGGCGAGTTGAAGGCTATACTAAATCAATGCCATTTGACCTATCCATCATAGTAATTGTTGAAATATTGTAACTTCTAAGAATATTATATTGTGTACTTTATTATTCCGGAGATGTTTCATTCCTCCGATGGGACTTTGTTGTATATCGGGAGATGTTTATTCCTCCGTGGATAATGTGGTAACTTGGGTTATTAGACTTCCCCAGTAGGGGTTGGCCCTGTATGAGTCATGTGGGTTAAAGGGTTATTAGGCCACCCTAGTGGGGTCAGCCCTATCACATTATGTTAAGTAGTTAAGTTGGGGCCGGCCTAGTTAATGTAAAAGACAAGTCGAAGTTGTGTATAAATAGAGGAGGTGCGTTCCTCATTTAACACACATTACACTCACTTGTGAATAGCGCATAGGTGAGGGAGAGATATGTTATGGAGGAGAAGGAGATCATGTCTAGGGTTTACATCTCTGTATTTGCTGGTCATCTATATTGAGGAAGCTTTGCTGGGTTTTCTACCCCATGAGGGTTTCCCAGGATAAATCTGTGTCTCTTTTTTTATGTTATGCTTATTGTTCTTTCAGTGATTCTGTATATGCTATTGTTGTGAAATGAAATGAAATGATGATATTTTCTGTCTTAGCATATTGAATCTTAACAGTAATTTGTTGAAAGAAAGAAATTTTATCTTGGCCAGTTGAAGGATGTTGTGGATTAGGATGTTGTTTCCATTTCCCAAGACCACTAAAACTGTATGGAGAAATTCTTGCTCCCATGTTTTCATTCCAAGTTTCGATGGGGAGATCTAGTAGTGTATGAGATGAAAAAACGAAAGGGAGCATGCTATCGAATCTGATTTGATGACTAACACAAAGAATGACAAAGCTAAGTAAGTATGAATAATGTCTACTTTCTAGAAAGTATCAAAAAACATAACTAGATAGGACATTCAATTTCCACAGGCAACATTTCAAGCATTAATAAACCTAGCATTTGTGAAGATCATGTAACTGGATGCCAAGTGAGAAATCCGTCTAGCATATAGACTCTTGTTCAAATATACAACTCTAAGAAACCCATATAAATACATAACATTATATCTATAACCAAGATGACATCAATTTCAAATATGCAACATTATAAGTGTTGATAAACCTAGAGAATTTGTGAATATTGAATATCTTAATACCAAATGTGAAATCCATAAGCATCATGTTCAAACACACACATTTATAGGAAAATGTAGAATTGCATAAAATTGCATGTATAACCAGTAAGGGATAAACATCATGAATTACACACACTTTCATCACCACAGAGCATCAATAAGCAATCCTATACAAATGAGACATTAAGTTGATACATAAAGCCAATGTTGCATAAACAAACATTTATGATAGAATTGAATGACATTCATCATTATTTTGATTGTTGACTTGGGAATTATACACTATAGGGTTTTCTGGAATTTGAATGAAAAAATCCCATCAATTAAAGAAAATGCCAAAAAATTAAATAAAATGAAACCAAGCAACAAAATAGAGAGCACAAAAATTAATGTTGGAAAGAATGCAAGATTCTGAGTGTCTGCGTATGAATTAAAAAAAACAAAGACTGTATGACTTACCTTGGTCTAAAAACTAGCTCTGTCTCTACTACCGGTGTATCAACAAATGCTACCTATAATTCTGGAATTTGAATGAAAACATCCCATCAATTAAACAAAATGCCAAAAAATTAGATAAAATGAAACCAAGGCACAAAATAGCGAGCACAAAAATTAATGCTAGAAAGAATGCAAGATTCTAAATGTCTGTGTATGAATTAAAAAAAACAAAGACTGTATGACTTACCTTGGTCTGAAAACTTGCTCTGTCTCTTCTACCGGTGTATCAACATATGCTACCTATAATTCTGGAATTTGAATGAAAACATCCCATAAATTAAAGAAAATGACAAAAAATTAAATAAAATGAAACCAAGCCACAAAATAGCGAGCACAAAAATTAATGCTGGAAAGAATGCAAGATTATGAGTGTCTGCGTATGAATTAAAAAAAACAAAGATTGTATGACTTACCTTGGTCTGAAAAATTTCTCTGTCTCTGCTGTTGGTGTATCAACAGATGCTACCTATAATGCCACTAGCGCTGCTGGTGGATATGCCATTGATGTGGCTTACTTTTTGCCGGGTACTGGATATGCTCAAAGCATGGATCAATACATTAAAAACCTGGCTTAGATGTAGTAGATCCCGGGAAGGAGGTGTCAATTTATGGTTTCCGTTAGATTGATTATCGATTGACAATACCCCGCAATAACCTCATTTTCCACCATCGGTCATTGCTAGACGGGAAAAAATCCATTCTCCATCGGAATAGAAGGAGGGAAGGTGAAAAATTGCTCTGCAATCGCTTGGAAGTATACCAAAGCCAACTCTTACGCCATGAATTGCATTTTATGGACGCAGGAATCACAGTTAGGGTTACGATTTCAGCATTCTCCCTCCAATTTTCCATTTTTTCTTGAAGCAATTGCTGAATTTGTCCCTCCTATTTCCCTTCTCATTTTCTCTGGTCTGAGACCAGATCGTGGGCACATTTTCATATAAATTTAACCTGTATCCAATTAAAACTCGAAACAATTAATTGTTGGGTTGAAAAAAATTCCTCCTTCCCACTAAAATATTCGTTGGAATTCCATAAATTCCTCTCGCAAATTTTCCACCTATTGCGAGCACACTCGCGGAAAAATTACGGGGGTAAAGCTCGCGGAAAACCTCCTGGGATAAAACTCTGTTCCCATAAACAATGGTTTGTTGTTAGAAAAAATTAAAACATTAAATGTAAAAGTGTAATTATAATATAATATAATTAAAATTATATTATAAAATAATGCTTATATTATAAATGATAAAAAGTATAAAAAAATTTCGCTGAAAAAAAAATATAAAAAGCTATGTTATAATTATTTTAATATTATAGTATAACATTTTAATTATAAATTATTTAATATAAATAAAATAACAATCCTGTATAATTAAAAAAAATCAACATATTTTAAATATTTAATTTTTTATATTAAATAATAATAGTGATTGTTTTTAATATTGTAATTCTATTAGTTAGCTTTTGAGTTTTACATTTTATTACATGTTTTATAAAAATAGCGGTAAATTTTAAAAAATAATAATGAATAAACAATGGTATAAATTTCAGATTTTTATCACTATATCATTTATTGTGTGTGCACAGGAATCCAAGTCATTCATTAATATTTTCAACCATAATCTCTTAACACTTAGCTAACCCATTTATTGAACGGTGTGTGCACGAGAATCCAAGCCATTCATTAATATTTTCAACCATAATCTCTTAACTCTTCTCTGACCCAACATACTTAATCAATTACCATTAATGAGACAATATAGGTTGACCATCACTAATAACAACTTTAAATTAATGTGACATGGCTTTTTTTATCATTTTCTTAGTGTGATGTGGCTTTTTTTATTATTTTCCTTAGGAGGCCTATTTTAGACCTCAAATTTCCTCTAATGGCACTTACCTTGTGATAAAATGAGTAAATTTTGTGGATGTCGTTATGTCTAAACAAGAGGAGGCTCAATGGGACAAGTATAGCCCAGGATCTGCTACTTGGGAGGACATAGAGACCGTGCGTCGAGATTTTCCCGCACTATTTTGACCATAACTTTGGGATGCATTTTCCCGAAGGGTGGGTGTATGTAACACCCCATATTTTAATCAGGAATGCTTTTCAGACATACATTCTTCACTTTATTTTCATATTGTCTGATGGACTCAGCTAGACCGAGTAAACTATATTTTGGTACATTGGACTTGATTATAGGTTTATGCTATGTTTATGATGTTACTATGATTATGCTAATACTATGATTATGATGTTAGGATGTTACTATTCTCATGATGTGATTATTATGCTATGCAGTTATGATTTTGTAGTTATCATGAGGTTCCTTTCTTCATACTAATAGTTTATGTTTAATTATCGTCCTTGAAGAAATGTGATATATATATGTGGTGGTACGTGGATACCAACCTATGATGTGATCGATTTAATGATTTTTATGTGATGAAATGAAATTATATTGATAATATGGATCAACTGATGATCGAATGGAAACATTTTTTATAAATGTATGGTTGCAAAGTACTAATCCACATGACACAGGGGCTATGCAATAGCTGGATACTGGATAGGAAGTGTGGCACAATACCTATTTTGCAGAGAGCCTTGTTTACCAAAGTTGATGATACGATGACACATTCCAATAATCTCGATAGAAACAGAGTATGATTTGATAGGGTATAGACCCAATATGTTGAGAGGGATGGATGTATTTCCCACCCTATGTTACTATGTTACTCAGGGTCTTTGGAGGGCCGTGCTGAGACACGCTCCCCAAGTTGCTGTGATGAGAATGGTCGGATTCCTTCTAGGAGAGGCTAGCTTCGCTAGTTAGCCGACGCTACCACTCTCAAGTTCTATGTGGTTAGGTCAGTATAGCCGGAATCCACTTTTGTACTAGCAAAGGAAAGATAGGGAGGATGTGGACGCAGGCTAGAGTGGGAGGATATGTTAGTTAGTACTATTGAGGGTTGGGTATTCCTTGATGTTGATTTAGTGGTATTAGGTACCCTTACTTATACTTGTTTGATTGAACTAATGTAAACATAAAAATAACGAGATGAAATATTATAAGGTTAATTGATAAAAATAACCAATGATGTTTTAATAATATTACATTATATGTATACTTGTTCTGTTGCATGAAGGATTATTAGTATTAGTTAGATGTTATGCATATGAAATGTGAAGTATGTTTATAGAACATGTTAGACCTGTGCATACGTTGGCCACGCACGCACATTTTGTACATGCATGATAATATCGGTGTACAACATACTTATGAGGATTTAACAATGTTATAAGTTGCCATAGATAACTCAATTAAGGATTTAGTAAATGACTCAAGTAATAGATGGTCAAGTTTCTAATGTGTAAAATAAGTTAATTAGTCTTGGTATGTAAAAATGGTAATGAACACTTAAAACAAGTGACGTCAATTGTAAGTATCCTCAAGTGAAGGTGTCGCCAATATGAAGTATAACAATTAAACATTAATACTGGAAGAGTGTACTATTTAATTATTGATCATGATTAATTAAACCATTAATGGTATTTCGTTTATTGATACACATAGGTACTATGTTGATATTGGATCACTTATCGATTGAACAAATGAATATTGTTATTTATTAGTCACCATTAATTTAATTACTATTATTAATAATTATTATTGTTATTATTATTTTTATTGTTTAATTAATAATCAAAAAATTATATTTGTCCTTTTCTATAAACGACAGTGGATCCAATAATTTATTAAATGGATTATTGAGTTAAGTAATTGACCGAATCATTCCAAGTAAGTTAAAAGATTTGTTTAATAAATTATCGAGTAATCTGGATTTGTTTCCATGTTAATTGAAGAAGGAACATTAAATTAATGAATTAAATAAAGGGAGATATGAGGGAATAATTTTTAAATAATATTTTATTTTATACGATATGATTATTAGACTTTATTACAAGTTAGAACATTTAGTGTCGAGTCAGGATGTGGGTAAACATTTAAGACTTATGCCATTTCACATCTTGAAAGGTCACACAAAATACATATTATTTTATTCAAAACACTTAACTAAAAGGTGGAGTGATTTTAATATTATTTATTTATTTAAAATTGTATCAAGAGTTTAAATACAATCCATAATTATCTTGCTTTGAGTAAACAAAAGGAAGTGAAATCAAAATAAGCCTACTTGATTAGAATTTCAATAATTTCACTGCTCGAGAGAAACAAGGATGGTTTAAATAATATATAATCATGATTTTATCTTGAAAAGGGTGTTGCATTAATGATTGATATTTTCAAAACCATGAAGGCTAGGGCGGTGGAATAAAAAGGAAGTTATGGAGGAGGAAAATTTCTATAAAGGGAATATTTAACGAAGTAGTCGAGGGAGATTTTTGGGGAGAACTGTGAGGATTTGTATTGAGAAGTGAAATATTCTGAGGAGGGGGACAACTCGAGGATTGGAGGAGGGAAACAACTCCAATGAGGATGGGAACAACTGATCGAATAGTTGGATTATTGAACTAAGGACAAGGCTTCTATTGAGATTATTGACTGTGGGCTCGGGGGCTAGGATATCCGTTGATTTCCTAGGGACAACATGATTGGAGCTAGTTGGCAGGGTGGACACATAATTTTGGGTTGCTAATGGAATATACATAATCTACTACATGAATCCTACTGCAATATATGGATCGAGGTATTCTACCGAGTTGAACGTAGATAAAATGTATTTTTTTTTTAATTTTCAAATTATGTGCAGAATATCATGTTAAAAGAACAGATTTAAAATGAAAAGTCCTAAGTTTTCTATTTATTTATTTGAAAAGACATATAAACGTATATATATATATTGAAACATTACATGTGGGAATCCATAAAATTCTCTATGATGTGAACATAAAATAGAAAAATAGACAGTTGATTTTTCTAGAAAACAAAACTTTGTATTTTTTTTATATTTCAGTCATTTAAATCATTTACATAGGAAATACGAAACAAAAAAATGAAATAGAGACCTAGTGCCAAGGATGGGAACTGCAGAATGCAAAAGAAGGTCAACTAAATGGATTGTAAGTCTACCTCAGCCAAAGAGGAAACTTGGATCTATGTATGAGATAGGGTCATCAATATTCTAGAGTTAAAATTCAACGCAAGCATCAGGGATAATTTTAAGGATCCATACTTATTTAAAAGTGTATAAACCTTGCCGAATCATACCAATTCTTAAAATGCTAACTATAAAATATTTGGCGATATTTTTCTAAAATTACTTCAATTTCCAGGGATTTTATATAGTTTATATAATAATTTGGCAATTTTTAGAGTGAAAAAAATTTACCCCATCAAAATTGGGCGAAATGGGGCTTCAAAAAATGCAAATTGGCGAATCTTTTTTTGAAAAAAAACATGGAAAAATAGCCCATGGGCTAAATTTCGCCTCTAAAATTATCCTTAGCAAGCATCCGAACTAGTCTCATTTCACTTGAAGAATTTTGGAACAAAGACATAAATTTAATTTGGGTTTAAAATCCCTAAACACGATTAAAATTTGAAAAAATATTCCTTAACCTTGTGAAGGATGCACATACATTCGAGTTAACAACAAAAAATCCTATCAAAATTTCTTCTGGGGTTTAATCATATCCAGTTCCGGGACAAAATGACAGTAAATATTTCCAAACATGAAGTAAATCATAGAAGCTAAAAAAAAAAGTCAAAGGTAAACACCAAACCAACAACCCTCTATTTCTCAACAAGTGGATTAAGTAATTTGACAAAAAAATTGGACTATGAATTTGGAAGATATCATTGAGAAAGAAATATGAGTTTATCTTACCAACCAAAAGAATATTACAACTCCATTCCCCAACCAATGCCGAATATCTTCAACCATTCCCAAAAATCACACCATTAAAGACTCTGAGACCGAGACAAATGAACTAGGTTCGAGTCAACAAACTAGATCAGAGTTGAACAAACTAGAGCGAAGCCTCTACCAAATAGTTTGAATAACTCAACCCTGATATGGTATACGACGAAGGAAAAAACCAAGGGTGGATTACCATGAAATAATTATCAATACTGATAGGAAGTACCATGAAAGAACACCTATCTGTACTTCATCTAATATCACCTTTTGAAATTTTCATATATATATATATATATATATATATATATATATATATATATATGTATGTATGTATGTATGTATGTATGTATGTATGTATGTATGTATGTATTTTATAAGTATGCATTTCACACACACACATATATGTTATGAAAACTTAAACATAAGTCCAAATCATAAAGTTTGGAGTCCAATGTTAACAATAAAGCTTCATTCTACGCAATTTAGATTTAGGGTTTAAAATATATATAATAAACTTGATGTGGTATAGATTTTGTTTCATTTATATACATGCCAAATTTTAAGGTTATCGCATAGACTAAGGTAAAGTAATTAATATTAGTTTTTATTTAAAATAACTAATACCAACACACAATTTTATATAACTCAAATAGAATTAATCGATGCAACTTGGAATTCATACCATCATAAACTAAAGTCAAGAAGGATACAATTACCTTCATTTACAAAGAACAATAAGGTTCCAGGTTTTAAATATACATTTCTAACTAGAACATCCTAGTCATTATTCTTATGTATAATGGAGTAAGTGTGCATTAGCGACAAGTATTGCTATGCGTGTAAGACTTACTTCAATTAATAATTGTATTTATTTATCATTTTTTTTTTTGTCATATATAGATTAGGTACATTACATAATCCAACAAAAATGGAAAATATTCACTTGCATATTAAGGTGTGATGAAATTTCACTTGATCCAAGCTCCAAATAAAACAATCTTTGACAAAAATGTTCCATATCCTCCTAGATCTTTAAATAAGATTCCAATAGGAAAAACCCTAACTACTTGTGGTCCCATAATTAATGAGTACCAAATACCTAGTGGGCCTTAATTAATAGAGGGACCTTTTTTACATTAAATAATTATCCACTACTATCTAGATGGCCTTAGTCAAAGGAGATGACCGCTTACATTAATTGACTAACTCCTATGTAGCCTAAAGTAGAGAAGTTAGGGTAGGACTCTAACATGTCCCCCACTTCAAGAGTAGTGTTGTACTGAAGGATAAATGTGATAAAATTGTTACATAATACCTATTAGTTATCATGTGGCATCTTTTGGTTGTATATATTTTGTCTTGTCCCCTCCCACAGAACTGATCGACGGTGGGAACATGACAGATCCGCGGGGTGCTAAAATTCACCTCTAAGGCCGTATTATCAAATTCATGAAAATTTTAACATGTGTGCAATGCATATTAAAAATACACAGTGGAATTAAAATCAATTACACACACATAGCATGCATGTATCAGCATGTTCATCACAGGCATAGCAATCAAATCATGCTCATAAATAACTCATCTTATGCTAATCATTGGCATTCAATTTTGATAACTCAAATTGGATCATTTAATTCAATTGGACATAAACAAACAGTCATTCATAACACATAAATTCGTCATAATGAGAAACAACAATGAACACTTATCTTTGATTGAAGTTGTCCCAACAACTGGATATGGAAGAGCAACGTTCCACCCAACCATAGGTATTTGTCCAGCCTATATTATTTGAGCTGAGAGACCACCCCCAAGTTGGGCTATGTATCCACTAAGGAGGAAATAATTAGGCTCGCTCACATCCATAGTCACAAATACTCATGCTAAGCCAACACAAAGTTGGGTTTGTCAAGCATGTAGGGAGATAGGGAAGGAGAATGCTAAGCCAGTGAGCTCAACCATAGAGATATATGCATCTCAATTGATCTCAGACAACCTCGACATCGACAATACCTACCACACACAACATAAGGAAGGTCCCCTTCTCTGCTACACAGTCTCTCAGGTGCCCTTCCCTCTAGTGGTCTTCAGGGTGGGCATAAAAAGGTCCAAGCTGCTAGATCCACAAAGATTATTTCCTTCATTGGATTTATCAAGTAATTTCAACCTATGATCACTCTCCCAAATCAACCCACTCTTGGATTTTCCGAAATTCTGATCACGTGACTCCCAAAAACGGAATTGAATTTCCTCGCGTCCAAATCTGATTTTTCATATGTATTTATGGGTATTTGGCACTCTCAAATTTTCCCTAGGGTTTATGTATATGGATCCCCATTGGATTTTGCTGCTCACATAAAATTTTTGAAGTTTTTGGCACTTAAAATCGTGGCTTCTTTCCTGGTTGTGATTTCTGCAATTATTCACTACTAGGCATGCATGATAGCTGAGAATTGATGTATGGTTGTTCAAAAATGTTATGGGGATGATGGAAAAACGAATTCCCATTAGGAAATTAACTTATGGGCCAAGTAAATTGAGCCCATAACCTTCCATATGAATTTATGAGCTTTCCCATGCTCCATTGCATAATTAAATGTCAACATGCTAGTAAAAATGGGTTCTCGAAATGACACTTGGAAACAAAGGATTGAATCCCCCAACCCCTCACCTCTCCCTAGTGGATACATTCAGCCCCCTCATTTTTAATTGCTTCCATAGCCAGTTATTGCAATTCTATTTACATGATTTTACAATTCCCATGGTTTACTAACACATGGTTCACAAAATATAAATTACTTGCCTTTACAAGCCATTCGTTCGCTAGCGGGTCCTTGTCCTTGAACTCCACGCTACGAACCATAAACCACATATTTACAATATTTACACATAAGCCAATAATTCCAAGGGTCATAATTGGGGTATTACATATTTCCACTGGATCAAGACTTCTTTGACCGTGTGCTTGTGCAATTGATGCTCTTTGGTATCCAGTGCTACTTCTAGTTAGAGCCAAAATGGATCCTTCTTCATTAATTTATGGTAATTTTCTCTGGACTTTACACTTTTATCTCACAAAATTCTTGAGGGAAGACACATGAAAGTCTAGATGAAACTTGGAGTGATCTAGAGGAGTGGTCTAAAGAAAATTAAGAAACTAGTGATCTTAATTTGCTCATATATTCATCAACACTCTTAACCAACATTTACAACCTTGATTTACTAGACAACAAATCGTGCACTTCACTACATTACACTATTACATAACCATTACATCTTATTTATAGATGGAATACATACACTATCTCATGGTACCTGAGTTAGTTACAACCAACTACTCATTAATTACAATCCATAAGTTCCTAACCTCTTTCAATTATTCTACTATAGTCAACTTGACATAGTCAAAATTTGGTTGATCACCCGTTGAGTTTCTACTCATTCCTATATTCATCGAATTATTATCGACCAGTCATTTGTTATTGACTAAACAACTATTGTGGTCGGCCAGTTGACTAGACTTTCACCATTTGTCAACTTCCAACTCTAGTCAAGTTGTAGAGTAGTTGACTATTAATTTCAACCGTCGATTTCATGCAAAGAACATAAAATTCCTAACATTATCTCACTTAATGTTTTCTTTGCACAAACAAGAGATTTCAAATTTTTAGTTCACTTTAGAAGCCATGACATAACCATCGATTCCATGCACCATGAAAAATTCTTGGTACTCACCAACTTGGTTAATGAGTCTAGAACATTCTTTACAGTTTCTACCTTTTCCTGCAACACCTTCTAGTTTTCTACCATTTCTCTTACAAAATGGTACTGTACATCAATATGCTTTGTCTTTGAGTGATATGTTAGGTTCTCTACTAAGAAGATTGCATTCTGATTGTTACAATCAAACCTAATAGCATGAATACCAAACCCAACCTATGAACACAATCTATGCAACCAAAAAACTGTTGATGTATTTGTAACTTCAGAAGATATTCACTTGTATATTGTATGTATTACATTTGTACTTTATTGTATCCCCAATGGATATGTATTATTCCTCTGATTGGAAGTGTCGTCATTTGTATTTGCAAGTCTCACAAGTTACATTGTAAGTGACGTAACTTGTATTTGACGGGTTATTAGACCACCTTAGAGGGGTCGGCCCAGTATGGGTTAAAGGGTTATTAGACCACCCTAGTGGGGTCAGCCCAGTGACAAGTGGTAATGGGTTATTAGACTCTCCAAAGGGAGTTTGGCCTAGTTAGAGTTAAAGGCGGGTCAAGTCATTGTATAAATAGAGAGTGCGACTCTCTCATTCTATTCATTCACTCACTCACTTCGCATTAGTGAGAGAGAGGAGGAGTGATCACAAGTGGAAGAGGAGAAGCTGCTAGGATACTATGTCTTATTTTGGGGTTTTGTATTGGTGCTCATTCTATCTCTGAGGAAGTTGCAGGGTTTTTCACCTTCTTGGTTGTCCCCAGTGAAATGCTTTGTGTCTCTTGTCTCCTCTTGTCTTTTATGTTTGATATGTTGTACATGTTGTTCTCTCAGTTAAGATGCTAAATCATATTGAATTAAATGATGAAAAAATAACATGGTATTAGAGCTAGCCTGAAGGAAGGCATTGTATGGCATTTACGACACTTGTTGCACTTGCGACAAATTGGAAGCTAGGGCTTGGTTTAATAAAAACTAGTCATCGTGGCACTTTCGCTATAAATTAATTTTGGCGAATGTTCAGTATCTGAAAATTTAACTGGAAGAATATAAAATGTTCATGTACCTTGTGTCTAAATATTAGCCTCATATCCATTGTAATTTGTGAGATATGATCTGTACAAGTTAGGGTTTCTTCCTCTTCCAGAATGCAGCCCTAAACAGGTGACCAAGAAACAAAGGTCATATCTCGGGCTAGGAATCTCTAAATGGAATTCCGTAAAAAGTGGAAGTTAGGGAATGGAATTTAGTTTCACAAGTCCTAGTTTTAGAGGTCGAAGTTGAAACAGTGACACTTGGAACTCCGTACAAGTTTGCTATGCTGTTTCATCCCATAAACAGGTCATGTTGCAACACTTAGCATATCTCTCTCATAGAGAATCCATTTTAGGTTATATCTGTGGGGTTGGAAAGATGATAGGTTGGTCTACCACAGGCCTAAGTTTCAGACCTTGAGGATCTGAAATTTCAGATATGCATCAGAAACAATATGGCATATATTTCTGTGAAAACAGAATTGGATTCTAAGCACTTTCATTTTTGGCTTGTCGCTGCTGCATGAAATTAGGGCTTTTGACAGAAGTGGAATTTTGGAGTTTTCTCAGCATAATATTTCTCTCCTCAGCAAAATCAAAATTTATATACCAAGATCGAAGTTTTTGGTTGGGTAGAACCCCGGGATCTATCAAACCCTAGTTCGGGTTTTGGACCAGAAAACCATAAAATCGGAAAACCATATTTTGATAGAAGTTGCAAATCCGAAATTCACAGGTCAATTTTGAGGGGTCGATTTTTTAAATTTTCAAAATATGAGCACACCATCTTGATCACCTCAGTCAATTGCATCTCCCTGTCTAGACAAAAGTTTGAAATTCCAAGTTTGAATTTTTAGGGTTTCTTTGTCAAACCCTAGATAGCGCCAGATCGAGTTTCAGCAAATCAAAGTGGATTTGGTTAATCCTAGAAGAGAATGAATTGGACACCTACATAAGTGAAGAAGTTCCAGTTCTAGAGGGAGATGAGGCTAAGGCCATACATAAGAAGTCTACAAGCAATCTCGATAGGTATGACTTGAGGAGATACATGTATGTTTTGAAATCTGTTCATGATATGTTTGTCTTCATATTATTGAGGTTAGTACAATGTTGATTAATTTTTAGACTTGTCTTATCACCTTAGTAAAAATATGAATGCATGTGAATGATAAAATACATTCATTGATTAGTGTTATGACACTTATGATTGTACTAATGCATTGTGGTGTTGTATGAGGATGATGTTGTCCACTAACATGAAAGGTACATCAAGAAAGACAAATCAAGTTCTAGATCAAGAACATATGACCATGGTGACATGAAGTCAAAGACTCATCCATAGCGATTGATCACATAGAATCTCTACTTACGAGGTATGTATAATTTGGATCTACAATGCTTAACTTATAAGATATGCAGGTTACTAGCACAAGGTCTCTAAATCATTGAAGAGAACAAATAAGACATTGTTTGGGTATGTTAGACATAACTCTCAAACATGATAATCGAAGTATATTTTTTCCTATATCAAGTTAGAATACTACCTTGTGTTAGATCTTATATAAGTATATTTTTTGTATGATTGATAATGATTATTCATGAAGTTATAGGTTTGAGTAATCATGGGTTTATGCATACTATGCTTCTTACTTTGATTACTGATATAACAAACTAGAAGAGTCCTATGGTCAATTAAGAATATGCACAAGTAAAAGAAGTCCTCCCAGAAACCTTGAATACTAACGCTTGTGATAAATTACCTGTGTATGAAATGACCATGACCATAAATGTTTAAGATTATTTAGAATCATAATGTTTTGATAGTATTGAGATTATACTAATGAATTATGATTATGTATGAGATCTTGAGGATGACACAATGATGACACTAGTGCACACTTAAGCATGCATAGTGGTCCAAGATGGATATACGTTCAAAGACATAAATGATATTATAAAGGAAGCACATATCAAGAGGGAGCACACTTCAGTAGTTCCTGCAAGGAAGTAAAGATTGAGAGGGAGTCCACCCAACAAGCAAACAAAGATAAGTATTTGAATTGTCATTTCTTATTACTTAAATGATGTTGTTCATTCATGTACATACTTATGTTCCTAGATTTAGGATATACATTATGCATTTTAGAAAAGTTGCATTAATGAACAAGATACTACTAATATAGTAATGGGTAAGTGGCCTATGGTACTGTACAACACTCCATTGCTACTTATCTAGAATGAAACCTTTTTGCTGGCATGTTGGAGTAGTGCACACTATTAACAATGTTCTAGTAGATATGGAAGGCATCTAGAAAGTTACGGGATATGGATAAATGTTGTATTGAAGCATTGGCTAAGATAATTGCATGGTTGTATGACATATGTCTTAATGTGTAAGAATTTGTTCTGAAATCTATGAGATGTTTCTGATCATGCAATTGAACTTGTCTTGTAGGAAAGATTGTGTACCATCACCTACAAGAGATACTTGTTTCGAAGAACAAGCGATGAAGAATCAACAAATCCATAAAACTACCTATTGAAGATAATGAAGAATCTGAAGTTCCCAGGATCAAGGATGCAGTAATGGAAGGATGCCATGATCGAGGAGTACTAGTCAATCATGAAGAATGATGCCTGGGATGTGGTCCCGAGACCAGAAGGAAAGTCTATTGTGACTTCTAAGTGGATCTCCAAGATGAAGCATGCTGAAGATAGTAACATAGAGAAATACAAGGCAAGGTTTGTGGATCGTGGCTTCTCCCGGAAAGAAGGGATAGACTATGAAGAAACTTTTGCACCTGTAGCCAGATACACTTCCATCAGAACAATACTTGCTCTGGCTGCAATAATGAAATGGAATATACACAGATGGATGTCAAGACAACTTTTTTAAATGGTGTAGTCGAAGAGGAAGTGTATGTGGAGCTGTTGAATATTGTAACTTCTAAGAATATTATATTTGTACATTATTTATTCCGGAGATGTTCCATCCCTCCGATGTGATTTTATTATGTATCCGGAGATGTTTATTCCTCCGAAGAATTGTGGTAACTAGGGTTGTTAGACCCACCATGTGGGGGTCGGCCCTAAAGTTGGGTTTTAGGGGTTATTAGACTTCTCCAGGAGAGGTCGGCCCCATTAGGTATTTCTGGTGGTCAGGAGTGTGTATAAATAGAGGAGGTGAACTCCTCATTAGATCACTCACTCACTTGTGAAAAGAGGCGCACTTGTCTGGGAGATCTGCTAAGGAGGAATAGAAGGAGGGAGCACATCTTGTATTTTGGTTAATCATCTTATTGAGGAAAGCTTTGCTGGGTTTTCTACCCCATGAGGGTTTCCCAGGGTAAATATTGTGTCTATCTTGTGATTATGCTTCTTTCAGTGATCCTGCTAGTCTATTTGGTTTAAATTCAACATGGTATCAGAGCCATACTGAATAGGACATCTTTCACAAGGTAAGAATACCTCTCTCTCTCTCTCCGGTGAAGTTAGGGTTTCAGCCCAAAGTTGGTATTATTGAATTTTGGTTGCATGGCTGGATAGCCCTTTTCAATACCTTTCTTTTAAGCCCTAGATCGAACTTTTTGGTTGGGTAGAACTCCGGGAAATCCAAACCCTAATTCTACCAAAAGTGCAATACGTCAGATTTTGGTTTCAGAAAAAAGTTGGAATTTTTGAATTCTGATTACATGGCTGGATATCCCTTCTCAAGAGCATTCTTTTGAGCTATAGATCGAACTTTTTGGTTGAGTAGAACTCCGGGAAAGTCAAACCCTAATTCTACCAAAAGTGCGATAAAATTCTGTTCCAGATTCTGCAAAAGTGAAAAGTAACTTTTCAGGTAAGTCTGCTCTGTCTCTTGGACTCCCCCAAGAGAAGATGGCTCCAAACACTAAGCTTGAAGACAAGCTATAAGGTATAGAAAATTTCCGGGCTTGGAAATACAGAATTGGTCTCATTCTTGAGGAGAATGATCTTGCTCAGTATATCAAGGAAGAAGTTGCAGAACCAGAAGGAGATGAAGCCAAAGAAAAGCATAGGAAGGATTTGATTAGGGCAAAGAGAATCATAGCTGATTCCATTAAAGACCACTTGATTCCCCAAGTGGCCTCCAAGAAGACTCCAAAGGAAATGTATGATGCCCTAGGAAGAATGTATGAAGGAAAGAACATCAATAGAAAGATGAACCTGAGGACTCAATTGAAGAGTACCAAGATGCACAAAGGAGAATCCATTCAAGACTACTTCTCAAGGGTTTCACAAATCAAGGAACAACTAGATGCAATTGGTGATACCCTTGATGAGGATGAACTTGTGATGACTGCTCTCAATGGTCTCACTAGATCTTGGGAGTCATTTATACAAACCATGTGTGCCAGGAAAGAAAGCATAAAGTTTGATATAGTATGGGAGGATTGTGTTCAAGAAGAAGCTAGGGTTGCAAACAGAGAAGCTCTTCTCAAAGAGGATGACCAAGCCTTGGCCACTCATACCAAAAGAAGAAGAATGAGTCATCTCAAGAGAGTTGACCACAAAGGATCTCAACACTTCTCTAGATCTAACAAGAGAAGAGGACCCAATTCAGCAAGAGATCTTTCCACAGTAGAATGCTACAATTGTCATAAATTAGGACACATCTCCAAATTCTGTCCTTCTCAAAAGAAGAAGTTCTTCCACAAAAGACATCATGCACATATGGCAGAAAATGATAGTGAAGAAGAAGAAGAGGAAGAAGATGAAGAAGAAGAAGAGGTAGAGGTAAAGCCTAAAAGGAAAAGATGTAAGGTGAAGAAAGAAGATCCAGAAGAATATGTTCTATTCTCTGCACTCTCTGGATCCGTATCTCCTGGAGAAGACACATGGCTCATTGACAGTGGTGCTTCCAAGCACATGACGGGTCAAAGGAAGACATTCTCAAATCTTGAAGAAAAGACTTCTTCACAGAAAGTATCTCTAGGAGATGACTACCAATATCCCATCAAAGGAATTGGTGAAGCTAACTATAAGTTAGATTCTGGAACACCCTTGAAGATGAAAGACATCTTATATGTACCAGGTTTAAAGAAAAACCTTCTCTCTATTTCAGCACTAGATAAGAAAGGTTTTAGAGTAGCCTTCATAGATGGACAAGTACTCATGTGGTCCAAAGGAAAAACAATTAAAGATGCAGTTGTTATTGGTGAAGAAGAAGGAGGTCTCTATAAACTCAAGGGCCATCCAGAAGCTGCCCTTGCACATGAGATCTCTAGCCCCAGTGAGCTATGGCATAGAAGATTAGCTCACATCAACTTTAAAGCCTTGCCCTATGTAAGCAAGGTAGTCATAGTATTACCAAATTTGAAAGCTGATCATGATGGCTCATGTAAAGGGTGTAAGAAAGGGAAAAATATCAAGAACCCCTTTCCAAAGAGTGAAACAAAGACTAAGAACATTTTAGAGCTAATACACTCAGATGTATGTGGACCAATGCCCACCACTTCTCTAAGTGGGTTTGAATACTATCTTTCATTCATTGATGACCATTCAAGGAAAACTTGGATATACTTCCTGAAAGGTAAGAATGAAGTCTTTGGAAAATTTAAAGAGTTCAAGGCTCTAATAGAAAATCTATCAGAGAAGAGAATCAAAATTCTCAGAACAGATAATGGCGGAGAATTTACCTCAAAGGAATTTGAGGACTTTTGTAAAGAAGCTGGAATTAAAAGGGAACTAACTACTCCTTATAATCCCCAACAAAATGGGGTGGCTGAAAGAAAAAATAGAACAATCATGGAAGCTGTGAAGACCATGATACATGACCAAGATCTTCCCATGTATCTATGGGATGAAGCAGCCAAGACAGCAGTATATGTGCAAAATAGATTATCTCATAGTGCTCTTGAGTTCAAAACTCCAGAAGAAGTATTTACAGGTAAGAAGCCTGAGGTAAGTCATCTTAAAATATCTGGGTGTCCTGTGTACATCCACATTCCAAAAGAAAAGAGAACCAAGTTGGACCCTTCTGGTAATAAGGGAATATTTGTTGGTTATTGTGAATCATCCAAAGCCTTCAGAATTTACATTCCAGGTTTTCATCACATAGAAATAAGTAGAGATGTAACATTTGATGAAGAAGCAGCTCTCAAGAAATCCAAGAAGTGCCAACTTGATGAAATCTATGAAGAAGATACTTCTCCCAGAATCACAGAGGCTGTACCCATGCCTGAAGATGATTCTCTAGAGGATCATGACATGTTGGAACCACAAGAGCCTCCTATTACAGACTTATCTAAGAAAAGAAGGCCAGCATGGGCTAGAGATATTATTCAAGGGGCTGAAAGATATGGAGCTCCTGAAGGCTCCACTAGAGAAAGAAATAAACCAAATCTAGTGTCCAACTATATGGCCTTGATGTGTGATCTTGTGGATCAACTACCTACTAGCTATGAAGAGGCAGCTCAGAAGAAAGAATGGGTAGAAGCAATGACAGAAGAATATCGGTCAATAATGAAAAATGATGTTTGGGATATAGTTCCCAAACCGAAAGATAAGAGTGTGGTTTCTTCCAAATGGATTTTCAAAATAAAACATGCCGCGGATGGAAGCATTGAAAAATATAAAGCAAGATTTGTAGCCAGAGGATTCTCTCAGAAGGAGGGAATTGACTATGAAGAAACATTTGCACCAGTTGCTAGGTATACTTCAATTAGAACTATCATGGCACTTGCATCCATGATGAAGTGGAAATTACACCAAATGGATGTTAAGACAGCTTTTCTGAATGGTGTAATTGAAGAAGAAGTATACATAGAGCAACCTCAAGGGTTTGAGGTTAATGATGGAAGAACTCATGTATGCAAATTGAAGAAGGCATTATATGGGTTGAAACAAGCTCCCAGGGCTTGGTACGGAAGGATTGACAATTTCTTAACTAGCATGGGCTTTACCAAAAGTAAAGCTGACCCAAATATTTATCTCAAAGTGATGGATGATGAACCAGTTATATTGCTGTTATACGTTGTCATGTCCCCTCCCATTATAATAGTGCAATGGAGAGGATCGTGAGGTGAAACTGGGCATCTAGCCCCATGTACTTATGAAGTAAGCATTCATTACATATGAAGAGGCATAAACATTTTCAATACACAGCAGAAGTAATTTCATTTACGCATTCACCATACATTCAAGATATTCATCAATTAAATATTTATGAGATAGCACAAGAGAATACTTATCTTTAACAGAGTAGTCCCAAGCAACTAGCTATATCGCGGCAACGTTCCACCCAACCATAGGCTCTTCGACAGCTTATACTGAGTCCGTCCGAAGGCCACCCCCGAGCTGGGCATGATTTTCACAAGGAAAGGGAACATTCCTGCTCACACACAACCCATTTACCATTTCGTCTCAGCCAAGCCAGTCCAACTGGGTTTATCAGGCTACACTTGAACCATGGATGCTTATTCTCAAGCTCCATCCAGAACAATGGATTACGCATTGCCCATACCCCAACATACTCTTTGTTCTCTCAGCAAAAACGATCATTAACAGGGTTATGCATTTACAACAACGGTGTTCACAAAACAGGGTCCACCTTGGCTCTCCCAACTCGTGGATTCACCCAAGCAAACTGTGGAATTTCGATTTCAACCCCAGAGAGCAAAACCGATTTCTCTCCGCTGGTTAGGATCCTTTCCAATGGCCAAAACGACCTCCAGGAAGACCCAAAAACGTTCTGCTCTCTTTCCCCACTGGTAACCCACACAAAAACGCCCCTTCCCAGCTAAAAGATGAAGGGAAACACAGAAAAACGAGAGAGGAAAAACACCCAGGCAGCTAGAGCTGCGTGAGAGAGCAAGGCCATGCTGAATAATGGCTTTTGGGAGAAATTTCGTGGCTCTCTTCTTGCCCAAGGAGACCAACCCGATTTTCCATGAAGGGTGGCTTGCCCATACCCGATTTTGGACAGCCATACCTCTCCATTCCCAAGGCATTAACTTCCCCAACTAACTCTTGGGAGAAATCAATGGTTGAGTACAAAAGTCCACATGGGTAGTTGAGGGTTTGATGGGTTCTCTTATTGACACTTGGCTTGACTCTATTGGCTCAAGGGTTTGAATGTTTCCCCCCCCCCCAATTCCTTGTGAAATCATGCCCCCATCTCTTTGTTGCATTGCATAGCTAGTTGTGGGTATTTTTATTAAAAATGCATATTACATGATGTTGAAATTCCAATGTGCCTGGCTAGCATACAAAGCATATGCATCACTAAATCGACGGCGGGGCCTTGGCCTTGAGCTCCTCACCATGATTTCATAACAATATTACATCAATTACCTTTGAATGCAATGGGGTCAATAATGGGGACGTGACATACGTAGATGATCTATTTCTAACTGGAGATGAGAAACAAATTATTGAAATCAAGAAGAAGCTTTCCTCAGAATTCGAGATGAAAGATCTCGGATTAATGCATTACTTCTTAGGCTTAGAAGTATGGCAAGAACCAAAAGGAATCTTTCTAAATCAAGGTAAGTATACTGTGGAGATTCTCAAAAGATTTGATATGTTGGAGTGTAAAGCCATGGCCACTCCCATGGACTCCAACTTAAAGTTATTAGTTAATGATTCATCAGAATTAGTGGACATAACTCTATATAGACAAATCATTGGATCATTAATGAACTTAACCAATACTAGGCCTGATATATGCTTTGCTGTAAATACCCTAAGTCAGTATCTAGTAGAACCTAGAAAGGTTGACTTAATAGCTGCAAAGCATATAATGAGGTACTTAAAAGGTACATTAGATTTTGGCCTATTTTATCTTGGAGGTCATGAACTCAGACTACATGGTTACTCAGATTCTGATTGGGCAGGTAATGTCTCAGATAGAAAAAGTACTTCAGTGGATGTTATGGTCTTAGATCTGCCATGATCTCATGGTTCAGCAAGAAACAATCTAGTGTGGCCCTCAGTACTGCTGAAGCAGAATATATAGCTGCCTGCTCTGCCAGCTGTGAAGCAATATGGCTTCGAAAACTTTTATCTGGAGTGTTTGACTTAGAAATGGACCCCACTTTGATCATGTGTGATAATCAAAGCTGCATCAAGATGACTGAAAATCCTGTATTTCACGATAAGTCAAAACACATAGAGATCCGATACTTTTACATACGAGATATGGTGCAAAGAGGAGCTATCAAGCTCAAGTATATAAGCACTGAGGATCAAATTGCTGATATCCTGACGAAACCTCTATCTCGAGTAAAGTTTGAACACTTCCGAGACAAGCTTGGTGTAGTTCAGAAGGACCTTCCTCGAAAGGGGGAGTAGCACAGTATCCGACAACAAGTCTATCTCATCAATGATGAGGTTACCTATTTACTGCACTTAGTTACCTAGAATTATTTAGATTTAGGAATCTTATATTCTTTCTTTTGATGAATATGTATACATGCTTTTGATGTTAGTTCTGATGATAGATGTATACATACTTTTGATGTTAGTTCTGATGTATACATACTTTTGATGTTAGTTCTGATGATAGATGTATACATGCTTTTGATGTTAGTTTTGATGATAGATGTATACATACTTTTGATGTTAGTTCTGATGGTAGATGTATACATGTTTTGATGATGATACATGTTGTGGTTATACATGTTTTGATGATGATACATGTTGTGGTTATACATGTTTTGATGATGATGATGATACATGTTGTGGTTATACATGTTTTGATGATGATGATACATGTTGTGGTTATACATGTTTTGATGTTGATGATACATGTTGTGGTTATACATGTTTTGATGATGATGATACATGTTGTGGTTATACATGTTTTGATGATGATGATACATGTTGTGGTTATACATGTTTTGATGATGATACATGTTGTGGTTATACATGTTTTGATGATGATGATACATGTTGTGGTTATACATGTTTTGATGATGATACATGTTGTGGTTATACATGTTTTGATGATGATGATACATGTTGTGATTATACATGTTTTGATGATGATGATACATGTTGTGGCTATACATGTCTTGATGATGATGATACATGTCTTGATGATGAGGATACATGTTTTGTTATACATGTTGTGAAGGGATTGAATCATTCCTGGACTTCAGTCCTAAAGAAGAGCCGTAGACATATGTCTTCGAAAATAAAGTTCTTAGTGAACATGTGAAGGGATTGGATCATTCCTGGACTTCAGTCCTAAAGAAGAGCCGTAGATGTATGTCTTCGAAAATAAAGTTCTTGGTGAACATGTGAAGGGATTGGATCCTTCCTGGACTTCAATCCTAAAGAAGAGCCGTAGACGTAAGTCTTCGAGAATGAAGTCCTTGGTGGACGGTGAGGATTAAGTCATCCTTGGACGTAGGTCCTAAATGCACGGTTGAGGATTAAGTCATCCTTGGACGTGGTCCTAAATGTACGGTGGAGGATTAAGTCATCCTTGGACGTGGTCCTAAATGTACAGTGGAGGATTAAGTCATCCTTGGACGTGGTCCTAAATGTACGGTGGAGGATTAAGTCATCCTTGGACGTGGTCCTAAATGTACGGTGGAGGATTAAGTCATCCTTGGACATGGTCCTAAATGTACGGTGGAGGATTAAGTCATCCTTGGACGTGGTCCTAAATGTACGGTGGAGGATTAAGTCATCCTTGGACGTGGTCCTAAATGTACGGTAGAGGATTAAGTCATCCTTGGACATGGTCCTAAATGAACGGTTGAGGATTAAGTCATCCTTGGACGCTGTCCTAAATGTACGGTAAGGATTGGATCATCCTTGGACTTTGGTCCTGTAAACTGAGCCATAGACATGTGGTCTCCGAGAACATGATAGGACTGGATCGTCCCTGGACTTCAGTTCAAAAGGTACATGACTGGACATAGAGAACTGCTGATGATCGAGTGATGGCGATGCTGATGATCGTACGATGACGATGCTGACGATCGTACGATGACGATGACAATGCTGATGATCGTGCGATGACGATGCTGATGATCGTACGATGACGATGACGATGATGATGATCGTGTGATGGCGATGCTGATGATCGTGTGATGGCGATGCTGATGATCGTACGATGACGATGACGATGCTGATGATCGTGTGATGGCGATGCTGATGATCGTGTGATGGCGATGCTGATGATCGTGCGATGACGATGCTGATGATTGTATGATGACGATGTTGTTGATCGCGTGTTGACGATGCTATTATGACGATGCTGATGATTGAGTACTATCAACTCTGATGATGCTGATGTTCCAGTAACTGGTCAAGTTACTGATGATGATGAATTGAAGAAAGATTCCGATGATATATAGATGATGTAGTAAATGACTCCTTGCTCCTGCAGATGTTGTTATAATATCCTTCTCGTTAAGGGGGAGTGTTGAATATTGTAACTTCTAAGAATATTATATTTGTACATTATTTATTCCGGAGATGTTCCATCCCTCCGATGTGATTTTATTATGTATCCGGAGATGTTTATTCCTCCGAAGAATTGTGGTAACTAGGGTTGTTAGACCCACCATGTGGGGGTCAGCCCTAAAGTTGGGTTTTAGGGGTTATTAGACTTCTCCAGGAGAGGTCGGCCCCATTAGGTATTTCTGGTGGTCAGGAGTGTGTATAAATAGAGGAGGTGAACTCCTCATTAGATCACTCACTCACTTGTGAAAAGAGGCGCACTTGTCTGGGAGATCTGCTAAGGAGGAATAGAAGGAGGGAGCACATCTTGTATTTTGGTTAATCATCTTATTGAGGAAAGCTTTGCTGGGTTTTCTACCCCATGAGGGTTTCCCAGGGTAAATATTGTGTCTATCTTGTGATTATGCTTCTTTCAGTGATCCTACTAGTCTATTTGGTTTAAATTCAACAGGAGCAGCCACTCGGTTTTGAGACACATGACAGGGAGTCATATGTATGCAGATTGAAGAAATCCTTGTATGGATTTAAGCAAGCACCCAGGACATGGACGAAAGGATAGACAACTTCCTGTCCAGTTTGGGCTTTACCAAGAGTAAAGCGGATTCCAACCTTTACTACAAGGTTGAGGAAGGAAATCCAGTGATATTCCTATTGTATGTGGATGACCTGTTTGTGGCAGGTGAGGATAGGTTGATTGCTGACACAAAGAGGAAGCTTGCTACCAAGTTCGAGATGAAGGACTTGGGTATGATGCATTACTTTCTAGGTATGGAGGTGGGGCAAAGTGCAGATGGAATATTCCTTGGACAAGGGAAGTATGCAGTAGAGATCTTGAAGCGGTTCGGGATGATGGAATGCAGGGCCATGGCCAAACCTATGGCATCGAACCTGAAGCTATTGAGCGATGCTTCATCAGAGTCGATTGATGCCACGATGTATCGTTAGATGATTGGGTCCTTGATGTAGCTCAGGAACACGAGATCATATATTTGCTTTGTGGTGAACACATTGAGCCAATTCTTAATGGATCCTAGACATGTTCACCTGATTGCTGTAAAGCATATTCCGAGGTACCTGAAGGGTATGGTTGATTATGGGCTCAAGTATGATGCGAATCAAAAGTTTAACCTGGAGTGTTATGTTGATTCATATTAGGAAGGTAGTGCTGTAGATAGGAAGAGCACTTCGGGGTGCTGCTTCAGTATGGGATCAAGTGTGATCTCTTGGTTTAGCAAGAAGCAATCCTGCATAGCACTGAGTACAGCCGAAGCAGAGTATATTGCAGCTTTCTCGGCTAGTTGTGAGGTAGTATGGCTAAGGAAGCTACTGTTTGATTTATTTTATCTCCAGTTGGATGCTACTTGTATTTATTGTGACAACCAGAGTTGTGTGAAGTTGTTTGAGAACCCGATGTTCCATGACAAGTTGAAGCACATCGAGATCAAGTATCAATATGGTGAAGAGAGGAGCAGTGAAGCTCCAGTATGTTGCAATGGATGAGCAGATTGCATATGTGTTGACCAAACATCTAGCCAGAGTGAAGTTTGAGTACTTCAGAGAGAGGCTTGGTGTTTTTCAGATAGAAAGGCTTGGTGTTTTTTAGATAGAAGATACTTTAAGGAGGAAGTGACAGGACACATTTGCAAGAGCCTTTTCAAGCATGGTGGTAGGAGGATCCTTTCCATGGCTATGGATGTAAGTTCTGTGTAATGAGCATTAGGACAATGCTCCGGATGATGCTATGTATGATGATGATCAGGATGATCATGTGTGATGAGCATCAAGACGATGCTCCAGATGATACGCATCATGACGATGCTATGATGATGATCAGGATGATCATGTGTGATGAGCATCAGGACGATGCTCCAGATGATACGCATCAGGATGATGCTATGATGATGATCAAGATGATCATGTGTGATGAGCATCAGGACGATGCTCCAGATGATACACATTAGGACGATGCTCCAGATAATACGCATCAGGACAATGTTATGATGATGATCAAGATTATCATGTGATGATGATGTGCATCAGGACGATGCACTATATGATGATGACAGGTTGTGCGATAAGCATATAATATCGCCCTGGGAGATTTGCAGATACTCTTTCTAGGTTTTTCCTATGGCATATAATAGCTCCCTGAGAGATCTGGAAAATGCTCTTTCGAGGTTTTGCTTGGAGGGACATATAATAGTTCCCTAGGAGATTTGAAGATACTCTTGTTAGGTTTTTCCTATGGCATATAATAGCACCTTGGGAGATCTAGAAAATTCTCTTTTGAGGTTTTATCCGTGGTGTTGCTTGGTTTTTCAACCAAGCATGTGCAAGGATGCACCTATTAACTTGTAATAGTAGTATTCGAATAAAAGCAAAAACAATTATAAATCTAATATAACATTAACATAAGCATGTGTAAATAAACAAGAACTAAATCAATAACAAGATATCTATGGAAGAACACGAGTAAAAAATAATATATTTTTTGTATTACCTCAAAGGTGAGGATGTTTGGTGTTAAGCAGCTCCAAGGTTGAGGTGCTCCAAGCTCCAATGGTCTCTTCTCTAAGATGCTGAAATGGGGGTCTTCAAACTCAAAATGGGAGGCAATGGCTCTCAATGGGAATTTGGTAGCATAAGGATAGGATGAAATGTGGATGGAAAGTGAGGAGCCCCTATCACCCTTTTATAGTTTTTGGTGATCGGGAATACCATTATGGTTTTAAGGAAACCAATGGTATTGGCCGACATGGTTTAGGTCTCTTTTTCCCTCTTTTTCCCTTTTTGAATATTTTTTATATTTTTATTCCCTTTTAATATTTTTTGGGAATTTTGGACCCTTTTTGAGGGTTTTTTTGTGTTTTTGAGGAAAATATATATATTTTGAGGGGGAAAAGGTGTATTGTGGTCTTTTTGGTGACCTTTTGATGGTTTTAGAGGCTCAAATGGTGGAAAAGTGGACAAATGGGTCATGTGAATAAGGGAATGAGCTAGTGAGCACTTTTTGGGTGTTAACAGATTGCCCCCTGATGTGTGAGGGAAGGAGCTCATCATATGGTCGATAGACATCATAGTTCTTTTGTCTTTTTCCTGGGGTTTGGAGAAGAGAAGAGACAGGTTGGAGACTGGTGCAACGGCCCCTTGGAAGCTGCAAAAACTGAAAAAAAATACATGGCCTCAAAATGAATGAGGAATAATCTGTGATTATGGACGAGGCGGGCATACCCATGCTCATATCAAGACATATACATAACAATTAGTCCCAATAAGGGGGACCTAAATAATACATAAAAACTGTTGGTACATCGTAATGGTCCAGAGGGGACACAATGCTGGGATGTACTCATGATCATGCCATGACTGATCTAAATAACTGATACACTAGAAAAAGCAACAACCGTTATGAATAAGGTATCAGAAGGGTTGATGAATTGTTGAAAATGAAGGTGTCCAACTTCTGTAGTGACTCAATTAGACTTTTAAATGTGGTAGAGTCAGTAAATGAGTCAACTTCTGAGGATTATTTGTAATTGTATACTCAAGGGAGTATAGAACTGCTGTACATTTGAAAATTGTAGCCAAGCACGACTCGACTATCCATAGGAAAGTGAAATTGGTTGTTTCCTCAAAAAGACTCATAAATGTGGTAGAGTCAGGTGATATCCAGGGTCTTCAACAAATAACTGAAAGGATTGATACCCTGTACGAGTCTCGACGATGCGATCAAGGTGTTGAAGTCGAGCATGTGAGAAACAATCATTTGGAGAGGCATTGAGGACTCCTTTCAAATTGATCTGTAGGCACTCATCACAAATGGTGATGATTCCAAGGCACAGGGACCTCTGGGTCTATCCTCTAGAATATATTTGGTTGGTGTCGACAAAGGGAGACCAGCAACTACCAAGGCAATGATGTTTCCTTGATAGGAGCATGAGGTGTACAATGAAACTGTGATAGTACTGATGGTAGGACTGACATACTGTGGGGATGTGGAAAAAAATGGGGTTATAGAGTGGGTGGACTCAAATTCCTTTGTTTAGATAACGATGATGTGGTTGACTTGGAAGCATAGGAAACTAACTTTCAGTTGTGAGGATCATAGCTTTAAGGGACCAGGGGTATGTGTTGCAGACTGGAGTGACTCGGGGGACAAGCTGATGGATGCTATTGGGAGGATTTCATGGTGACATATTGCAGTATGCTCTGAACAAAGGTGACCATACTGGGGAAGTTTCCGTATGAGTAGAGATGATTTGTTGTGGCGCCAGAAAGCACCATTGGGTCCTTCTTCATGGTTTTAATGAGCTCTAAGAAGGGATAAAAGTGTGCTCTAAAATGGTACTGTCCTGTGGATTTATTCGAGCCCAAGACTGTTCATGCTCGCGGTTGCTTTCAGTTTTAGAGAGTCTGAAAGTAGTAAGTAGGCTCCAATGGTGTTCTTTTTCATGTGTTAGTCTCCAAGGCCCGAAAAAGCATAAAATGATGCAAATGGAGAACTGTTCTAGCCGATGTGACTAGAGTATTCCTTTTTCATAATTAGTCTACAAGGTCCGAAAAATGGGTAAACTTATACCAGGTAGATTCCCTTTCAAATACTTTTAGAGAGCATGAAAGGAAGCAAGGTTGCTCGATGATCTTTTCATTGTTTTAGGAGTTAGAAAAGAGCTTAACAGAAACTCCCTAAGTGCCTTTTTTGTAAAAGAATTGCTCGGCACGAAAAAGGGATAAAGTTATACCGAACAAAAAGGTATTGGTGAGAGTGAGAAATGATCTCGAGCATCGTCATAAGCACAGAGAACTGAATCCGGTGACATATATATTGTGAAAAATAGGCAACGACCGATGTGGCATGCAAACCGACGTGATGAGTGGCATCTTGAAAAAATGAGCAAAAAATATGGGGGTGATAGCGATAAATGGTCTCAAGCATCATCATGAGCGTGGAAAACTGAATCCGGCAATATAAAACTCGTAAAAAATGGATGATGACCGATGTGGCATGTAAACCGAGGCAATGAGGAGGCATGTAAAAAATGCTTGAAAAATTTGGGCGTGAGAGAAAGAAATGATCTCAAGCATCGTCACGAGCACGGAAAACTGAATCTGGTGATATAAAACTTGTCAAAAATGGACGACGGTCAATGTGGCACGCAAACTGAGGTGACAAGGGGGCATGTAAAAAATGCCCATAAAATCTGGGCATGAGAGCGAGAAATGATCTCAAGCATCATCACGAGCGTGGAAAACTGAATCCGGCGATATAAAACTCGTAAAAAATGAACCACGACGGATGTGGCACGTAAATCGAGGCAATGAGGGGCATGGGAAAAAATGCTCAAAAAATCTGGTGGTGAGAGCGAGAAATGATCTCAAGCATCGTCAGGAGCTCGGAAATATGAATCCGGTGGTGCAAATGGTGTGAAAAACGGAGGTCATAAGGACTCCAGAATGGTCAAAGGAAATAACTAGGTTAAAAAATGGCTACAAATAAAGGTGAGCCCACCAAGCCAAGGATGCAGTGGTGGGGAGAAATGATGACCCGCGGGGGAAGAATACTAGGTGTATCAAATCAAATCAAATATACAAGTGATATGTGACCTCAAAAAGGGTTGAGATCACGCATGTGAAAAAGTCAGAAGGGTTAATGACCTGCCCCCATGCTATGTGCATGGGGTTTGTGATTATGGATCACATATGTGTTGGTTTGAACAATGGGATCATTGGAATACTGAGAAAGATGTGATGGGGAAGGTTCAAAATGATTGATCATGCCCCATATCCCAGGGTCGAGGTAATCTATTATGCCCCCTAACTCAGAGGTGTCAATGTTGTGTAGATGTTGTCTGAGAGAGGGATCAACAGGGCATTGAGCAACCATTGGCGGGGGGGTATACCATGAGGTTGTGGGCCGTGGTGGCATACTGAAGTGATAATATGATAATGGGGGATTCCCCTTGTGGGGTGGATGCCCCCAGTATCTCCGACGAGAATCATGATGATGATGAGTAGGCAAGGTTTTGAGCCTACCCCCATGTTGTGGACATGTGGTTTCCTCGTCAATTTGAAAGGGTTGAACATGTGTGTCAAAGGGATCAATGGAAGGGGCCAACCGGACAGAGGGGTATCCAGTGGAAACTGTGCAAATGGTGTTAATTTATTTTGAATGGGAAGATTCCGGGGGAAATATTTCCTCAATAAGTGGTGGGGATATCTCTAGGTCGACGTTATTCAACTCGTACAATGTTGCTTTGTAATCTGGGAGATCGGGGCAGTGATGTGAATAATGGTTGTAGATTTCGCATATTGCACAAGGATGGTTTGTGTGCAATGATTTATCACGAGGTTGAGGGGGAAGTTATAGTTTCACTACTGGAACGTTGGTGTCATCATCCAACATATTCATGTGTTCTTGAAGTGCCGCTAGTTGTGGACACAGATGGGTGGCGTGGCCAATATCGTCACACAAGGAGCTCTTAGGGAGCACACGGGTTGGCCGATTCTTAGCTAATTTGGGCGTCACTGGGGGGTTGCAAGTTGTGGGTGTAGTGTTGTAGGTTGGTGGACCTCTGCCCCCAGTGTTGCGGGATTGAGGGGGGACATAACTGGATGTCGATGTAGTTCCCCCTATTGGAATCGATCGGTTTTGGGGGTTGGAAACATCAGGAGGTGGGCGATTTTGGTGGTTTGGTATGCCAGGTGGTGGATGGTTTGACATATTCATAGGTTGTACTGGTTATAAAACAATGGTCAGATTCAGTGGGGGAGTTGGGGCAGGTAAGTACCATACAGGTAATCCTAATGTTAAACCTAGAAGGTTGAGTGTAGCCATTACTGGTGTGTTGACAACTCCTGAAAACGGAAACAAGAATGGGATTGTGTGAATCGGCGTTGTTCCGATATGACTAGGCATGATGGGTGATTGTGGCGATGGTTGAGGTTGTTGAGGATGTTGTTGTTCATTGTGTGATAGGGTACACAAATCGGATACTGCAGTTACGTGAAGAGGGGGTGGGATTGACGGGAAAGAGCTGGTCATGGGAGTATCCGAATATATCTCGAGTCCGACTGATGAGACGAATGATGTTGGTGCACTAAGAATGGGTTGTTCGATCATGGGAAGAACATTTTCTGGTGCTGCAGGGGCATTGGGATCGTAGTATGTAATCTGGTCGATTTTGACTACACGTCCTTCATGGAGGAACATCATGATGCAGAAAATTGAATAAGCGACAGCTTTCATTTTATACATGTAGCTTCGTCCCAGAAGGAGATTGTAATCAAGTTGGGTGTTAATGACCTCTATATCTATAAGAACCAGTTTTCCCCCCAGTTGTATGGGTACGTTCACTAACAAACCTTGAGTTTGAGCTGCACGACTATCCTAAGCTCGTAATGCGTTAGTTGACAGTTGTAGCATTGGGGATCCAAGTTTATTCCATATGAAAGTCGACATAACGCAGGTAGAGGCCCCTTCATCGATTATGCATCAATGAATGATGAGGTTGCGAATGGAGATGAAAAATTGGAAAGCTAGAGATGGAGGGAGGTGAGGTTCACCTTGTTCTAAGTTGAAATCCATCATGTTGGAGTTGTTAGGGTCTATAGCACCAATGGCAGATAATAATGATTTTCTCTCTGCAGGACACTTTTTTAGGGGCGGATCCATATTGATTTCGACGGGTTTGAAGATTGACATCATTTGATGACATCATAAGCAAATGGTGAGTGTTGGAGTCTGCATGGTAGTAATTGGCGGCTGCATAGGTAATTTGGTGTTGTGGTGCATGGATCCTTGAGGGGGATCATTCGGACGAGTGTTTACTGTGCCTTGGTTTGGTAAGGGATTTTGGAATATCATGGGTTGTGGTTGAGGGGGGGGTGTTGGATGTGCAACGTGTCCTTTCCATTGGGTGTCATTGGTCCAGAGTTGACGCGCTCGATCTAAATGGGGACAATTATGTGTGTAATGGCCGTAGACTGCACATATGAAACATGGATGGTTTGTTCTCAAGTTATTATTTTTATCCTATTTCAGTGGGCAGTCAGGGTTTTGGTTGGCAGGAGCAGCATTATTATTGTTTGGAGGATTAGGTGGTGGTGCACCTTGGTTATGTTGTTGGCTGTTTCCGTGGTTACGTCCTCTTCCGCGGTTTTGTTGACCTCCTTGGTTATGCTGGTTGTTATGGTTTGGAGGTTGGTTTTTGCTGTGCGTAGACATGCCCTTGGGCAGTAGGTGGGTTTTTAGGTCATGCAGGCTCTAGAGCAGGTTGCAGTGGGTAGTAAACATGAGGGTTTTGAGGTGGCCCTGGTGTTTGTTGCGGTTGTGGGTAACCTTGAGCTGCTGGAAGTGTTGGAGCAAGAGGTGCTACCTGTTGAGGATAATAAGCCACTTGGGCTTGTGGCTGGATCGGAGTCTGGTGGGCCTGTTGGTTATAATATGGAGCTGGCGCATAAGCTAATGGTGCTTGCACATAACACTATGGTGGACATGAGGGTCCATGAGTGTGGTGGGTGTGTGTTACTAGAGCATACGAAGTTGGAGCTCCAAAATTAGATGAAGCCCTAGAAAGGTCTGGGGTGTTGTTTGTACTCATCATGGTAAAAGGTTTGTTTTGCACCGTAACCTAGTCGATAATACCATCGGTGGCATGGGATTCCCTCGACGTGTCATGGTGGGATGGATCACCGCATGGGGCGTTAGGTAAAATAGTGTATAGATATCCTGACTAGGCATATATGAGGTCAAATTGTTGAGCTTTTAAGATGGCTTCTTCTTCCGACGGGGGTCATTCAGAAGCTACATCTTTGGCTATGAGGGGGAGGAGTGATTTGAGGAACTAGTCCAAAAAGATTTGGTCGTCAAGTTTTATCTTGCAGAGGCTACGACGCTTATGCCACTCATGGATATGATCAGTGATGTGTGTAGCGGTGTTCTGTCTACAAGACAAAAGTATTTCCACTCCTACATCATAGCGTACAGGTAGCTGAAAGAACTGGAGGAAAGTTGAGGCGAGGGACGTAAATGTGTTGTGAGTCCCATGTGGCTGCTCAATGTACCACTTAGTTGCAGAGCCAGTGAAATTTCTTTGTAAAAGTCTCAGTCTAATGGAATCATATACTATGGAGTTAGAGGAACACCATAAGTGAAACGACATGATGTGTTTTTGGGGATCTTCCCCAGCTTTTCCTTCAAATTTTGGGATATCTGAGGGGAGCTTTGTGGGCATGGGTGGCCACGTAGGGTTGTGTCTAATAGGGTCGTTGGTTAACCTTGCCAAGTCTGGTAAGTTTAGACTAGCCATGTATGTCAGACTGGCAGATGGGTGTGGCATGGTCACTGGGGCATAACTGTTAATGGTAGCATTATGGAGTGGTCCAATGCCCCCTAAGGGTATGCTGGGTGTGAAAGGGATGTTTCCTCCAGCTGATGTGGTGTGGGAGGGGCCTACACTCCCAAGTGCAACATGGGTTGCACATGGATTAGGGATGGTTCTGGTAATCCCTGGGATCTGGGTAGTGGTAATGAGAGGAGGGGTGGCCCCCATGTTGGGCATACCTAAAATGGGTGGTGGTCCTGTGTTGGGCATGCCTAGAGGGGGTGTGGCCCCCATGTTAGGCATCCCTAAGGGGGTTGTGTCTACCGTGGTTGTCATGGTAGTAGTGGGGTTTGTTGATGTAGCTTGAATAGCACTAGTAAAAAGGGGGTCATACTGTGATCCGGCCATGGGGTTAGTTGGTGATGTCTTGGTAGGGTGTTCAGATTCAACCTCAGAATCAGATGTAAAATGAGGTGCGTCGGAATTGGATGACTGGGTTCTATGTTGATGACGTGTGGAGTCAAGGGATAATGCTCTACGTCTATGATGTGTAGAGTCAAGTGTACCTTACTGAGGGCGTTCACCCTAAAAATGGTGGGATCATCTTAAGTTCTCAATGGTGAGAAATGTCTATAAATGCCAATGGATGGTGGTGAGATAAAAAACTCAAGATCCTAATGCCACGATGTGTGCATGAGGGGAGTGTGAAAAAATAATGGCTCTCAGGCCAACAACCAACCTCAAAAGCACTTATTTCAATAGTTGTGCTATAATAAGTGGAGGAATCAAGAAAAATGGTCAGAATACCAAATATCAAACGGTTCCTAGAAAAAGTGGTGCTTACTAGACCGAGGGGGGTAGCAGAGCATGCAAACGCTTAACTAAAAGTGGTATTATGATTCAACGAAACATATCCTCTGCAAGGTGATGAAATCCAAGTCAGACAATATGAGTAGTGGAATCAAAGGCTAGATATCCCCCTACCGGGAGGAACATCGGGTAGACAATCCTAAAAATTGGTCACTAGGATACCCCGTTCATGACACATTCGGTTGGGTGAATCTGCAATTTGGTTCTATCACCGCTGTACTCCCATAGGGGTGGTACACCGAGAACTGCAAAAGGTATCCTTCGGTTACTGAATGGATAGCGGTATTCCACTCAGACTTCCGGAACCAGTCTGGCTACTTCAACCCTCCTAAGGGAGAGGCCTTCCCGATAAATTGGTATATAACCGTGTCAACAAATAATAAGGGATTTTTGGGACCCTAAAAGACAACCACTATGTCTCATATGTAAATAATTCAGGGGTGTTATTGGAACACCTATCCCCCCAATCCTACCTAGCTACAAGATTCTTTAAGTGTTCCCCAAGTGGGGTTAAAGTGTTTGTTGAGTTTAGGTAGATTTTAAGGCTCAATTAATTAAAAATGTGGTAGATTGGGTGCAAGTGTGATTATTTAACTGAAAATGAATTTTCCTCGCTTGGGCGATTGATTACAAATTAAAAACAAGACGATTCCAATTTGCAAAAAATAAAAGGCTTTTTCTGAAATGTAGTGCTCTGGTTTTTACAGCAGAGCACTGTGTAAAATTTATGGTTTAATTCTCTACGTTTTAACTTTACCAGTTTATGGAAGTAAATTTCTAAGAATTGCAATGTGCCTAAATAATATTTAGTATAATGTCGTGTTTTCTTTTATCACCTTGCATTCGTAATTTAAAATAGACTAACATACTAATATTTTCTTTTCAACAGCATAAGCATAGGTTTCACACTCAGTAAATCAGTAAATAGCAGTAAACCAGTATATAGCAGTAAATCAATAAATAGCAGTAAACCAGTATATAGCAGTAAATCAGTAAATAGCAAGTGATGCATGTTTACAGTAAGTTTAAGCATAATAGTAAATAACGGAAATTACCTGATGCTGATGCTAACCGTAAGTTGTAGCAGGTTTTATAACCCCTTAGACAGCCAAACTGAAGTGTCCACCCTACCGACCAGCTATAATCTTGCTGGCCCTTGGAAATCAAAGGATTTCCAAGCCCCCGAGCCCACAATCTGATAATCCCGAGAGCAGTCTTTCCTTCTGTTCTCAAACTCTTTCTGTTCGCCAAACTTTCTGTTCTCCCAACTTCTGTTCTCCAAACTTCTTTTCTTTCCCAATCAAAAAAACCTCCCCCACCTTCAACCTTCTCCCCCTCTATATACATGTCCATCCTCGAGAAGACCTTGGGCTTCCTCCACCGCCCCAAAATCCCCTTCTCGAGCCCCTCAACACTTACTCCTATCACCAGTTCATTTATACACGGTTCTTTATTAAAATGTATAATTAATTACTCTCATGGAAAAGTTAGTTGGTTTTGGGATTGACGGTAGTAAGTATTTATTACGGTGGGGATTATCACCCAAAGGTTATCCGTTCGAAACAAGCTTCATTAAATATAAGTATATCCGCCGTCCTTGATATTTTAATGTTATTAATGTAATTAATATAATATTATATAATTAGTTGCCCCCTTGTCAACTTGGACATGATGTGTCCTAATGATCCACCTTATCCGTCGAGGCTACTTTAGCTTGAGGTTTAAATTCCAAGATTAACATTGAATAATTAAATATCCATTTCCATCACATCACGGTTATTCCAAAAAGGATTATCTTGTTATGGCTAACTTTGAAATGGAATTAATCACGTAATATTAATTTATAAATCAATATTTTAAATCTTACTTATATTGCATTTGTTACGATAGGGATATAAATGTTGCTGGAATATCATTTATTAATTAATAATAATAATTAAATCACCCTTTGACAATAATAAAAGGTGAATCAATCATAGTATTCTTAATTATTTGTTTATCACATGGGTACCCTATCATCAACATAGCATCCTTGTTATTATAAACAAAGCACTTGTGAGGGCTTAAACAATTTTACTAATTAATTAGACACTATCATTACCCCATTCACAACAGTTCTTCTATGACAATGTTAACTGACGATACTTGTCCTAGTTTATTATTACAATGTTTTCATATAATTACTAATTCACTTATTTACACATTGACAACCTAACCATTCATTACCTAAGTTGATTGATCTATCCTTAACTGAGTTATCTATGACATTTATACTACTATTCGAGCATGACAAGTATGTTATACACCAGTAATATTGTACACGTACGAGGTGTGCATGCATGGCCAGTGTATGCACATGTCGGGCATGTACTATAAACAAACCCCATTCCGCCTATGCATACTTGCTAACTAACAATAGTATCTACCCCCATGCAGAAGAGCAAGCAATTTCTATAGTATAATTACTTTAACATCCTCGGTTATTTTAACAGTTAACCCTTTACGATTTAACATCATTGTCTTTATGTTTACATTAGTTTAATCAATCAAGTACAGGAAGGGTTCCTACTTCCACTAACTCGGAATCAAGGAATACTAACCCCCCCAACAGTACTAACTAACACATCCTCCCATCATAACCTACGTCCAGCATCCTCCCTATCCTCCCTCTGCTAGTACAACAGTGGGTGTCGGACTCACCGATCTGACCACATAGAACTTGAGAGCGATAGCGTCGGCTGAACAGCGGACCTATCCTCCCCTAGCAGGCATCCGACAATCGTCATCACAACAACATGGGGAGCGTGTCTCAGCACGGCCCTCCCACGACCTCGGGTCTCATGGAAACATAGGGTGGGAAACACATCCATCCCTCTCAACATACTGGGCCTACGCCCTTATCAACTCATACTTGCTGCTATCGGGATTATCAGTTTGTGTTATCGTATCCTCATTTTGGCTGCTAAGGTTTGCTGTATGAACATGTTTTTCCTTTCCAATGTATATCAGATCAAGTAACTGGCTATCCCATAGCCCTTGTGTCCTGTAGGTTAGTGTTTTGCAAAAATACAATTTATAGAAAGCATTTTCCATTGATCGCCAATTGATCCATTTTATCATTTCATTTCATGTAACCTTTTTGCTCATCATAGATACATATAACATTTCAATAATTCATATAAGAAGATGGTATCCACGTACCGAATCATATATTTCACATTTCATTAAGGAAAACATATAAACATATACTGCAATCGTAAAATAAGGAAATCATATGATAATCATAACATCATAACTGCATAACATAGTAACATCATAATCATGGCGAAATCATAAGACAGAGTAACATCATATAATGAGGTCCAATATAGTTTACTCAGTCGAGCTGAGTTCGACAAAATATAAGAAGTAAAGTATGGTGTGTCTAACTAATAAATATGCCGAATCAAAATATGGGCATTACATACACCCACCCTTCGGGAAACTTCGTCCCGAAGTTATGGTCAAAATAGTGAGGGAAAATCTCGACGCATGGTCTCTGCGTCCTCCCAGGTAGCAGACCCGGGGCTATACTTGTCCCATTGGACCTTAACTTGGTCCACATGGCGACTACGGAGCTGTCGAACCCTACGATCAAGTATACGTAATGGTTCGACCCTGAAGGTTCCCTCGTCCGAGACCTGCAATTCCTTCCAATGAATTTTGTGAGTCTCATCAGCTATGTAATGTCGTAATACAGAAACATGAAATACATTATGAGTTTTATGCAAGTGGGGTGGCAGCGCGAGACGATAAGCAACTGGTCCGATTTTCTCAAGAATTTCAAATGGACCTATAAAGCGAGGTGACAACTTGGTACCCTTCCCAAACCGAATGGTACTTTTATTTGGTCTGATGCGAATAAATACACGATCCCCTACTCCATAAGTTCTATCTGATCTGTGTGCATCAGCGTAACTCTTTTGCCTATCCTGTGCTTCCTTCAGCCGCTGCCTAATCTGTATCACTTGCTCCTCCATTTCCTGAATCAATTCAGGCCCAATTAAAACTCGATCCTCTAACCTGTCCCAACTGAGTGGTGTCCTGCACGGCCTCCCATACAGTGCCTGATATGGCGGCATACCAATGGAGCTGTGATGACTATTATTGTATGCAAACTCCACTAAAGGAAGATATTTCTCCCACTGTGTCTGTTGATCCATAACATACATCCTAAGCATGTCCTCCATCACTTGATTCACCCTCTCAGTCTGTCCATCTGTCTCGGGGTGATAAGCTGAGCTTAAGTTCAACTGTGTCCCTAATGCTGCCTGCATGCTTGTCCAAAATCTGGAGGTGAACTTAGGGTCTCTGTCAGAGATTATCTTTTTAGGAACTCCATGAAGACGTACAATCTCATTTATGAATACCCTTGCCACATCTGTCACATCATAGGTGTCTCTGACTGGTATGAAGTGAGCACTTTTGGTCAGTTTGTCAACTACCACCAAAATAGCATTATGTCTCAGAGATGTGAGTGGTAATCCTACAACGAAGTCCATGGAAATGACTTCCCATTTAGTCATAGGAATATCATGCGGTTGTAGGAGACCGGCCGGGTGATGGTGATCTGCCTTCACTTGTTGACACTCAAGGCATTTCGAAACAAAATCCACTACATCCATCTTCATACCTGGCCAAAAGAAGAGTTGCTTCATGTCAGCATACATCTTCTTCACTCCCGGGTGGGCACAGTAATGTGATCTATGGGCCTCTCTAAGGATTATTTTCCTGATATCACCTTCCTTAGGAACATACATCCTTCCCTGATACCGCAACAATCCATCTTCCTCAAGATGGTACCCATCATACTTCAATTCCTGTTCCTTTCCATTCTGAATAGCTGAGGTTACTTTTAGATACCAACTATCGCCCAATAGTTGTCCTAGTACCCTTTCCCTCAAGTCAACCTTCAAGGGAATTAAGGAGAAAAGTCTCGGCCTTCGGCTTAGAGCGTCTGCCACCACATTCTCCTTTCCTTTGATGTAAGAGATACCAAAGTCATACTCACTCATGAACTCACTCCATCTCCTTTGCCTAGCATTCAAATCCCTTTGGGTAAATATGTACTGCAAGCTCTGATGGTCTGTTTTAAGGGTGAAGCTTCTACCAACTAGGTAGTGCCTCCATAATTTTAGTGCCAACATTACTGCTGCCAATTCTAGATCATGCGTGGCATACTGCTCCTCATGAGGTTTCAACTTTCGAGATGCATAAGCTATTACCCCACCTTCCTGCATCAACACCGCTCCTAATCCTTGCTTCGAGGCATCGGTGCATACCATGAAATCTTTATCCATGTCTGGTACCCGCAAGATCGGTGCACTTGTCAACAATCTTTTTAACTCTGTAAAAGCGGCATCGCATTCATCGGTCCATTCATACCGGATTCCCTTGCGTTGCAAGGTGGTAATAGGTTTTGCAATTTTAGAAAATCCTTCCACAAACCTCCGGTAATAGCCTGCTAACCCCATGAAGCTGCGCACCTCATGAGCATTCCTTGGAATTGGCCAATCCTCAATGGCCTTTACCTTTTCTGGGTCTACAGAGATCCCTTCACCTGAGATGATGTGCCCCAAGTAGTGAATCTCTTTTTGGAAGAAGGAACACTTTGACAATTTACCAAAAAGTTTATGTTCCCTTAAGCATGTCAAGACTAACCGCAAGTGTTCCTCATGCTCCTTCTCATTCTTAGAATAGATAAGAATATCATCTAAGAAGACCTGAACAAAGTGGTCCAAGTATTTTCGGAAGACACCATTCATGAGGCTCATGAATACAGCTGGAGCATTGGTCAAACCAAATGGTACCACTACAAACTCGTAATGCCCAAATCGAGTTCGAAAGGCAGTCTTAGGAATGTCGCCTTCCTTGATCCTCAACTGGTGATACCCTGATCGTAAATCGATCTTTGAGAAGACTGACGCACCTTTCATTTGATCAAAGAGGTCATCAATTCTTGGTATGGGATACCTATTCTTCACGGTGGCCTTGTTCAAATCTCTGTAATCTATGCACAGTCGCAGAGATCCATCCTTCTTCTTAACGAAGATCACTGGTGCTCCCCATGGTGAGATACTGGGTCTAATCAGTCCCAAATCTAGCAATTCTTTTAACTGGATCTGTAACTCACGGAGCTCTGGAGTTGTCATTCTATACGGAGTTTTTGAGATAGGTTCTGCACCAGGTTTTAGTTCGATTGTGAAATCGAGCTCTCTTTCTGGAGGTAGTCCTGGTAATTCCTTCGGAAAGACATCCTTGAACTCAGAAAGTACTGGGTAAGAATTCAAGGAAGGTCCTTTACTATCGCTCACGGCCTCCACTACGAACAACTGGCATCCTTGTCTTAGGCACCGCTTAGCTTTTACCATAGAGATGAAACGGAGGGATACCTTCCTCTTCAAGCCTTGGATTTGAATTGTCCTTCCCTCGTCATCGAGGCACAACACCTTCTTTGCATAGCAGTCTATGAAAGCTCTATGGTCTTCTAACCAATCCATGCCAATAATGAGGTCATAAGTCCCCAAATTGGTGACATAAGCATCCAACTTAGTGGTGCAAACTCCTAAGTCAACCCCACAACCTCTCACTTTAAGACCTACTGGTTGCTTAGTTCCTGAAGCCATTTCGACCAGTTTGAAATCATCGTGCTCGTAGGCTGCCAACCCACATTTATCTAATGCAAATGGTGAAATAAAACTATCAGTTGCTCCTGGATCAAACAAAATTTTAAGTTTGACATTGTTTACATTACCAGTGGATTCTACTACGGTAGACTGATGTTCTGCCTGGTGGTTATGCACCGCTGCATGAATCCGATGACTGTTACCCGAACTATCCATGGGTGCCTTTCCTTCCCTGTGCCTGCTGCTTGACTGACCCTTGGGACAGTCTCGCTGGAAATGAGGACCTCCGCATCCCCAACAAGAGAGATTGGGAGGGGCTTGCCTGTTGCTCGAAGGGATCCTCTGAGATGAGTTCCTTCCCCTGGTTCCTCTAAAACCCCTTGCTCCTCTATAGGAACTTCCCTGTGTACGTCCCTGGCTTTGGTGGGTTGCGGACGATGCCTGCGAGATTGAGTTAACTGAAGTATTGCCCCTCGGTGTGAACCTGTTACCGTAAGGAGGAGGCCTAGATTGTCCTCCCCTGAAGTAAGGGCGTGATGCCTTCCCTGTAACATACTGATTGGTTCCTGTCAACTTACTACCCCCTTTTCCATCTGACATATCAGCTGCATAACGAGCATACTCAACTGCCATGGCAACTGAAGTTGGCTTCCACATCCGCACAGCAGCTCTAATCTTGTAGTTAAGTCCATACACAAAACGCTCTACCTGACAATCATCTGCATCTAGGTAAGGAACGTATTTTACCAGTTCCATAAATCGAGATTCATACTCCTCCACTGTCTTGTCTCCCTGTACTAAGGCATGGAGTGCACCTGCCTGTTCTTCCTTGTAATAATTTGGCAAATACTTCATGTGGAACCTCTCCTCGAACAGTTCCCAAGAAGTTGTAAGAGGAGTAAGGTGCAACTGCTTCTCGAGGTCTGACCACCAATTCAAAGCATCACCTTTAAGCTGAAAGACGGCCATCCTAGCCTTGGAACTAGATGTGTACTCATTCAATGCGAAGCATCTCTTCATGCCTTCCAGCCATGCTTCGGCATGCTTACCGGGTCGTCCTCCAGAAAACTCTGGAACCTTTATCTTTTGCAATTCCCTCGATATGTCCTGAAGCGGTTCCAGTCTTGGGCCATGTGCCCTTTCAGAGTTCTCTCGACTTACTTGAGTGGTCTCCACCTCGGCGGCCCTTTCCGACTGCCTGTTCATCGTGGTCATAATAGCCTCCAATGACCTCATTATGATCTGCATTTCTGGTGTTGAGGTTGGTGGTGGCGGTGTTGGCGGTGGCGGAGGTGGTGGTGACGGTGGTCGACCTTGACCCCGACCTCGACCTCTGCGTGTTGTTACCATGATAGTTCCTGAGTTTATTGAAAATAAAATCATGTCCTTAGTTGTTCAATCAAATACACGCGGGACTAAAATGTAGGTATTCATACACTTATACTTATGCATAAGAAATAACTTGCATCATGAGATAACAAATTGTCAGGATTAGCGCAGTGAAATCTATAGTTGTTTTTATTAAACAATCTTGTCATGGTGTTCAGCTCGTCGTGCTGGTCTTAACGGTGTCTTGTTTTTGAGATTCCGGGTCTCTTTCATCCCTTCGACTAGGAGTTGAAATCTCGGCAAAATTTTTAATATCTTTATTTTAGTTAACTTTAAATGTTGCCCTTTAATCTAAACAACCTAATTGACATTAATTTATCTTAAAATTCTGAATCCTCTAATCAACCTTAGGTTTAACTAAAGTTAATCCTAAACATAGAGACTCTAATTACAATCTAACTTTTATTTATGTGATTTTTAAATCAACCTAAAAACTATTATATATGTATTGCATTAAATGTACAATTATATCTCCATACTTTTTAGCAATATATATCTATCATAAATATCAATTTTGAAAGAACTACAATTGAATTTTTAAATAATTGAATTTAATGCAATATAAATTTAAATTTAAATAATTTTAAACATTAATTATTTAGAAATATCCCACTATGCAGATATTTTAATATAACCGGTAAAAAGTTGTTTATAAAATTTAAATTTAAATGATTTTAAACATTAATTATTTAGAAATATCCCACCATGCGGATATTTTAATATAACCGGTAAAAAGTTGTTTATAAAATTTAAATTTAAATGATTTTAAACATTAATTATTTAGAAATATCCCACCATGCGGATATTTTAATTTACAACTAAAATTTGAAATTTTAAACAAGTTTAAACATTTAAACAATTTAAAACATTAAACAAAAGTTTTAAACCATTTATTATATATTTTTTTTTTCTTTATTTTTAAACATTATAACATCTCACGCGCGCGCGTCCACCCTACCTACCCCCTCGTATCTCCCACTCCACGTTACCTTCTCCTATCCCTTTCCACAATCGGCACCTCCATCCGCCTTTTCCAGCCTAGCCACACTTGTCCTTCCTCACACCCAAGACCTCCTCCACCGTTTGCCTATCCAATGGTACAAGGGAGCCCACGGGGACGGATCGGGCTGCATGCATGCCACGTGCTGGTGTGCATGCTACCAGGCGGACTCCGGGGAGGAGCCCCAGTTGAAGGCAATCTTCCTTATATCAATTCTCCACCCCCTCGCGCGCGTGAACTCCCTTTTCCTCTCCATTCTGGCTCGTCAACTCCGTGCCTCCTCTCTATTAATTTTGGGTCTGCAACTCTTATGTGCTCCCATGCATGGGCCGCAACATACCACGGATCATAACGCTGGAGGCCCTGCTATCGGGAGGGGCGGCATTCAACCTGCGCATCAACGTCCCACTGTGGAAAGCGCTCTTAACATTCATCCTGACAGGCGCGGGCACCAATATACCGACTGATAGCAGCATTGCCTCCGACCCCAGATAAGTGCGGTCCCGGAGGACCATCTCTATTTCAGTGGTACCCCAGCGGCATTACCAGTCCAGATCCCATACCAGCAGTCAGGACAGTGTTTTTTTTCCGCGGGATTTTGCATTTTTCTAACGAAATACCCTTCAAGGCTTTGCAGGGTTTCATCAAGCCCCATTCAATTAAAATGGCAGATACTACAGAATACCCATCTATGGATTCGTTTGTTAATACGTCTGTTGAGAAGTCATCAGAGCTTCTTGCATCAGAGACCGTCGATTCTCCTGCAGACAATGTGCCACCCGCTCCATATCGGCTGTTCAACCGCCAGAAAACTATTCATGAAGTCTTTGGGGAAGGAATGGTTGCTGATGTGATGCTATGGAGGAAGAGGGGCATATGTATTGGTGTACTCGTTGCTGCTACTGCTGCATGGTACCTGTTTGAGAGATCAAGATATACATTCTTGTCACTTATTTCCACTATTCTCCTACTTTTGGCAGCAGTAATGGCTCCGCCCCAGCCGCAGCAACGTTCCCCTGCTTCAACTGGCTCCGTGAAACACGCCATGACCATGACAGAAACGATCCTAGCCAGGGCTGCAGAGAGATCTCAAGTGCGCCCCGGGGAAAATGTGTGGGTGAAAGTCGATAATTTGATGACCCATGATGTCTGTGGCCCTGGAACTATCGGGATTTTCAGTGAGTCGAAGGCTGTCTCCTATAGGTTATGCGTTTCAGCGTTGAGTTTGTATGTTGTCGTGTGGCTGCAGGTCATGGAACTTGGCCGTCGGGCTCACAAGTATTTTTATGACATCACAGATCGCAGTGATTTCAGGGCAAATCCAGATTATAAAGGAGTTTGTCATATTGCTCTTGCCCAGGAAGGTCATTGCAGGCCAGGCAAGGTTCTGTTTGGTACAGACTCCCATACTTGCAATGCTGGAGCATTTGGACAGTTTGCAAGTGGAATAGGAAACACTGATGCGGGATTTATAATGGGCACTGGAAAACTGTTAGTAAAGGTGCCAGCAACACTGAGATTTGTAATGGATGGGGTTTGTTGATTGAAATACCGGAAGAATGTCGCAGTGGGTATTGAGAAAGGAGAGCTGATTTCAAGCATGCAGAGGGCTGGGATTCCGTGCATCCCTAAAAATGGCAATCTCTCCAAGGTCTGGACTAGAACTTCACGTGAATCCTGGTGCGGCAAAGAATCACGCCGGAGGTGGTGTGGGCAAGCAGCATGACAAGGGTTTGCACTCAGCGAAAAATGGTCGTCCCAAAAGAGTACGATTCTTCTATGTTTTTCTAGATGTAGGTTCTTTATGGGATTATTCAACTTAATTGCTGGTTTATAAGTCCTGCATTCAATTCAAAGTAGCCTTCCCGTTAAATATGATAAGAGGCAAAATTTATTTATCTTAAATATCTATTTTAGTATTTTTATACATGATATGTTTTATTAGCTTCATGTAGATGACCAGTTTCTTGCTATTAACAAGGCTACCTTTGTGTGCATGGAATAACTTAAATAGCTCCCTATTTTATTGGAGTGAGATGTTTCTTCTTTAAATTTTTATTTTTTTTTATTTTTTTTTATTATTTTTTTTTTTTTAAATTTTGAATTGAATAGATTATTGTGTAAATGTTACATATCTATCTATATATATTTCTGATTCACATGCATTGGCGAATGTTCCTCAAGCACAGCAGAACAGAGATAATTTTTTCGCTGTTTTGTAAAAAGCGAGAGTAAATAATACTGTACAAAATAGTGTGTTTTTTTTTTTTTTTTATTCAATTTCTACTTAGTTTATTATTGAATTATCATAAAAGATTTTAACCCTGCTTATGCCTTTGAATTTTCTTACCATGTCTTATCTTCATTCAACTAGTTAGGGTTTTGTTACCCAAACCCCAATATTATGGGAAGATATAGGAAGAATTCTTTTTCTGTCAACGAGCATGGCTGAGATACGTTGCAGATTTCCATTCAGAGCAGATATAGCCCTACAGTTGGATCGTTTTGGTTTCATATAAGTCGTGGGCTCTTATGCACAATCTATTGGTTATAACTCTCGATTTCTATAAATACTATGTTTCTTTGATGTGGATATTTTAATTTCTCATTATGCAAATTTTATTTAATGCTATATTTATATTTATATATATATATTTTTAATGTAATTGTTGTTATCGTTGTGCAGGTACCTTGAAAGATGACTATGGCTGAGTAGGTAAATTATCAAGTAAATTTTTTTTTTTTTTAGGTGAAGCATGAATAGGCCTGTAGGTTCAAGAGTCTGAACAAAGGCTCTGATACCATCTGTAGTGCTCTGGTTTTTACAGCAGAGCACTGTGTAAAATTTATGGTTTAATTCTCTACGTTTTAACTTTACCAGTTTATGGAAGTAAATTTCTAAGAATTGCAATGTGCCTAAATAATATTTAGTATAATGTCGTGTTTTCTTTTATCACCTTGCATTCGTAATTTAAAATAGACTAACATACTAATATTTTCTTTTCAACAGCATAAGCATAGGTTTCACACTCAGTAAATCAGTAAATAGCAGTAAACCAGTATATAGCAGTAAATCAATAAATAGCAGTAAACCAGTATATAGCAGTAAATCAGTAAATAGCAAGTGATGCATGTTTACAGTAAGTTTAAGCATAATAGTAAATAACGGAAATTACCTGATGCTGATGCTAACCGTAAGTTGTAGCAGGTTTTATAACCCCTTAGACAGCCAAACTGAAGTGTCCACCCTACCGACCAGCTATAATCTTGCTGGCCCTTGGAAATCAAAGGATTTCCAAGCCCCCGAGCCCACAATCTGATAATCCCGAGAGCAGTCTTTCCTTCTGTTCTCAAACTCTTTCTGTTCGCCAAACTTTCTGTTCTCCCAACTTCTGTTCTCCAAACTTCTTTTCTTTCCCAATCAAAAAAACCTCCCCCACCTTCAACCTTCTCCCCCTCTATATACATGTCCATCCTCGAGAAGACCTTGGGCTTCCTCCACCGCCCCAAAATCCCCTTCTCGAGCCCCTCAACACTTACTCCTATCACCAGTTCATTTATACACGGTTCTTTATTAAAATGTATAATTAATTACTCTCATGGAAAAGTTAGTTGGTTTTGGGATTGACGGTAGTAAGTATTTATTACGGTGGGGATTATCACCCAAAGGTTATCCGTTCGAAACAAGCTTCATTAAATATAAGTATATCCGCCGTCCTTGATATTTTAATGTTATTAATGTAATTAATATAATATTATATAATTAGTTGCCCCCTTGTCAACTTGGACATGATGTGTCCTAATGATCCACCTTATCCGTCGAGGCTACTTTAGCTTGAGGTTTAAATTCCAAGATTAACATTGAATAATTAAATATCCATTTCCATCACATCACGATTATTCCAAAAAGGATTATCTTGTTATGGCTAACTTTGAAATGGAATTAATCACGTAATATTAATTTATAAATCAATATTTTAAATCTTACTTATATTGCATTTGTTACGATAGGGATATAAATGTTGCTGGAATATCATTTATTAATTAATAATAATAATTAAATCACCCTTTGACAATAATAAAAGGTGAATCAATCATAGTATTCTTAATTATTTGTTTATCACATGGGTACCCTATCATCAACATAGCATCCTTGTTATTATAAACAAAGCACTTGTGAGGGCTTAAACAATTTTACTAATTAATTAGACACTATCATTACCCCATTCACAACAGTTCTTCTATGACAATGTTAACTGACGATACTTGTCCTAGTTTATTATTACAATGTTTTCATATAATTACTAATTCACTTATTTACACATTGACAACCTAACCATTCATTACCTAAGTTGATTGATCTATCCTTAACTGAGTTATCTATGACATTTATACTACTATTCGAGCATGACAAGTATGTTATACACCAGTAATATTGTACACGTACGAGGTGTGCATGCATGGCCAGTGTATGCACATGTCGGGCATGTACTATAAACAAACCCCATTCCGCCTATGCATACTTGCTAACTAACAATAGTATCTACCCCCATGCAGAAGAGCAAGCAATTTCTATAGTATAATTACTTTAACATCCTCGGTTATTTTAACAGTTAACCCTTTACGATTTAACATCATTGTCTTTATGTTTACATTAGTTTAATCAATCAAGTACAGGAAGGGTTCCTACTTCCACTAACTCGGAATCAAGGAATACTAACCCCCCCAACAGTACTAACTAACACATCCTCCCATCATAACCTACGTCCAGCATCCTCCCTATCCTCCCTCTGCTAGTACAACAGTGGGTGTCGGACTCACCGATCTGACCACATAGAACTTGAGAGCGATAGCGTCGGCTGAACAGCGGACCTATCCTCCCCTAGCAGGCATCCGACAATCGTCATCACAACAACATGGGGAGCGTGTCTCAGCACGGCCCTCCCACGACCTCGGGTCTCATGGAAACATAGGGTGGGAAACACATCCATCCCTCTCAACATACTGGGCCTACGCCCTTATCAACTCATACTTGCTGCTATCGGGATTATCAGTTTGTGTTATCGTATCCTCATTTTGGCTGCTAAGGTTTGCTGTATGAACATGTTTTTCCTTTCCAATGTATATCAGATCAAGTAACTGGCTATCCCATAGCCCTTGTGTCCTGTAGGTTAGTGTTTTGCAAAAATACAATTTATAGAAAGCATTTTCCATTGATCGCCAATTGATCCATTTTATCATTTCATTTCATGTAACCTTTTTGCTCATCATAGATACATATAACATTTCAATAATTCATATAAGAAGATGGTATCCACGTACCGAATCATATATTTCACATTTCATTAAGGAAAACATATAAACATATACTGCAATCGTAAAATAAGGAAATCATATGATAATCATAACATCATAACTGCATAACATAGTAACATCATAATCATGGCGAAATCATAAGACAGAGTAACATCATATAATGAGGTCCAATATAGTTTACTCAGTCGAGCTGAGTTCGACAAAATATAAGAAGTAAAGTATGGTGTGTCTAACTAATAAATATGCCGAATCAAAATATGGGCATTACATGAAATGTAAATGTTTTAACAAAAATACTTCAAAAACTATGGATTTTGGAAATAATTTTTAAAGGAAAGCAAATATTGTAAAAATTGTAAGAAATAAATGGATTTCTAAGTGCTTGCTTGGGCAAAACTATTGAGCAAATTAGAAAAATGGTTCAAAATTTGCAAGGAAATGAAATCTATGATCTAAACAAAGTGCTAAAAACCTTTCTTTCACTTGTTGAAAATTTTTAAAAATTTTTTAATTGAGCATATGTAATAGAAAAAAGATTCACTATTGCTGCAATAATGCTGGAAAATAGGCTAAATGGGCAAAAGATGTAGCAAAATATTTTCTAAAATTTGGGTCGAGCGAAAAAAACACAGCATTGCGGGTTTATGGGAAAAAGCCGCGATGGGCATCGTAGGTTTGAGCCGCGAAAACGCGATGTGCAGCGCGGAAAAAGGCCGCGAAGCCGCGATGTGCAGTGCGGAAAAAGGCCACGAAGCCACGATGTGTAGCGCGGAAAAAGACCGTGAAGCCGCTATGCGCAGCGCGGAAAAAGGCCGCAAGGTCGCGATGAGTGGTGCGATTGTCGGGCGAAAACTCACTATGCGAAAATGGAAAAAAGGCCACACCTGTCGACCCATCATCGAGTACTCTCCCATCGATCAACCACTTCGCATACCCAATATGCCCATGGACGGGGGTCCCAAAGCATCTCGTTTCCCTTTCAGATGAATTAACAATAACCCTAATGCTCGTGCAGCTTCCAACTATAACATTGTAGAGGATTTAGCTTAGTCCCCCGCTGCTATGTCCGCTCTCGAAATCCTAAAAAATTGTCCTGCACAGAGAAAATTGTTATTATTTGCCATTGGTGCTATAGACCCTAACGAATCCAACATGATGGCTTTCAACTTAGAATAAGATGAACCTCACCTGCCTTCATCTCTATCTTTCCAGGTTTCCGTCTCCATTCGTAACCTCGTCATTCATCGATGCATAATCGATGAAGGGGCCTCTACCTGCGTTATGTCGACTTTCGTACGGCAAAAACTTGGATCCCCAACGCTACAACCGTCAATTACCGCATTACGAGCTTCCGATGGCCGTGCAACTCAACCTCAAGGTTTGTTAGTGAATGTACCCATACAACTTGGGGGAAAACTGGTTCTCATAGATATAGAGGTCATTAACGCCCAACTTGATTACAATCTCCTTCTGGGATGAAGCTACATGTATAAAATGAAAGCTGTCACTTCTTTAGTTTTCCACATCATGATGTTCCCCCATGAAGGACGCGTAGTCAAAATCGACCAGATTACATGCTATGATCCCAATGCCCCCGCAGCACCAGAAAATATTCTTCCCATGATTGAACAACCCATTCTTAGTGCACCAATATCATTTGTCTCATCAATCGGACCCGGGATATATTCGGATACTCCCATGACCAGCTCTTTCCCGTCAATCCCACCCCCTCTTCACGTAACTGTAGTATCTGATTTGTGTACCCTATCACACAATGAACAACAACATCCTCAACAACCTCAACCATCGCCACAAGCACCCATCATGCCTAGTCATATCGAAACAACATCGATTCACACAATCCCATTCTTGTTTCTGTTTTCAGGAGTTGTCAACACGCCAGTAATGGCTACACTCAACCTTCCAAGTTTAACGTTAGGATTACCTGTATGGTACTTACCTGCCCCAAATCCCCCAATGAATCTGACCGTTGTTTTAAAACCAATACAACCTATGAATATGTCAAACCATCCACCACCTGGCATACCAAACCACCAAAATCGCCCACCTCCTGGTGTTTCCAATCCCCAAAACCGATCGATTCCAACAGGGGGCACTACATTGACATCCAGTTATGTCCCCCCTCAATCCCGCAACACTAGGGGCAGAGGTCCACCAACCTACAACACTACACCCACAACTCGCACCCCCTAGTGACGCCCAAATTAGCTAAGAATCCCCCAACCCGTGTGCTCCCTAAGTGCTCCTTGTGTGACGATATTGGCCACGCCACCCATCTGTGTCCACAACTACTAGCACTTCAAGAACACATGAATATGTTGGATGACGACACCAACGTTCTAGTAGTCAAACTAGAACTTCCCCCTCAACGTCGTGATAAATCATTGCACACAAACCATCCTTGTGCAATATGCAGAATCTAAGGCCATTATTCACATCACTGCCCCAATCTCCCAGATTATAGAGAAGCACTATACGAGTTGAATAACGTTGACCTAGAGATATCCCCACCACTTATTGAGGAAATATTTCCCCCAGAATATTCCCATTCATAAGAAATTAACACCATTTACATAGTTTCCAGTAGATACCCCTCTCTCCGATCGACCCCTTCCATTGATCCCTTTGACACACATGTTCAACCCTTTCAAATTGACGAGGAAACCACATGTCCACAACATGGGGGCAGGCCCAAAACCTTTCCTACTCATCATCATCGTGATTCTCGTCGGAGATACTGGGGGCATCCAACCCATAAGGGGAATACCCCATCATCATATCATCACTTCAGTATGCCACCATGGCCCACAGCCTCATGGTATACCCCCCCCACCCCCTGCCAACGTTTCCTCAATACCCTGTTGATCCCTCTCTCAGACAACATCTACACAACATTGACACCTCTGAGTTAGGGGGCATGATCAATCATTTTTAACCTTCCCCATCACATCTTTCTCAGTATTCCAATGATCCCATTGTTCAAACCAACACATATGTGATCCACAATCACAAACCCCATGCACATAGCATCGGGGTAGGTCATTAACCCTGCTGACGTTTTCACATGCGTGATCTCAACCATTTTTGAGGTCACATATCACTTGTATATTTGATTTGATTTGATACACCTAGTATTCTTCCCCAGCGGAGTCGCCAAAAACTGTTGCTTGGTTTTTCAACCAAGCATGTGCAAGGATGCACCTATTAACTTGTAATAGCAGTCTTCGAATAAAAGCAAAAACAATTATAAATCTAATCTAACATTAACATAAGCATGTGTAAATAAACAAGAACTAAATCAATAACAAGAGATTTATGGAAGAACAAGAGTAAAAAATAATAGATTTTTTGTATTACCTCAAAAGTGAGGATGTTTGGTGTTGAGCAGCTCCAAGGTTGAGGTGCTCCAAGCTCCAATGGTCTCTTCTCCAAGATATTGAAATGGGGGTCTTCAAACTCAAAATGGGAGGCAATGGCTCTCAATGAGAATTTGGCAGCATAAGGATAGGATGAAATGTGGATAGAAAGTGAGGATCCCCTATAACCTTTTTATAGTTTTTGGTGATGGGGAATACCATTATGGTTTTAAGGAAACCAATGGTATTGGCCAACATGGTTTAGGTCTCTTTTTCCCTCTTTTTCCTTTTTTGAATATTTTTTATATTTTTATTCCCTTTTAATATTTTTTGGGAATTTTGGACCCTTTTTGAGGAAAAATATATATTTTGAGGGGAAAAAGGTGTATTGTGGTCTTTTTGGTGACCTTTTGATGGTTTTAGAGGCTCAAATGGTGGAAAAGTGGACAAATGGGTCATGTGAATAAGGGAAAGAGCTAGTGAGCACTTTTTGGGTGTTAACACATGGCATATAATTTCTCCCTGGGAGATCCGATAGGTTGAGCAGTAAGCTCGTAATAAGTCCTAGGATGCTCTTTCGAGGTTTTTTCAGACCACATGTAATCAGTCTTTGAGATCCGATAGGTTGAGCAATAAGCTTGTAATCAGTCTTGGAGATTCGATAGGTTGAGCAGTAAGCTCGTAATCAGTCTTGGGATTCTCTTTAGTGATCTTGCAAATCGCAAGACACTCTTTTAAGGTTTTGTGGAGGTCACATGTAATATCTCCCTGGGAGATATGATAGGTTGAGAAGTAAGCTCGTAATTAGTCCTGGGATTCTCTTTCGAGGTTTTGTTGATGCACGTAATCAACCCTGAGGATTCCACAGGATGGCCAGCTCGCAGAGATGATGAAGACCTATAGGAGGCTAGGCCTACATCCAACATGAAAAAGGGATGGCTCTGTAGAACTTCCTATGATGAGAAGAATTGAGAGATAGAACCAGTGATCGAGATGAAGAGTACAACAGCAGTGACGATGATGCTCCGTGATCTAGTGACGATGATCCAACTCCAGAATTGAAGACTTGTGCCTTTATTTATTGATGACCCGTGTCAAGAGAATACATTCCTAGCTAAGAGGGAGTGTTGATGTATTTGTATCTTTGGAAGATATTCACTTGTATATTTTATGTATTACATTTGTACTTTATTGTATCCCCAACGGAGATGTATTATTCCTCTTATTGGAAGTGTCGTCATTTGTATTTGCAAGTGTCGCAAGTTACATTGTAAGTGTCGTAACTTATATTTGATGGGTTATTATACCAATTTAGAGGGGTCGTCCCAGTATGGGTTAAAGGGTTATTAGACCACCCTAGTGGGGTTGGCCCAGTGATAATTGGTAATGGGTTATTAGACTCTTCAAAGGGAGGTCGACCCAGTTAGAGTTAAAGGTAGGTCAAGTCATTGTATAAATAGAGAGTGTGACTCTCTCATTCTATTCATTCAGTCACTCACTCCCCATTAGTGAGAGAGAGGAGGAGTGCACACAAGTGTAGGAGGAGAAGCTTCTAGGAGACTATCTCTTGTTTTGGGGTTTTGTATTGGTGCTCATTCTATCTCCGAGGAAGTTGCAGGGTTTTTCACCTTCTTGGTTATCCCCAGTGAAATGCTTTGTGTCTCTTGTCTCTTATGTTTGATATGTTGTACATGTTGTTCTCTCAGTTAAGATCCTAGATCATTTTGAATTAAATGATGAAAAACTAACAAAAACCTCCTTACATGCATGAGTAGCTTCCATTTATTCAGCCTCAGTAGTCGATTGCGCAACGATCGACTCCCTCCTACTCATCCAACTAATTGATCCACCAAATAACTTGAAAACATATCCACTGGTTGATTTTCTACTACCGATATCTCCAGCCCAATTGGAGTCGACAAAACCATGTACATTTATTTACTTATTGTTCTTAGGTACCCCTTCATAACATATTGCATAATCCATCATGCTACACAAGTACTTGAATACTATATTGAGTATAGTCTAGTAGTCTTTTCCAGGTGTCTACATGTACCTTCTCAATTCTCCCACTGCATGGGAAATATATGGTCAAGTACAAACCATAGAATACATCAAACTACCTACAACACTAGCACAGGGAACATGTGACATGTACTCTATTTCTTCTGGTGTCTTAGGACATTGTTCAATAGATAATTTAACTCCACAAGAATATGGACCTTGACTGGTTTGCACTCCTGCATGTTGAAGTATTTCATAACTATCAACATATTTTCTTTGACTTAACTAGATCCTTCTACCTACTCAATCTCTCTTTATTTCCATTCCAAGAATGAGATTTGTTGCACCGACCAAGATCCTTCATGTTGAACTTGGAGGACAACTGAAGTTTCACCTTCTTAATCAAATCCATGTTATTTCCAACCAACAACATGTCATTGAATTACAAAAATACATATATAAATTGATTACCAACTTTATTTTTGTACACACATTGATCGACTTGACTTCTCACAAACCCCGAATTTTGGATATACATATAAAATTTTGATACCACATCCTGGGTGATTGTTTTAGACCATAGAGAGAATTCTTGAGCTTGTATACCAACTCCTCTTCTCCTACTATTGTAAAATCTTCAAGATGCTTCATATAATTTTCTTCTTCAAGATCACCATGAAGAAATGTTTCCTTTATATCCATCTTTTCAACCTCAATATCAAATGATGTAGCTAAAGACATTAGTACCCTAATGGAAGTTAACTTAGCAACTAGAGAGAAAATCTCACTGAATTCGATTCCCTCAACTTGGGAATACTCTTTTGCTACCAATAGATCCTTGTAATTCTTGACTTGTTCCGCTACATTTACCTTTTTATTGAACATCGAATTACTACTGACAAATTTCCTCCCATTTGGTAATGTTAACAGATCCCATGTTTCATTCTTTCTCAAGGATTCCATTTCCTATTCCATGGCACTTTTCTATATTTTACTGTCTACCGAGTCGATCAATTCCTTTACCAACTTGGGATAATTGTCTATGGAAGATAATACAAAAGTAGAGAGAAGTTTGGGTGGACTATATCTTTTGGCTTGTTTCTTTTCTTGACCAGACCTTCTGATGACTGAATTCTATTTTTCAACCTCTTCATTGGATTCAGTCGACTCACCTAAATCCATATTTTCATCGTTAATTTCAAAGTCCTTTTTTTTTTTTGTTCTGGTTCCTTTTCTCTTTTAACCTCTTCATCCATAAAGGTACCTTCAACTTCCCTAAATATTTAATATCTACTGTAAAATACCTTCCATGTGGTTGGATTCCACAACTTACGCACTTTCAATCAATCCTTATACCCGATGAAGATGCATTTCTCCGATTTGCTATCGAGTTTGCTTCTTTTATCCTTTGGGATATGCACAAAGGTATCTCTCCTAAAAACTTTGAGATGTGTAAGAGAGGGATTTTACTGGCCCATGCTTCATATGGAGTCTCGTAAAAAGGAGTCATCAATGATGGCTGATTTACAAGGTAACATGACATGTTGACTTCCTCTACCCAGAATTCACGATTCCTGCACCACTGAGAATGCCATAGATTTCTCCATCAATGTTTTGTTCATTCTTTTAGCAACTCCATTATGTTGAGGCATGTATGAAGTTATGTTTTGTTGAGATATACAATTTTATCTATAGGATTGGTTGAACTCTTTCCCACAAAATTATCCTCCATTATCAGTTTTTAACACCTTGATCCTTTTACCAGTATGATTTTCTTAAAGATCCTTGAACACTTGGAACTTCTCAAAGACCTCAGATCCATTCCTCAGAAAATACAACCATGCCATTCTAGATAAATCATCTATGAAAGAGACGTAATACTATGATCCTCCTAGTGATGGGACCGACACTTTTCCAAACAAATCACTATGTACTAACTCCAATATTTCCTTATCCCTAGTAGCACCAGATGAGAAACTTACACAACTCTATTTTCCATAAATACAATGTTCACAAAAGTTTACTTCTTCATAGTAGTCAGGGATTCCTTTGACCATACCTTTATTGTTCATAGAACAAAGACCTTTCTTACAAATATGACCCATCGACTGATTCCACAACATGGCCAAGTCAACTAGACGAGAAGATATGCTATCAGATTCATAAGAGACCACATTAGCACATCCATTGGTGTTTGGTCTCCCTAATAACTTATACAGGGTTCTAGTATAAACTCCTCTCATCAGTACCATGGCTCCTCACACCATCTTACATGTATCTTTCTCAAATATATACTACACACTTTCATTCCCCATCTTACTAACCAAGATCGGTTTTTGATCCAAACTTGGGATATGAAACACTCTTGGAAGTGTTTCCATCCTTCCATATTTTAAAAGTAGTCAAACTTTACCTCGTCCGACTATCCTTGTCAGTGAATCATCTCCTAGAATAACATCACCATAGTAAAACTTCTCATATTCAAAGAATCATTCTCTACATGGTGTCATACTATATGATGCACAAGAGTTGATTAACCAAGAGTCATGATCCAGCTGTTTACTTTTGGAGTCCAAATACACATCTCTTTTCTCTTCTTACAAAGGCTTACCGTTAGTCAAATTAAAATCTTCATACCCTTTGCTTATCTCACCTTTCATTGACTTACAATCTCACTTATAGTGCTTTGACCTTACCACTTTGTCATCATATTTTCATCGTCAGACCAAGAGATTTATATCTAGTTATAGATCTAGCCCTTGACTTTGATATTCTACCAAGGGTTTTTCCTTTTCCTTTGTATATCGATTGAACTATTACCAACAAGGCATCATGGGTACAACCTTCCATGTTATTTCTCCTCATCTCTTCCGACAACAAAGATGCAACCACAATGTTGATTTTCAATGTGGTATTATTGCTTCCAATATCCATGACCAAGATATTCTAGAAGTCTGACTAAGAACACAATAGTTTGATAAATTTATCCTTCTCGGTAATTTTAATATCCACAACCAACAACAGACTAATCACAGTGTTAGATGCATTTAGGTCCTCTGTAATTAATTCACCCTCACTCATCATTAGAAGATATAAATTATTCCAAACAAACCACTTGTTAACCAGATATTTCGATTGGTATAAGTTCCCCAAATTTTCCCATAGCTTCTTTGCAATGTCTTCTCTTGAGATATTCAACAATATAAAAACTACTAAACTAAGTCAGATTGTACTCCTTGCTTTCCTGTCGATTTTCTGCCAATATTCCAACGGCATACTTACTAAAGTTTTACCAGGGATGACAAAAAACCATTTCTCTCAATATAAAAGAAGATCCTCTATTTTAATCTTCCAAAGATAAAACTTATTCCCATTAAAATTTTCAATTTCTATCCTATAAGTGTTATCCATTCTAAGTATGAATCGACATTTCTGGAAACTCCCACTGAAATAGGTATTCACCAGATCCAGGACCAAGACAAACCCTCAACAACAAAGGCATCCCCTGGAATCCAAATATATATCTAATTCCAATTGTTGGGTTAAAATATGTATTACATTGAGCATGCATATTGACTCTTATAGTTAAACACAATTAAACATTAAGCAATGGCACACAACAAGAAATTACCCTAGAAACCCCTCTACCAGGAAAAATAACAAACTAGTGATCTTAACCCTTCTCATCTCTTCATCAACACTCTTAACCAATGTTTGCAACTGTGATTTACTATATCACAAATAACACTTCATTACATTATGCTATTACATCTTATTTATAGATGCAATACATACACTAGCTCATGGAACCCGATTTAGTTGCAACCAAATGCTCATTAATGGAAATCCATAATTTCCTAACTTCTTCCAGTTATTTTGTTACAGACGACTTGACTTAGTCAAAATTTTATCGTCATTCCAATGCTCGTTGACTTCCTATCGAACGATTGTTTGTTATGGACCAAACAATTATTTCAGTCAGACAATCGTCCTAACTTCCACCGTCTATCGACTTCCAAATCCAGTCGGCCTGTATACCAGTCGACTATCGACTTTGAACATCTCAAATAGGTTTCTAAGAACTTATCGATTGGTGAGGATTTTCTAAAGTGAAGCATATCAAATAGGTTGCTAAGAACTTATCGACCGCTTCTATTTGACCATCTATTTGGAAATGAGAGGTTGTTCTTAGTTTCATATTGGTACTTTGAAGTTAAAATAGATCCGCCAAAATGTGCTAGTGAATGTAGGGCCCCGATTGAATACAATGGAATTTGGCATGCCATGTAACTTAAAAATATGATCCATGAAGACTTGGGAAACTGATTATGGTGTAAAAAGGTTTGACAAGGCACCAAAGTGAGCATATTTGGAAAGGATACCGATGAACACCATGATGAATAATTTATTAACATCTCTAGGAATCCTGTAAAATCTATATATGGGTCGAGATCTAAAGTGGTTTCAAGGCCCCTTGCAACTTCATCATCTCACCCTTGTGTCATTGGAAAGTGTTACATTCCACAACAAAGTTTTAGGTCTTTGTTTTCATGGTTTCCCAAAATAATGAGTGCTTAATCATTTCATATATTTTGTTAAATACTAAGTGATTTGTTGTGGGTAATGAATGTGAATCCTATAAAATCCATTGTTTTAAATAAGAATTCATTGCCAAAAAAATGTGTTCTTTATACTACAATTTATACCATTTAGAAGGGTTTAAGTGTTCGTGAAGCTTTTGGATGATTTTCAATATGGTATCATCCACCTTCCATTCTTTATGTGCTTCCTTGAGCCAACTTGAAATCAGTAAGGATAATGAAAATATGGATCCCTCCTCCTCAATTTACTTAGACAATACATTAGCCACCACATTTTCTCTACCTTTCATATACATAACCTCATAATCACACCCCAATATCTTACTAAGCCACTTATGTTTCTCTAGTGATGAAAACCTTTGTTCAAGGAAATATCTTAAACTATGATGGCCAGTTGTGATCTAAAAATTCCTCCCTATTATATATGGGAAGCATGTCTCAACTACATGAAGTATGGCCATCATATCTTTTCATATGTATATTTACCCAAATTTTGATCACATAACTTTTTACTTGTGAAGACCAAAGGGAATCCTTCTTGCATTAATATTTCTCTAGGGCCTCTTCTAGATCTCATTCTATGACAAAATTCTTAGTGAAATCAAGCAATTATAATAATAAAGTAGTGCACATTGTGTCCTTTAAGGATGAGAATTATTTCTTAGTTTCTTTGCTACATAAAAATACATTCTATTTTAGCAAGAAAGTTAAAGGGGCATACTTTTTCCATAAATTTTCAAAAAATTTATGTAGTAGCCTGTAAATCCTAGGAACCCATGCAATATATTTAGGGTCTTGGGACATGTCCAATCTTGAATAGACACCACTTCCTTTGGGTCCACACATACTCCTTCTTGAATCACAATGTGACCCAAGTATTCAATCTTGGAAACCCAAAATCAAATTTGGAACGCTTCACAAACAACTCGTGGTTCCTTAATAATTGCAAGGTATAGTTGACATGCTCTAGGTATCAATACCAAGTTGTGTTGTAGATAAACATATCATCAAATAAAACTAACACAAAATTGAATAGGAAAGGTTGAAAGATCTTGTTCATGATATTAATGGTGGATGGATCATTACAAAGGGTAAAATGTATTACTAAAAAACCATAATGATCTTCATGGGTGTAGAAAGTTGTCTTAGGGACGTCTTCCTCTTTAATCCTGATTGGTGGTATCCTACATGAAGGTCCATGTTAGTGAAAATATTGGCTCCATGAAGCTCATCCAAGGTATCATTAATGACTAGGGTAAGAAATTTATCCTTGATAGTTAACTTATTGAGAGCACTAAAATCAAGACACATGTGCCAAGTGCCTTCATTTTTTCAATACTATAACCATTGGTTAGGATTAATGGTTGGTACTAGGATGAATGATTCCATCCTCCAAAAAATCCTAAATGATATTTTCTATTTCATTATTTTGTACAAAAGGGTTCCTATAAGGACGAACATTGTGGGGTTGACTCTTGTGAATCATTGGAATACCATGGTCATGCTCCCCATAGGATAGTGGTAAAATCTTGGGTGTTTCAGAAACCAGTTTGTTTTTAGAGATAACCAACTACAAGTCATGGTGAATGACCTATGGGTATGTGTACATGACTTGCATGGAATTGAATTATACAATAATACTAGAGTGACCTTTCTTCAATAAATTGATCTCCATATGGTGGGAGTTGGTAATTTCAGGAAAACTTGAGGTGAGCCCCTAGAGATTATGTTTTTTCCTTTTATTAGTGAAGCTAATGTATAGGTACTTTAAATCCATTATGAGAGGACCCAAAGTTTGTAGCCATTCCACTCCTATAACTACATCACAAACACCCATTTCAATAGAAAAAATATATGTTTTGATATAGTAGTCACCCATTTAGAGTTTCACATTTTCACACTGCCCCCGAAATTTAACTATGCCATCATTTTCTATCATAATTTGGAAATTTGGTACAGGATGGACATAACAATGGGTTTCTTCTACAAATATTCTATGAATAAAATTTTTGGTAGTACCACTTTCAATTAGTGCAATTACTTTGTGGTTTTTGATGTAGGCTATACAATTCAATGTTTTGGGTGTTAAGAAATTTAATAAGGCATGTAGCGAAAATGGGTCTCCTTGACAGGACCTTGCAAAGTGGTGTCATGTTCCATAGTTAGAACAATATCCTCTACTTCTGGTTCTTGAGTGCCATCAATTGTTATGTATTCTAGGTGATCTTATGAGGATATTTCTATTTAGAATAAAAAATGTCGTTGCATTTATGTCCTTTGAAATACCTTTCATCACAATTATAACAAAGTTTGAGGCATTGATGCTCAACCATCTCTTTTGTCTTCTTCACGGTAGAGGGTTGGAGGTGTTGGGATTAGTTTCCATGTGGGGAATAATGTGAGTAGGAAATGAAGGTATTTTGGTTTTATCATTGATAACCATCTTGAATTCTTCTAACTCTATCACAAGCTTCCAACCATGTTTTGGGGCACTACATTATGACATGTTCTTTAATTGCCTCTTTGAGGACATTGATGAAACATTTAAAAAAAAAAGTATCATAGAGGCCATTTGTGTAGATTTCCAATTGGTCAAATGTTGTAATATATTCCATGACTATGTCACTTTGGTGTAATTTTTTCAATCATCCTAGGTAGTAAGTGTCACATTCAAAATTATCATGAAGTATCTTCACCAATTGGGTTCAAGTAATGTATCTATGATAAAAATTCTAATACCAATGCCATCTTTTCCCACATTCCGAGTCTAAATATAGGACCCCCACCTTTAAATTTTGGATATTATCAGTAATACAATGGAGAGAAATTTTTTTTTTTCTATTTGGGTAACCCAAACCAATGGATCTAAGCCATCAAATTTGCACATTTCTACCTTCGAAAAGTGGTGCCATGATTTGTTGTCCTAAAAGGGTAGAGGCTAGGTATTTCGAAAGCGAGTGTAAGATATCTACACTTCATTTTCAAAAGGTTATGTGGTTATATCCTCTTTTTGGTATCTAATCCCATGTCTTTACATAGCCCCTCTAATATCTAGATTTAGTGATCCATCATGGCATTGATACTTGTGATTGAATTCTGCAAGTCAGGAATTGTGCCTTTAGTATCCTTAGGTTCCTTAGGCACTTCAATGTTTTTGTTCTCCATGGGTATTTTTTTGCAAGTGTGTACCATGGTACCACTTATGATCTGTAAGGTATTAACACCAACTTATCTCAAAATGACTAGTGGCTAAATAGGAGTCTTTTTAGTGGCACCTCCCAATGTTGTATTTTTGGGTCCACACAAAAAGGGTCATTGTAGATGTATAACAACAAGATCAACATGATGCAACGATTATTTTGAGATAGGTCTCCCACAACGGTTATGGGTTGTACCATTCTTTTTTTTAACGCTAGTGGGATTATTATGCGTTAATTATTACTACACTAACAAAATTACCAAATTCCTTCTAGATGCGAACATGTAGGAATTTCATTGGCTAGTCATAGAGGATAGGGTTTCCATGGTCATAAGGAAAATGGTGTCCAACTAGGTGAAAATTCATGTATTTCCTATGTGTAGTCTTCCTCATTCGTAGTTTCCCCCATAGAATGATAGATATTTGTGCTATTTAAAGACATGGGAACACATCTCTAGCCTTAAAAAATATCCAAATTTTTTGGAAGCGTGCACGATCAGGAAAGTGATATGATACCACTTATAGTGTTTTTAAACCCTTAATCTTAGAACAAAACTAAGTATATAGACATTTTTACTACAAGAAACAAAAAAAATAGTGGAAAATAACAAAACAAAAAGACAATTGAAATGGAATGCTACAGAGTAAACCCTTTCATTACAAAAATACAACATAAGGGAATGTTCACTTGTGTCTTAAGGTGGGGTGACCTCTCACTTGATCCAAGATCCAAATACAAAAATTCTTGAGAAAACAATAAATTGCATCTTGTCTCTTTAAATGGGATTCCAATAGCCAAAACACTAACTACTTGTGTTTCCATAATTAATGAGTACCAACTACCTAGTGGCCCTTAATTAATGGAACCTTTTTACATTAAATAATTTTCCACTACTATCTAGTTGGAATTACTCAAAGGAGATGTCTACATACATTAATTGACTAGCTCGTATGTAGCCTAAAGTAGAGAGTTTAGGGTAGAACCCTAATGGGAGTGAACTGTATAGGCTTGTGGTTTGTATCGATGATTGTTTCTTTGTCTAGAATGTAGTATCTACATTGTTTAAATTCTTGTATAGTTCCATACAGTGCCCTTTTAAAAGTCCAATACTTGGAAACAATGCCACTAAAGGTTTCTAAGTGGAATGTTATTGGGTGACCAACTTGAGTGATCATGGATGCGATAACAAAATTTTAAGCAACACTTTCTATGTTAAATGGATGATGCAAATCAAGTAGAATGAGTACTTGAGTTGTACAAATATTGCCTTAATATGTTTAAAATCTCATTATTAGGTTGTTTTCCATTTGGATGTTGTATTTCCTCCTCTTTTAATCTATTGATTCATTAACCGGGTAATGTGGTTGAAAACTTGCATAAATCTACAAAACAAAATGTTAATCCAATGAAAATCCTTAACTCATGGATGTCTCTTAAAATGGACCAATCCTTGGTGATGTGAATTTATTTTGTATCTAATTGAATTCTTCAAAAATTTATCACAAAACCCAACTAATTTATACTCTTCATGGCAGAAGAGAGCTTCTCCAATTTTAATATTATGTTCTCTAAGAGTGTTAAGCACTTGCTAACACTAATAGAAATTCTTGTTTCTCTATTGAATCTGTATTTGTGTTTCATATAGATATGAAATTACACATCTCCCTAAAAAATTTCAAATAACATCATACATATACCTCATGAAAGTAGGGTGTGTAGTTTTAGACTAAAAGGTATGACTAGCCATTCAAACAAACCTTGGTTTTGAATGAAGTATTCCAAATCTCTAAGGACTATGCATAATTTGACTTGATGGTGGTTAAGTATTGGGATGGATGATCTCCCAACATATTTATTAGGACTAGCCTCAAGATTAAACAACCCATGTTTAGTAGTATACACAAATTTAACAAAATGAATCAATAGAAAGTATATATCACATCATAATGAATGGACATATTAGTAATATAAAAGCATAGCAATAGAATAATAAAAATAATCCTCTTAATCCATAGGTAACTGTTTATGTGGGAAAACGCCCAAGTCAACTTTGCAAGTTCACTTGGAAAAAGGGCCCAATTAGACATTTGTTTGTTGAAATGGTAAATCGTATAGTTATAGTTTGTCTTACTACTAGTTCTTTAAAGTTATTGGTTAAGGCCCGATTGGATGTATTAATTCTTATGATTTAAATGAAATGAATCTTTCTTTTGATTTAACTGAAATGAAACTAAGCATTCAAATGCAAAGATCAATTAATATATCTCTATTCTAACCTATCTAGCCTATTTAACTTTCCATAGTTAGGAGAGTATTTGAGAGCTACTTTGACTTGAAACAAAAAGAAGCTATAGAGAGTAGAGAAAATAGTTGGAAACAAACATAGAGTGCTTTCTAAAGACCAAGGATAACCTACAGATCATTGAGAGAATATCCATTCCACATCAAAATTTTAGACATAAATACAAGGAAGACATGCAATGAGTATGGAGAATACTCCACCATCTATCAGCTGCACAAAACTCAAATATTGCTTTGAGCATTGAAGATAGCCTACAAGTTGTTGAGAGTTACATCCAACTTGATAGCAAGTTATATGATAAGAAGGCATGGACATAATGAGTAAGAGAATAGTCAATGATTCACAACATCCTATCCTACAAGCCCAAAGAAAGAAAATTAATGGATAAAATAATCCAAAACCATCCACCACTTGGAAGAGTATACACGCACATGTTAACATTGTCACTATATTCAACATATGAACATATTAAATTTACAATATCAAATAAGGAACCCTTTGCAATAGTTAAAATGTCTCCTTTATAGAAATTAATAACAACTCTTGGCCTTCTATTTGATTGACTCACAATATTCCACGTTCTTGACTCTTGGCCTTCCACCTTATTGGAATTTAGCCTTCCTACATGACCCTGGGCACTCCACCTTAATAGATTTTGGCCTTCCTAGATGAATATTAGCCTTTCTAAGCCATCTAAACAACCCACTATGAAATTTTTTGTCCTCATTCCAAATGATGTGGACATATTTATAATTAAAATAATTAAAAATACAATATTCTCTCCATGTGCACTTTCTCTTGATTTGTTTTTTAGTGCTAATCTTGACAAAAACTTGGGAAACAAATTGGTGGCTTTCATACATCACATGTATCCTATTTTATTACTTTGGAACTTATACATGTTGGTGGTCATCCTCCTTGTTAGTTCTAATGGATGGAAATGGATTGGCATTTCTTCCCCTCTTTGATTGCTTAGTTGTGGTGTTTTTTCCTCCACTTCGTTCCAAATCTATATTCTTGCCTCTTTTCCCTTGAGTTTTAATCTTATTGGGGCTACACAACACTTCAAAGGTGAAGAAAACATTTTCTTGATGGAATCCATGGCTCCGAATGTGTTTAGGCCTACAAAACTCAATGAAGAATAAAAAAAGAGACCAACAATGAGAAAAATGAGAAATGCGGGAAACCAAAGAAACATTTAGTATTAAATGGGTCCAATGTTTCATTTTCCAAGCAATAGGTAGCACATTTGTTACCCAAAATAATTGAGAATGAAGGCGAGAGACCAAATCATTGAGGAATAAAGGTAAATATCATTATGGAAGCGAACAATTTTCCCAAAAGGGGAAATGACTAAGTTTGATACTTAAGGAAGAAATTTGTTGAGTAGAAAAGGCATGCTAAACTCCAAGGTTGGTGATTTTCATGTAGGAGGAAAATTGATAACCTCATGTAGTTGAAGGAGACAAATGTTGGCCTAAGAGGATGCCAATGATTTTCTTTTCCTTATTTTCTTTGTCCAAAAATACAAATGTTTTACCTTCTTCTTATTCTACCTAGGAAAGGAAAATTTCACCCACATTTAGATGCAAGGGTACACCAATCAACTAGAGGACCTACTGATTTGGGGAAAATAACCTAATGAATTTGGGTGACAGTCATCACAAAGACATTCCCATAAAGGGACTATTCAATTCCAAAGCAAATCAATTCAAAATAAATATTTACAACCAATATCTAACTGAAATAAGAAAGCAAGAAGTGTACATGTAGTCCAATGTTTGAAGTAGATCCCTTTTTTGAATCTTTAGTCTCATGGAACTTTTGAATACCTGCAATAAAAAAGGAAACCAAATACAATAGAGAATGAATACAAATAAATATTTGATTACAATTAAGTATATTAAATAATCAAGATATTATAAACATAAATTTAACACATAAATTTGATGAAAAAGAAAGTTCTATATATAAATATACCAACAATACATAGGAATGGTTTCACCTATTCTTCATTGTGGCACTGTTCTAGAACTGGAGTCTAAATTTCTCCACCCAGCTCACATACTTGCAATACTTCTCTGTGTTCCATTTAAGGCAAGTCCAAGAAAGCAGAATGATAGCTTTTTGACTAGCTCAAAGGTGAATATTGTTGGAAACACATATTTCCAGATAAGGTAAAAATTTGTAGACATGAGGCTAGGATTGTGGATTCTATGCATAAAATGGAAGCACTATGATGCTATAACTATCCTCTCCTCCTTCTCATTTTATTTCTTTCCTCTTTTATACTTTTTGGGAGGGAAGGGATTTAGGTGTTAGGGGTAGTTATTTATGGAAAAGGAGGTTAGTACAGGTAGAACCCATACACTTTTCCCGAAAAACTAAAAAATATATATTTTACCTCAAAATAAGTGCATACACATTCTATACACTACAAAGGAATGCATCCATCGATAGGGCACATATGAGCAGAAAAAGGGATATTTTAAGGTTTTTTTTACTAAGAAGGGATATCAAAAATGACCCATAGTAGGACAAGGAAGTTTGCAAGGGGGAAGATCATAGAAAATGCCAAAATGAGATTCTCTGCAAATGATATGGAAAAATATTCTATAACACCTAATAGCTTCCATATTTAGTGATTTGATCTCATGAGATAAATTACTTGCTTGGGAAGTTATCAAGATTCCAAAGTGAGCAATTTAGGTCTTAACTTGAAAAAAAATCTCCTGGACTCAAGAAAAAATCCGTAACTCATCCACAAGCTGATATATTGATTCTTTTCTATAGACCAAATCTCTTATTATCTTCAAACGGTAATTCTCATTGCTATTTCGTCGATTTGTTCCATTTCCATTTCATCAATAGGCACAAGAAGTGATTTAGGCTTTGGTAAGTTGGTGTCTCTTCACTTATTGAATTACGACATGAAAACCAATTTATGACACCTCATCATCAATGCCAAACTTCACGAGTGATATTGAGGTAATGTTAATGAAACCCAAAAATATCATCAAAATTTAATGAAATTGAGTATCAGTAAGACCCTTTGGTTTTCATCCTTATAAATCTATAAATCTTCCATGGAACCTCAAATTGTTGAACCTTTTGTTTGTAAGCATAATATACATTGAGATATTTCCAACAAGTGGTTGGAATCCTTATTCCAACCTAATTTTGGTAGTTTTCATCAAATATGAAGCAAAGAATACCTTATTTGCAACAAATAATGTTAATTAGGTTTTTCATAGTTGAGGGCATCGAAATCAATTTTTGTCACTTTTGTTGATTTTGTGTGCCACTCAAAGTCAACATGTCCCCTTTCAACATTTAAAAAATGCACTTCATAGACTACCAAAAAATGTGCGCAAAAGGACATTAGAGGCTGAAGTATGAGATTTGTTTGGAATGTTGCTTAATTGGAATCAAAGTTTCTCTCCACATATCTATTTTTTTCCATGGAATTTGATCCAATTCACCAAAATTGTTTATATATTTGTACATGAAATGGATTTTAATCTACGAAAGGGGCCTTCAACAACCAAATGCACCTATGGGGAAACACATGGTAGAATCATTGATTAGACCTTAAACTTATCTGTAAGAATTCCAATGGTAGGGGATGCATATTATATGCTTAGGAAAACCTAGAAGTGAAACTCATGTGCATGGAATCAACCACTTCCTTGATTTTTTTCATTTAACACAGCATTTCAACCATGCTTATACTTGTGTTTTCGATGTTGATAGTGTGAATCCATTGACACATTTCTACAGGATTCATGGCTATTATGTTTATTTGTTGGCTGCAACATGACTCACCACAAAATTATTTTATTCCATATTATTCAAAGCCTCATGCCATTCCCATGCACATGTGCCACTTTACTATGTCTTGCTTGTTAACCAACTACCTAGCTCTATATGTAATCCGGTGTCATTAGAAGATTGGACATGCTCTTGATTTTACTTTCAGTGCCACTTGTGAAAATTAAGCATAAAAACCTAAGCATAAGAAATGAAAGTAGATAAACCTACAAAATCACATGAACCACCAATCACTCAAATGTATTAGTAAGCCGAGACATTTTCATGCACAAACAAAGACATGGAAATGAAATCCAACAATGCATAATATAAACAAAATAGAATAATCATCATTACCAGAGAAATATTTCATTATAAAAGCAACCATGCTCAATATTACATAGAACATAAGTATGCGTTCAATCACAAGATAAAGTAATCAATGTGTATCCTTTATTCTCATTCAACTCAAAAGACAATCATCAAAGTTACAATAAGTCAAGAAAAGAATAACTGAAGTTGAAGCAAGAAATTTGGAAAAAAGGGTTGTTCTCAAATTTGAGGCCTGAATAAATTCCAATACAATGGGTGAAGCCATGAATCTCCGTATGAAACCTTTAAACTATGAATCCAGAAGTAAGAATACTTCAATTGATTCTTATAGAATTCCAATTTTACATGAAGTGGGTCCCTATAAAACATATTCCTTTGATCGAGGTGAATATTGGTGGCCAACCTCCTGTTACATTGAGTTACAATGGTTCTCCATCTTCTTGGCAATTTCCTATGGTTTTTCATGTCCCAAACTTTCGGGGTTGTTTTTGTGGCCCTAAATAGTGTTTTTTATCCATTTGGGAGGACATGGGTTGTTGTGGAAATCCCTATCCCCATTCAAACTTTCTACTTCTCGGTTAGTTCTTTCCAACGAGCTATTGTGTGCCCTAAACATAGATCATTTGCAAAATTTGCATCCCTTATAAGTTGATGTATTAGCTAGCCACCTTGGGGCCCACAGATCCTTTAGGCACTCCATCTCCAAGGGTTAGGTTTTTTGATGTTTAGTGATTTTTTACCTCTTTTTCTTTATGCTTATAATAAAAGGCTCGTTTTGGTCTCTTTGTAATCAAGTCTTGCGAATGTGCATAACTGTCACTTCTCTCTTCATAGATAAGCTACCACCATCTGAGCTAGTTTGTATTGCTTTGTAGTTTATAGTGTTTCTCCATTCCATTCATTACTAGAATTCATGTTTTACTATACTATTGTGCTCTTTGCAAAATATTTTTGTGGGTGTTTCCATTTATATTGATACCTTTATTTTGTTCTCTAAATAATCCATATCAGCGGTATTAGAGAAATATAATCTTGTTGTTTCTCGATGCATGTCCCCAACGAGATCTAGGTATCAGGAGTTGGGTATCGAACTAATTGAGATTGGGTACAACCACTCTATCCGTCCCAAACAACCTCACATGGTGGGAGAAGAAAAGAGATATGACGGAGTAGGAGATCCTGCTAAGTTATTGCTTGAGGAAGCCCTTGCATGACAAAGGAATGAGATGATGGATAATTTCGCTCAAATCCTTCAACGACTACCAACAAGGGAAAATAAAACTTCAACAAACAACTATTTTGTAGGTGTGAAACCCTTCAATGTACAAATTAACTTTGACATTCCTTTATTCTAAGGCTATATAAATGCATATGCTTTGGATAAATGGTTAAATATTTTAGAGGTTTATTACTCTATTTGAACATTTTTGAACAATGAAAAGATCACTTTCGTACTCCTTAAGTCCCTCCCCCATGTCAAAGAATGGTGGGATGGTTATTAAGAGACTCATACCAGAGACGAGTTTACAACATATGGGATTGAACCCACTTGGGTGGTAGGATTTTTTTATGGGTGATATTTCACTAATTGGATATTTTTGTGTTTTTTTTTTCAAAAAATAAATTCACTCACTGGCCATTTTTTCTCTAAAAAATTGCCTATATTTACATATAATATGTTTTTTTTTATAGTATTCACCAAAATTGACAGGTTTTAGTAGTAAATTGTATGTTTCTTATTTAATTTTCTTACCTATCTTTATGTGTAATTTTTTAAAACCAAAAATTCTCCTAGAATACTATACATTTGTATACTATTTGAATCCTTAAAAAATACCATGTTGGGTGGTTTTTTTTATGTCCTCAATGAGGAGTTATACCCCATTGGAAATTATGATGAATGATACATGAGATGGACAAATTTACGCTAGGAGAGAGACCAAACAGTGTCATATTTTACCTATATATTCCATACATTGCACTCAAAACTAGGTATCATAGATTCCAAATGGAACTTGGTCCTAAATTACCATAGTATCCTACATAGGTACATCCAAGCATGGATTTTCTATACATATCCTCACTAGGAGTTTCTTATCTATATGTTGTCAAAATTGAGCAAAAATTCAAGTAGAACAATAAGTGGGAGTTTGGGTTTGGAAATCAACCACAACAAAAGCCTAGTAAAGGTGGTCTTGCTCACAAAATAAAGGATAGAGCAAGGATAACCAAACTCATGATAACCACCAAACCATAGGTAAATAAGGGTAACAATAAGTCAAATAAGTACAATGGAAAAATGTATGAGTTCCAAAAAATCCCCTAGCACAACACCGATGAATGTCACTCAAAACAATCACTGTTGGCCAAGATGAAATTCTCAACGGAAAACTCTGGACCATACTCTAATTTAGAGAAAGATAAAGGAAATAATTTTTTTTATGTGGAACCTAATGCCAACATTGCAACTATGAATATCCAACTAGAAGAGATAGACGATTCAGAGAAAGGGGAACAACTCTTCCAGTCACATATGTGGGTGAATGGGACTCCACTAAATTTCATTGTTGATAGCGGTAGACAAAATAAATTTATCTTGGTTGAGGCCATCAAGAGATTGAATTTGTCAACATTTCCACACCCCCAACCATACACCATCGATATTTATGCAATGAAGAGACATCCACGTTGGTCATTGATACTGCCTATCCTACAACATCAATCCCTTCAAATATGAGGTGTTGTGTTATGTTGGCCCACTTGAAGTTTATGATGTTCTTTTAGGACATCCGTATATATGGAAATGCCACACTGTTTATGAATCTAGGCCCTATTGGAGAACCTATTAACCTTGAACTATAGAATAGAAAATAGTTAGCATAAGGGAACAATATTCCAATGAGAAATGTGGTGTATAAAGACATTGTTGCAACACTTAAGCACATAAAATTATGATCAGAACATTACAATGCATATTGAGCATTTTTCAACACATTATCACAACCCATAGGGTCACCTTTTTATAAATTCCAGATCTAACAAAATCCTTTAAAGTGAGAAATATTTGGTCCATAAATAAGGATCGTTAGTTATAATGTTTTCCAAAAAATCCACAATGTCCTGAATTTGAATTAGATATGGTATTTTTGCTAACCATAGTCTTATCGACCATCCATTCAACTGTTTAGTCATTCCACTGACTTTTTCAGTAGATCCTCTAGTCGACTACTCTGCTAGCCGCTTGTTTTCCAATGACTTATTGTCTCCAGAATTTCCATAGGTTTGATGAACCATCAATACCTTAGGCTCAAACACCCCCCCATCAACACAGCGCTCTGGAGATTCAAGAGGTGAAATTACTTTTTTTTTGTAAATATGCAACCGTATATTTATAAGAAGAGTTCAAAAATTACAAGTTGGCTAGCTATCCTTGGTGGTCTTGGGTAGTGAAACCACCATCCCAGACACTAAAATATGCTAGGAATATAAATAACATGGAAAAACAGACATTTCCAAGGAGACTAGGTTCCATAAGCTTGATTACATAGCATTTGAGAAAACAAAGCAATGCATAAAAACATTTTATATAGCCAAAAAGACAAAACCTATGACAAACATAGAGAGAGCTAGAGAATGCCATCCAAAGTGCTTGCTTCTTCATTTTGAGAGCTCGGTTTATCTTCAATAATAGGGAAGCTTACGAAGAAGTCATCATCCCGCTCCTAGGGAGGGATCTTTGGTGTCAACGGTTCGGTTTTGTATCTGGGGGAGGCATCCTCTTCTGTCTTCTGAACTTGTTTGAAGTGCACCGAGTCGATGGTGGATGAAATGGGAAATGTGGCTTGAGGAGGAGGGATTCCTGAAGTGGATCCTGAAGCAAGTGAGACCGACCCAAAAGGAGTGCCCCCAGTGAAGACGGAGACCTCAGCAAAAACATCCACCATATCATTAGAAACTAGAGGGGCTTCGGTAGGAGAGGAGACTACTCTAGGATTAGTGACTCTTTCCTTGTTAGTGCCATCATATAATGTGATGGTTTCAGCTTGAACTGAGCTCCTGGGAGGTGACGTGCACCTTTCCAGATAATATTTACCACTAGCAATACTGGTGTCCAAATTTGCAAGTTTTTCATCCAGGTGAACCAAGATATCCGTAATGTTCAGAATGGAGGACTTGGTAGAGTTCCAATTAAACAGCATCTCCTCGACTAGGGATCCCGTCATATTTTTTATTATCTAGTAATAATTAATCTGGTTTCCTTGATTTCCCGTGGCTAGAATATCCGCTAATCAGCTAGATTCCCAGTCATCAATTAACAAGCGAACTGGAACCGAGACGTTGTTGTCATAACCACTAGTGACCATCTTATTCCTGCTCATAGAAACAACATCACGACCGACGCCATGAATGGCTTCACTCCTGGAGGTTCCACACGAACGAGTCATGGTAGAAAAACCAATCTCCCAAGAACTGAGAATGCGAGCTGAGCAATACACAACAGAAAAATTCACAACAGAGTCCAACATAAGATTGCAAATGAGGGTGGTGTGAGGCCTTTCCATCATATCTCGTGTCGAGGAGAAGGGAATCGAGAAGTCCACACGCGGGGGATTCATGAGCCAGGTAATCCAGTTAATGCGAAGGGATGCAGACAACCGAGTCCTGCACCGCCATATTAACGAGAGAGACACACGCATCCGGGGAGGAGGTGAAATTACTTGCTCTGAACAACTCCCCATAATTGAATCTTCCTAATCCCAATCATAGCTCAAAGTTTCACAAACTTGGATTATGGTAATGGATTCATAAAGATATCAGTGACTTGATTTCCTGTGCTACAATAAACAAGTGAGACAACATTTTCATGTACCAACTGTTTCAGATAATGAACATGTATTTCAACATGCTTCATCTTCTGCGAGGAACATTATTATCAACAACTTGAATAGCACCCTGATTATCATAGTAAATACAAGTGGAGGCCTGAATAGGAAATCCAATCTCATCGAGAAGTTGATGAATCCAAAATACCTTTGTACATGCATTTAAAATGCCATGATACTCAACTTCGGTAGTCGGAAGAGAGAATAATTTTTTTTCTTACATGACTAGACCAAGGGTCTAGAAATCAGTCGAAACACATAGCCATAAGTGGAATTTCGATCATCAATTTCACCACCCTAGTCGGAATCAGTTTATTTGACTAGTGGCTTTGGCCTATGACAATATTTAATACCATGTTGATAAGTATCCTTAATGTAGAAAAAAAATTATATTTGCATCCTTCCAGTGTCTTTCTTGAGGATCCTGCATGAACGGATAAACCACATGAACAACAAAGGAAAGATCTGGTTAACTGTGAGTCAAATAAATTAGGCTACCAACCAACTGTCGATAAACAGTGGTGTCAAATCATGGAGGGTCATGTCTTTCAACAATTTCACTCCTGACTAATAAGGTGTATCACACGACTCTACAGTCATCCATATTGAATCAATTCAAAATATCCAAGGCATATTTAGGTTGAGAAATAAAGATACCATCATCCATTTGTAAAACTTGAATGCTAAGAAAGAAATGAAAAATACCAAGGTTAGTCATTTCAAAGGTATCCGCAAGTTCTTTCTTCAAACCCAAAATCAAATTGATATTATTTCTAGTTATGACCAAATCATCAACATACAATGCCACAATCAAAATATCACCATGAACATGTAATACATAAATACTGTGATCAAATTCGCAATGTTTGAATCCAAGATTAGAAAAGAAATGATCAATCTTCTCATACCAAGCATGAGGTCCATGTTTCATACCATACAACGAATTATTCAGTTGGAAAACAAGACAAGAATATGTCACAAAGCCAAGAGGTTTATCCATATAGATTTCTTCTATCAAATCTCCTGGAAGAAAATAATTTTTAACATCCATTTGATGAAGTCCCCATCCAAAATGGGCAGCAAGGGAAAGGATTAGTTGAACAAAATTAATCTTTTCAATAGGAGAAAAGGTTTCAATGTTGTCTATGGCTATTACTTCTTATTGATAGAATCCCTTGACGAGCAAACGATCCTTGTGACATTCAATAGAACTGCTGGAGGTAAATTTGTTCTTATAGACCCATCGACACTTCACAAAATTCTTTCCTTATGGTCAGGGAACAAGTTCCAGCGTCTGATTCTTCTTCAAATAATTAATTTCAATGGTCATAGAAATATCCCATTCTGGAACACCTTGAGCATCAACACATGTATTAGTATCACATGTGTCAAGAACGGGTTCCATTAAGGTAACACTATAACATTGTTTCCGACTGTGAGTCTATTGACCAATACTAACATCGCCAACATCTGATCCAATAGATTTAATCGTGTTAACATGCCTCCGAGGAAAGAAAATAGGTGATGATTCAGGTTGGATATTCCTAGTTATGTGAGTCAAGGAAGTAATATTGTCGACTTCAACAGTCATAGTATATCGACTACCAGTTGACTCAAGAGCATAATTCATTGGTCCGATCGTGATTCTAATAATAGGAATAGTCGATCATGACTCTTCAAGAATGTCAAACGGATCACTGTTCAATGGACTAGAGGAGGAATTCAACAACTAATTACCATAAAATATCTCATCAAATATCACAGTTCTACTTAATATGATCTGTTGTTTGACATGATCAAATAATCTATAGGTTTTTGACTCATCATAGTATCCCATCAGGATGCTAGTACGACTCTTTGCATCCAACTTATTTCTATAGCTAACATTGATATGCATCCAAGCAACACATCCAAAGGTTTTTAGGTTTCCAACAGAGGGTTTCCTTCCATTCCACTTCTCAATGGGAGTAATGTCAATGATTGCTCTGGTCGAAACAAGGTTCAAGAGATAATTGGAGAATTAAAAAGCTTCTGCCCAAAACTTCGTTGGAAGATCTTTGGTCTACAGTAGGCACCTGGCCATTTCTACCAAAGTCTAATTCACCCTCTCCATGACTCCATTCTATTGAGGAGTGTGAGGGATAGATTTCTTCTAAGAAATATCATTTTACAAGAGATATTCTTCAAAATGTCAACTCACATATTCACCACCATTGTCTGATCTCAAACATTTAATGGGTTGACCACATTGCTTCTCAACTAGTACTCTAAATTCCTTGAATATTTCAACGACTTGAATCTTATTCTTCAAAAAAGATACCCATGTAAATCTAGAGAAATCATCAATAAAATTCAAAATATATTTCGCACCTGCTAATGAGGGTTTTTCCATGCAATGGATATCATTGTGAACAGTCTTGAGTCAATTATGTGCTCTCCATGATTTCTCGGAATCAAAGGGTGCTTGATGATGCTTTCATCCTTTACAAACTCCATCAGGTGGAAAAATATTTGGTATACTAGTAACCATATTGTGAGTTACCATCATCTTCAAACTTCGAAAGTTTAGATGTCCAAGTCATTCATGCCATATTCGACATCTGTCGTCGGTTTAAGTGATGAGTGCAGTCAGTCTAGTAATCTAGGAAACATTCATAGGAGGATCACAGAACTTATAAAGTCCATCTTTGGGATCCAAATACCTTGAAGCAACAATCCCCCCCCAAGCCTCAGATCCTTTACGATAAAGCAACCTGACCAAAACTCAATAGTATTCTTCGTCTTGTTAGTTAAGAAATGGAAAACAAGTTTGCAATCATACTAAGTATATGATAAATGTTGGATATGCAACCATGCTGACATTCAACATCACCATTTCTAGCAACAGTGAGAGCATAATCATAAAAAACATAGATCTTTTGTTCAGGAGCTCCACTTAAGGATGATATCACATAAGCATCCTTTTCCATTTGATGAGTACATTTAAAGTTGACTATCTAGTGGGTCTAATTGGTGAGGGCATGTAATGCCTGGGAAGTGATAATAGATAAGGTATATTTTTTTGTAGCTCAATTGGTTGATTTTCTAGTCAATGCATTATCCTCAAAGTGCTTGACCTTACCTTATAAACCCTTCATCTTCTTCCAACAATTCTTATTGATATGTGTTATAGTCGAGGGGGTTAAATCATTGTTACCAGTGATACATGTTATATTATAAGCAAGAAAACACAAAGATATAGATACAATAGACAAGAGATGGAGAGGAAGCAAAAGCCTTTATATTATATAGTAGGATATGCAGAATAGTTACATGTATGAACAGATCAACTTAACTCTATGAGTCGGCTCACCAACCTATATATATGTTTTTACAGACAGTTGCATAACTGATTGTCAGTTCAATTGACCGGCCCGACATGTATTGGTCGAATCAGACCATCGACATGTATTACAAGTAGTCAGGCAAAGGATCTAGTCGATAGGATGACTTAGGCTCCTCCAACATATCCCCCACCAAAAAATATTTCTTCATCCAGAAGAAATGAGGAGATGATGTCTAACCTGTAAGTTGTGCATTGTGCTGCTACGACTGCGGGAGACTGGAGCTGGAACATGCTTGCTGGCTTATGCATAATTCAATGATGGCCTTGACAAGAAACTGATAGCTGATGCTAAAAATCCTCCAAAGTTTTCAATGCGTGCTGAATGTCAATGGAGAGCATGGTGAGGCTAGACAAGCTCTCCATATTTTCCTGTGTAGATTTATCTTGGAGGTTTATCAGGTCGTATCCAAAGAGTTTTATCTTGTTTTCAATGGTAAAAAGAAGGCATTGGAGGTGTGTCCAGATCTTCTCGACTTTTAATAGACTGATACGAGCTTGGATGATCCATTGTTCTTCTTCTTTTTCCAACTTTGATAGCTTCTTGTTTTCCATGACAAGTTGTTCTTCAATGGTTGCAGCGAGTGTTTCATCAATAGTTTTCCTCTCCTGGTGAAGTGTGTCGATCAGTTATTTTTTCCTTTTCATTTTCTCAAAAACATTACCATAATGAGTATACCAATTACGTAAGAATTTTGTTATTGTCGTGGCTTTGTTGGTATATTGTGTGAGCAGAGTGTGGGATTTTGTAAAAGCTGTGTATTGGTTTGTCATTAAGATGGATGTCTTGACAGCTTGATCTTGTCAGTTCTTCACCAATTGTTCTCTTAGCATCGGCACAAAATTTTCTAGTATAATGTACTCCTTGTCGAGTGGGTTTGTCGTGTCAGAACTCGACGGTAATGGGATGAATTGCTGAGCCAGGTCCTCACACTTAGCCAAAAATGAAGCTTGTTCTTCCTATAGTTGCTACAACTGCTCACGGGCTTCAAGTCTTTTGTGTCATTTCTCTTTGTGGACTACATCTTCTAGGAGGTCTAGTTCTTCTTCCTTGGCATCCTGAGGATCGTATGTGGAAATCGGTCCGAACTGATCCAAGTGTACTAATAGTCGAGTTTCTTGCTGGATATGTTGTAAGTGCTATTTTTGCCTCTGCTTTTGTCATTATTTCTCTTGTCATATTTTTTCTTTCCGCTGCTTTTTATTTCTTTGCACTTGTGCTTTGTCTATAGCCTCTTTCTGTTGAGCCGGTCCTATCTTTTGGTCGACTGCTTCTATTTGTTTTTCTGCTTCGGGTTGCTTGTCAGTGGCTTCTTGCTAGTGATATGCTCCTTTTTGTTTGTCGGTGTCTGTCTGCTGGGTAGCGACTTCTGTTTGTTTTTCCGAATCTGTCTGCTGGGCGACGAATTGTTCTGCTGTTGTTTCTTGTTCAGTTTGTTCTTGCACTTTTGTTTCCTCATAGGTTTGTTCTTGTAATTTGCTTCTCTATCTTATGCTGAATGTATTGCTAGAGATGTGCTAGTATCATCACTAGGGGTGGGGGATGGAAAACTGGGATCGACTGGGGATGAGGGTGAAATGGTCAGTGGTGAAGATGGTACTTCTTCTGTTGGTGGTTAAGGAGGGGAGTTAGGGATTCCTAATGAAACCAAAATTTCTTGGGGGAAATAAAATTCAGGGGCCAGTGTTTCGACTGTCTCGTCGACCGGGTCAAGAATTTCTGGGGAATCAATTGTGGTTTAAGGTGGAGTAGGATGTTCCACAGTTGTTTCAACTGGGAAAGGTGTAAAAGATGAGGTTGCACATGAAAAAATATTTCTTGTGGGACCGGTATTTTTGTCTAGTCAGGTTTAGGTATATCCAAAAATTTGGGGTTCTGAGTGAGCTGGTTGGTCGGGTACAGGATTGTCAAGCAGGGATGAGATAGTCTGGTGACTTTGTTCGAAGACAACAGGTTTCTTGGTAATTAACATTAGCTAATGAGGGAAGAGAGAGGGGAGTTGACTAATAAACTCATTAAATTCTTTATCAGACTGGATCTTAGCTCTCAATGGACGGGGAACTTTTTGTACAAATTCAAGGAAGGATGGTTGGGGTGGAGGGGTGATGGAAACTGGAGGGGTTGGAAGAATCTCTTCTTCCATGACGATGGTCGGAGATGGAATTTGTGTGAGGTAGACATGGGGCTAGACCACATGCTTGCTTTTCTTGTGTAGGGGTGGTGTCAGATCCTGAAGATTTTCATCTTCCAAAAATTTCTTAAACTCTTCTTCAACCAGTACCTTGTTTCTGGCAGCATCTGCTAGGATCCGTGTAGCGCAGTAGTAGAGTTCTGTGTTCTCTTCTTCCATCGGCTCTTGAATGAAAATCTCACACTTCCCTTTTCCTTGTGCTTTAGTGCTCTTGTTTTTTCGAGCTTGGAATATCTAGTCAGCCAGTCGACATATATTTTCTTTGGTAAGTGCATATTTTGGATGTAGACTATCCAAGTGTGTGCTTTCTCCCGAATTTTCTGTTGTTTCAGGTGGATCCTGATGTGCTGTCATCGCAATCCCTAGGGGATTCATTTCAAAAATCTGCTTAGCCTGGAGGGTAAATGTGTTTAGGTGAAGTCGGATTTCATAATATTCTTCCTTTTCGGCATCCATCAAGGGTTCGACTATTGTCATGTCGACTTTTTGTGCTTGTGGAGGAATTTTGATTCTTGTGTTTAATTTTCTACCAAGTTCTGTAAATACCTCCTTGACCGAGGGATAGAAGTCCAGTGCTTTTGCTTCTCCTGCTTCTCCTTGTAAGTTCCAGACCGATGTGTGATCGAGGGCCAACTGAATGTGCGCGGTTGGCGATAGAATTTGTCGAATATTCTGAGGGACACGCCATCTAGTTGTCTGAATTTTAAGGTTATGGAACCAGTTTCCAAGCCAAAGCTTGGCTGTTGTTTCCCCAAGCTGACATCCTCCACTGAAGCAATGGAAAGTTTCCATTAATGGGCCTTTGGGTTCTATAAAATATATGTTTCTCGTTGGTCGGATATGCGCCATAGCGATCCGAATTAGCAGTGGCGAGTACCGAATTCTCGACCCCTTTTCCTGGATTTTGTAGCATATAGTCCTTACGATGTCAGCTAAATGGTCTTCCTAGTTGTAGACTTTGTCGTGCGAAACAAAATTTTGAACAACCTCCAACATGTCGAATTTGAGGTCGGACCCTCGACCAGAGCTTATTAGAGCAGTTGACACAATTTGTGATGTTATCTTATGTGTGCCATAGATTATCTTATTTGCCCTCAATCCTCTGGAATTATTTCCTGTAGGGGTGCCAGTGAATTCCCTGAACGAAGCCAGATTTGTTCGCATGGGCACCATGTCGCCCTTGTTGGATAGACCTGTGATACGATTGATGAGTTCACCATTTATTTCGACAGGTGTGTCAAAATAAAAAATTTCGTTATGGTATCTGCTTACTATGAACTGAGCAATTATGTCTTTTAAACCAACGAAGTTGTCTACCAAAGGTGCATGCATGTACTTCAGAATCGTAGCAGTCTGAAGTCTATGCACTTCTTCTCTCCATTTACCATTTGGTTCTTTCCCCCAGTCAACAATGTCATTCCATATCCTCTTCCATTGTTGTTCCGAGACCTTAGCGTTTCAGATGAGCTGCACACGGGTATCCAATGGTGTGTGGGATATTTCTAGATGTTAGAATTTAGTTGTTGTGGATCTGGTTATCGCCTAAGATTTCTTGGGTGCCATTTCTATTGCATGGTTCTCAAGTTCAGAGGTTTGTTTGAACAGTTTAAGTGCCTCTGCGTTTTGGAGTTCAAGCTCTTGGAGAAATAGTAACCAAGAGTCCTTGAGCCCGGTATTTATAGTGGGGAAGATCGGCACGGGGGAGTGCAAAGTTGGTAGCGACATTGATTGTAGGGTTGGCGATATAGTTAATTTTGATTGATAGCTTTTCGGGTCCTCTTCTAGTGCACTTCAACTTTTCTTCTCTATGAGTCGGACTTCACGAGTGCTCTTCTCTATCATTTCTTCGTTAGCGTGATGTTGGTGCACGCATTTTTATTTTTTATGTCGGTTGGAATTAGGTTGTTGCGGTCGGGGGTCTCTTTCGACATGTGTGCGTCGACTTGTTTCTTCTTTCCTGAGCCTTTCATACTGTTTGTCATGCTTTGGACTTTGTTGTCTATATCTTTTCTCATTTCCTTTTCCAAAATTATCTCTCCAGTCTGTCGTCACGATGACGTTTTTATAAGACTTACTATTGAATGGTTTCTTATAATTCTTTTGTCCCATGTTAGTTATAATCGTATTTTTTGTCATGCCTTATAACGCTTCAGTCAGGCGCTATTGAAAATTTTCTTGAATAGACTTCCTTGTAGTGTCTTTAGCCGGACTGAGCCATTGGTATTGATGTCTTTGACAATAGACAGACCCAACCATTCCGTGTGCAATTTTTTCGGTTTACCTTTTACACGGCTATTATATAACAATTCCAAATCACCAACTAATAGATTCTTATGCTTGATATTTCTATCGTGCTAGGATTTCTACTGCTGCTTTTAGATTTCTTGGTGATGTATAGCAATCTGTCAGCTTTCATAGAGCTTCGACATTTGGAACAATCATTCTTTTCTAATATTTTTGACATCAATGTGTAATACTTCAGCAATTTTGGGAGCTTGTTGTCGAAAGTGTAAGGGGACAACTGCTTCTTGACCATATACCAACTTGAAGGGGGTCTGAACTGTCATTCTCTTGTATGTTGTTATGTACGCCCATAGCATGAAAGGTATCTTGTTGTCCCAACCATATTTGTCAATATTACACATTTTTGTTAAACCCTTAGTAAGTGTTTTATTCAAGGCTTCTACAATGCCATTTGACTATGGGTGATATGAAGTACTTATCCTGTGCTCAATTAAAAATTCTTTTGTAAGAGTGGCAATTGTTTTACAAACAAAGTGAATTCCCTGGTCACTGATCAATGTAAGTGGACATATGAACCTTGTGATAATATTCTCATTTATAAATTTTTCAACTACCTTGCTCGAGCAGGTTTCGACAGGTTCCGCTTCTTCCCCGCTTCTACCCATTTAGTGACATACTTGACTGCAATGATGATGTATCTTGCTCCTGTTCATCTACAAAGTATTGGGATTGGTCCAATGAAATCTATAGCCCATATTTCGAATGTCTGACTTGGATTTACTAGCACCAAGGGAATCTCTGTACTTGGAAGAGGTCGACCAAATCACTGACATATATCACATTTACTTACAAAGTCTTGACAATTTTTGTGTAGTGTTGGCCACCAAAGTCCAGAATGCAGAATCTTCCTTGTTGTGACATCGGCATGATAATTTCCTCATGCCATTCCATAATGTGCCTCCGTGAGTATAATTTGTCGTTCATGGTCGAGCGCACATCGTTGTAATATGTCATCAAGGCCGAGTTTATAATGGAATCCATTGATTAGAGTGTAGGGTGCAGCCTTCATTGCTAGAATCTTCTTTTTCTTTTCTGACATTCCTTTTGGTGCTTGTCCATCCTCTAGGAATTGTGCAATATCCACTAGCTCTGAGGGAATAGTTTCAATTCTAAACAAGTTTGCGTTAGGTAGTTCATCTTCAATTCCTGTCAGCTCTTCTACCGTGTTGATTCGTGACAAGTGATTGGGTCCGACATTTGCTTTTCTTGGTCGAGCTATAACTTCAAATTCAAATTCCTGGAATAATAACAATCGACGACATAATATTCCATGTTTCAATGGATCATTGACTAAGTGTTTAAGTTCTTGATGACCTGTATAAAACACAAAAGGGTTATCCAATAGATAGTGTCGGTATTTCTGCAATGCGAATACCATACCTAGTGCTTCTCTTTCTATTGTTGAATAATTTCTTTCTGCTTTGTTCAACTTTATGCTGCTGAAGGCATTAGGGTAATCCATTCCATCATCACCTAGTTGTGCTAAAATTGTGCTGACTGCTATGCCTGATGCGTCAATATGCACATGAAACTTGATTGACCAATTCAGAAATCGAAGTATAGGTGCTTCGACAAGTTTTCTTTTCAAGATGTCGAACGATGTATTACACTCGTCAGTCCACTTGTATTCTCTATTTTATTTTAGTAATTTCTTCAAGTGATACGTCATGCCAGAGTAATGTCAAATAAACTTTCGATAGTATCCCGTGTGGCCCAACATGATTCACACTTGTTTAGATTTGAATGGTGGCTTTAGGTCGAGAATGACCTTGATTTTTCCATTGTCGACTTTGATTCCTACCTTGCATACGACATGTCCCAATAATAATCCGATAAGAGTTGCGAAAGTACATTTATTGATGTTCAACGAGATTTGAATTTGTCAAAATTTTCTAGCAGCAGTCGGAGCCATTTGTAGTGATCCCTGAGCATGGAATATATCGTCCAGTCGTCAAAGTATACAACCATAGTTTTATAGATATATTCTTGGAATGCTTTAACAACAATTCTAGAGAACACAACCGGTGCATTATTTAGACCAAATGGCATGAGTTTATAAGCAAATGATCTGAATTCACGGAAAAATGTGGTCTTCTTCTGATATTCTTTGGCAATGGGTGCTTGGTTGTACCCAGAAAATCTGTTCATGAATGAATAACACTCATGACCTGCAACTAGATTAATGATTTCATCAGCGAAAGGAGTAGAAAAAGGGTCAGTGAGTGTTACTTTATTAAGTTCTCAAAAGTCGACACATATTCACAGTCGGGTCGGATCGTGATTCTTCAGTTGTACGAACATCGGACTTTCCCATTCTGATTGATCAATCGAATAGATGAATCCTGTGGAAAGCATGCTGTCGATCTCCGTTTTGACGATTTCCTTGTATTTATGTTCAAGTTTGTATGGTATTTTGTTTACTGGCTTAGCATCTTCCTTGATATAAATATTCATCTCTCCCATTTCCTGGACTAGGCCTTTGATATCTTTATAATCCCACGCGAATATGTATTGAAAATATTTGAGGAGGTTTGTAATTTAGGTTGTTTTATCCTCATTCCAGTAATTGCCAACTTTTGCCATTTTTGGTCTGTCATTGTTGGATATGTTGATTTCTTTTATTTTTACTTTCACATCCACCCATTTTGGTGCTCGACTGTCATTTATCGGTCGTTCACCTTCTTTGATCTGCGTCAATGCCTGCGGAAAGTATTTTTCAGTTAATCTTTCGGTATCTTCTTTCTCTGCGACCTCCACTTTGAAAGTTGTTCTGACTAGATTCGACATGGATGGATGGTCGTGTTTCCATTGGAAGCTCTTTCCAACTGTTTCTTTTGTTTCTAGTCGTAATCGTGTCGAATGATGGACTTTTGTCGACTGAATGTTATTGCAGGTAATGGTTTGTTGAACAAGTGGTTGCTTATCTACTGATACTGCATTGTTCGTTGGTTGCAGAAATGTTTTGACTTGGTTACTCGCATCAATTAATTGCTCTTCCTTTGGAGAAAATTGGAAATATTTGATGGAATTTTCTTTTAATTCTTTCCAAACGAAGGTCTCTCCTCTTGCTTCTTCCATATTGTACCATTTGTTTGGCAAGTCATCGAGCGTGTTTAGAAAGAGATGCGGCCATGCTCTTTCATATTTATATCCCATTCGTCTCCACTCCCTTTCACAGTTGTTAACATGAATTTCAGGTTCTTTCCCTTGTGTGAATATTGGGATTACAGCTCGAGCTATCAACTTCTTACCTCCAAACCTTTCAACAAAATATTTTGATGCAGTGGTCCATGTTTGGAGTCTTAACTGATGCATGTCCCACCATCTCGCCGCTTGTCCTATAAATGTTTCGACCGGACTCTGTAATCTCCCTTATTCTCCGACATTATTTGAAACTTATTCAACATGTACAGGCGAATATTCTCCTTCTTTGTATCGCAGCGGAGGAGTATGTAATGAATCATTCTTCATTGGTGCTAAAGTTGGATATTCACAGATTTGTCTCTCAAATATATTTGGAATGGTCGAGATCGAGAAGCATTTCTTAATTTTATTTTTAGGAATGGCTTCAATTGTCCAACATTCTTTCGCTTGTAGTTCATAATTTTCTATTTTCCAGTCATACAGTTTGGTGTCGGAATTGTATATGACCGATGCAGGATCTCCAAGATAGAGTTCTACTTGTGCATTAGGTTCAATATAATCTTCATTATTGTTTATTTGATACATTTGTCATATGTCATTATCATCCTCCATTGGTTCTGACCATGGTTCAGCTTGATATGGGAAGATAGGTACTATCACCTTTTGACCGTTTCCTTTGAGTTTAATTCGACCTTTATCGAGTGATATATATGCTTTCATTTTTCTGCCCCATGGTCGACCAACCAAGGCTGGGAATGAACTGGCTCCATCTTTTGGATTTATAATTTCAAAGTCGACTTTGGTCACTATGCCTTTTATGGAAGTTTCGACATCTCTACACACGCCAATTGGTTCAATCAGACCTTGGTCAACGAGTTTCAAATAAATTCCGGATTCTTGCAGCTAAGGTCGACTTAATTGTTCCCAAGTATCACAAGTCATGATATTAACTTACAAACCAAAATCAAGGACAACCTGTTGGACACGGTATCCATTTATTTCGGGGTCGATGAGAGGGTCGACATCATTCTTGTCATTTTGGTTTAGTCGGCATATATTTTTAGCTTGTCTTAGCTCGACATATTTATTTTTAATTTTGTGCAACAAATCAATTAGCTTCCCGACAGATTCTTATTTAGTTATTAGATTGATCATTTCATTAATATCTTCCTATTGAACTTCCTCATTATCTTCTTGTGCTACTAGTTCATGGAATATATCAGATGCATTCTTACACAAATATTTTTGCTTGTTTGGATTCGAATAATCCTCTTTATTTATTACTTTGCCTATTTGTGGATTATCATGACAAGTTCGAGTACCTTTCCTTGTTACAATTTACATATTCTTTGTTCTACTCACATCATATTTAGGAACACACTGTAAGACATTAACATTCTTTTTATTTGCAATTTTTTCAATCATAGAAGGGAAATCCTCCAAGAAGTGATCCCCTACTCCACATTTTGTACAGAATTTAAGATCTGCTCGATCTTTATAAGGAAAATCTGCATGGCAATGTCCTTCATCAAGAGAAGTGAAACATTGTCCAGGGCGTCAAGGTCAGAAGTCTCGACTTCCATTGCCGCGACCATGACCTGGGAATCCTCCGCGTTGGTTGTAATTGTCATTGCACCGATCATATCTTGGATATCTATCATTTCTATCATTCTTGTCGTATCTATCATTTCTATTGTTCTAGTCGTATCTATCGCTCTTTTCGTTCCTGTCATTTATCTGTTCGACAAAATTGGTCTCGTATACTGCATGGTAATTTTTATTGTTCTTTAGATTCAAATGGAATTCTGTTACAGAATGAATACTAATTTCAAATATATGGCACCACTTAGCTTGATTGTTCTTCATGTTATAAGGGAAGTCTTTTGTAGCATGCAAGTCGTAATCTTGACAAATATCATAGAATCGTCTTATCTGTACAAGTCGAATATCTTGCCATCGGTCCTCGTGACGAGAGAAATATTTTGAGTGTCCTGTAGTGGAACATTTTGTACACCATAATTATGTTCCTCCCAGATTGATGTTCTAGATGGATTGTTGCATGCTATCTAGTTGTTCCTCAATATGTCTATCGATAGGTGCCAGAGGGTAGTTTTCATCCATTTCGATTTGTAGATCCTTTGTCAGGGCATCTTCATATGCAGTGACATTCTGCCAATGGACATGCACTTTGATTTTTCGTAAGAGTCCAACTACGAACCATTGGATCAAGATTTTTTCCTCAATATCATAATCAATCTGTATTAGGAGGTTTTAAATCTCTTATCATACTACTCCCTTACGGTTTCTGTACTATGGTATTTAACTTTTCAGTAGCCAGGTGCTTCGCATCCAGAATTTTGAAGAAAGATAAGAAAATATGTTTGATTTGTGCCTTTGTCGCATTTTGTGTTTTGTCAACATATCCCATATACCAAGTGAGTGTTCTTTTCCGCAAAGAGCCAGCAAATTGTGCCATCTTTCAGTCTTCACTGGTAAGTGCATTGGATTCCCATATAGATTCGTATACAAACCAATGTCTCCGAGGATCTTCATCACCCTCATAGAACAGAAGGTGTGTTGTTGTATGCGCCATGTCTGCTACTACTTTGACCTCTAAACTGAGTAGTGGATTCGGTGGATTATTTTCGGTGACAAAATTACTTGCTTGGGTAACCTTGATAGGTACTATTTCCAAATGTGTGTTGAGAGCACGATATTTTCCTTCCATACCAGTGTCTGGAACTTCGGTCGGTTCGTTGGGTCTCGGAAGTCAGATTTCTTGAATAATTCTGTCGAAATCTAGAAAAAATTCTGCTCAATCTGGATTTCACTTCTCCTCAGGTTTTTCGAAGAACTCAACGATTCACTCAATGCTGGTAGTGGAAGGGGGGGGACTTCCGAACAATATGGATAGGGTACGTGGAAACTTCTATTTGAAAACTTGGGCTGAAAAGTGATCCAACTTCCTTATTCTGGTCGATGAATTAATAGTCTGTCGACTTCATCACCTTCATTGCTTTGTTGAATCCAAATGCCCTACTAATCATCGTAAAGTCCTAAATATTCTTTGACAATATCCTGCACTCGAACACTCTAAGTTAGATGCAGTGGATACTGTGGCATTATTACCTCGGGTATGTTTACTTGGAGAGAAATACCACGCTCTATCCACAAGTATTCATCCATTGGCGACAAATCTTCATCAACGCCCCTTTATTGTTGAGATCGACTCGAATCTGGAGGATTTCCTTCCTCACTTATCGTGATGCCCTATCTTCATCTTTTCTGAAGCATGCTCGCTTGCTCTCTTAATTCGTCTCGCCTTTTTTCCCTCTTCTCCTGCTCAATCTTCTAGATATTTGGAGTGATTTTATGACTCATTTCTCTATCTTTGTCAAATTTGTTGGATATTTTACTACTCGCCATGTATCCTTTTCATTTTTCGACCTTTGTCATGCATCTACTTCATCAGAACATGTTTGGATACCCCCCCAATGCTGGCCCAAAGTTCTCTCAGAAATTGGGGAAGTACGAAACTTCATTTGTTCAAGAAATACTCCCACTTTCTTTCTTTTTCTACCCAATTTGAGTTTGGAAGTGGCAGAGACAACAAGGGTCGAGTCTCGACAATATGCTCTATGCCTTTGTCGATCAGGAACTTGAACATAAGTGTTGGAAAATAACAGAGAAATTGGTCGGTAAGGTCGGTGTAAAACCTTTTCTGCACATCGTCAACGGACACTCACTCTTCAATCGTGCATTCTTCACAGAACTCGTCGGAAATATTCTCGCACCATTTAGATAGATTCGTACGGCCTCTGTTGATCATATTTTTGATTAACTTGCGCTCCTTCTCATCTACTAGTCTTTTCATCCAGGAGCTTCTTCAGCGCGAGTGGCATGGATTCCAAGAACTTTTCATGTGTCTCACAAAATATTTTTTCTCTTGCTTGAGCAATTGTTAGCTTGTTTCTTCTCGCTTAATTTTGCAGGTAATTAGTAATATTTCTCTCCCACCAATCCTTAATCTCTTGCTCTGATATCATTGATCATGCTAACTATCATCTTATGTATGCATTACCGGCAATGGAACCAATGTTGTAGTCAATGGGGTTACATTGTTACCAGTGATACATGTTACATTATAAGTAAGAAAACACAAAGATATAGATAGAATAGACAAGAGATGGAGAGGAAGCACAAGCCTTTATATTATATAGCAAGATATGCATAATAGTTACATGTATGAACATATCAACTTAACTCTATGAGTCGGCTCACCATCCTATATATATGTTTTGACAGACAGTTACATAACTGCTTGTCGGTTCAACTAAATGACCCGACATGTATTGGTCGACTTAGACCGTCGACATATTTTACAAGTAGTCGGGTGGAGGACCTATTCGACAGGAGAACTTAGGATCCTTGTTGTATGTAGGAACTTCAACACAACATTCAAGCATAGATTATAGCACACACAAATATCCATCAATAAGAACAAGAATGGATTCGAACGTTCAACTATATTATTCATCTTTGAAAGGTATATTTATACATAGGGAATCTAGTTGGAGCGGTTACACCTACTCCAACGAACCATTCATTAGCTTATACAATTTATATGAGGATTATTACAAGGCCTAAAGGCCCCGCCAACATCTCCCCCACCAACAAAACCTTTCTTTGTCCCGAAGAAAGCAGGAATAACCATGAGTTGTGATTTCTTTATCCTTCGTCAACAATTTGGTAGTGATAAATCGAGCCTCACCCTTTCACCTTCCTGCCGACATTCATCTCCATCGGTCCAGGAACTACGAGGGCTTCCACGCTCTACCTTTTACACCATCTAACCAACTTCCTTCAAACTTCTGAACTTGCACTCAAGAGATGCTTCTATATTTCAGCACCGGGGGGATTTTGTCGTCATCTTTATCATTAAGCTATTTTCCGTGTGTTGTAAGGTGGCTTGTGCTTGAATGTAGTCATCATCGAATTCATCTATCGTGAGGCTTCCTATAAGGTTGTAATTTTTTTGTTGCTTGTGGTCAATACCGACTGATATTGGTCGTAGCCGACTAAATTGACTCGACCCAACTGGACTCGACTCAAATCTACTTATATAAGTTGGCGAAAGTTGGCGAAAGACTGACTGATCTACATACATTAAAGGGATCACATGCCTCTGTTGAGAGGCACGTTTCATCCCCTCTTTTAATTGACTTCACTTATGTAAGGTAAAGTCACCCGTAAGCTAGTGACTTATTCGACTCAATATAAGAATTACATATAGTACTAACCTACAAAGAGATCGACCATTTTTCAACAAACTAGAGATCGACCATAGTTTCTAAGTCAACCAATTACAATTTGCATATAAAATAATGTAGGATAATCATCGACCTAAATATACAAATTGACCAGAATGTGGGCTTGACCATATTTGAACATCAACAAGGGCTTCATCTTTCAACCACATAGTGACTCGACTAAATTTATTTACTTTGACGGTATGTGTTCACTATTTATAATTCCAACATATTGACCATAAAACAACACTTATGACTTCATCGATCGAATCGATCACGAATTCCTTTCAACTTCGACCCACTTTTAACAAATAATACCAACCTTATGTTTTTAAAATGGACTCGTCGACTTAACCCTTTAGACAACTGTTGGTCAAAAGGAAAATAAAATAGTCAATACATATGGTCGAGGGTCGACTTCATTCTGTAGTAATTGAGTTTCTGGCGATATAATTCACAAGCAGGTTCCCTGATAGATGGAGGTGAATCCGTCGTTCTCCCCATGTTTTGACAACAATTTAATTCTCGCGCTCGGTCATAGCTAATGTAACGATTGTTATCAATAAAATCAATTTGATTTAAGCACATAACGTTGCAATCGCAGGACAACGGAATGAGCAACCAACTATGATCAACTGCCTGCTTCGGTGGCTGGCCGCCAACATATCCATATATACAGAAATTGCGCATTAATCAGTTATTGATCGGAAACATGTTTTCAATGGTGGATAGTTTTGCTTTCTTACATTCTTGCCAGTAGTCTCTATGGATGCTCTGGTCGTTGGAGGATTGAAAAGAAAAACTTAGGACGACTAACAAAATTTCCACATCGACGAGAAGGCCGGAGTAGTCGACATCTCCCCATAAATTTTGTCGTGCATTCAGTAAGTCGGTGGTAGAAAAAATCTGGACGTACAATCTTTTTCCTTCATGCTAAAGTCAAGACATAACTCTTGAAATCTCCATATGCGATCAATATATCCATAGTCGACAGGAGACTGCACAAGTCGATGAAGAATAGTCGACGGACTATTGTTGATGACCGACTGATTATGCTGAAAACATGATGCTAGTTGAGTATACTGACGGACGAAAAAATTACTTTAGTCAAAATACTACTAGGGTTTCGACAGAATTTTCTTGTCAGTGGTTGGTCGAAATCTCAGTCAGCAATCTCCATCAATCGACATTCTCCATTAGTCTGTAAAACATGTCCACAAAATGATTGTGCAATAAAAAAATTCCAGCAGATTAGATTGGTCGATGAGTGGAATGATGCAGCCAGGTTAAAATGGTCGAGCATATTGTATTGAAAACAATGCGACGAGAAATCAAAAGAATGCAATTGGTGAATGCTTGGTCGAGGGCCAACAAAGTAGTTTGTCAATAAATTACTTTTGGTATTTAATATCAAAGTCAACTAATGCCAAAATGTATAAAATAAATGAAACACTTTCTCCCCGAGCAGATGTTTGCAGATTTCCTCGATCGATTCCCTCCATCAGGCTGTTGGATTTTTTTACTTGAGCAACATGATTCGCAGGTCGACGTCAACGGATCTCCACTTATCATAGGATCAGTTAATATTCATTCCAAGTTGGGTAAGGAACCATTTGGACTTCAACGACCAACAAATTTAAAATTCTTCACCCGTCAACTGTAGATATTCTACTAGAGAGATTTCGACCACACATCGACTAAAATTCAAAATTAATACTTACATCCTCCTGGTGATCGCTGGAAAAGGAATGAACATAATTGCAGCTATTTAACATTATTATGATTCGCTTCGCCGAATGTTTTTCCTCGAGCAAGCAAGTCGATGAGATTAAAGGCAACATCTAGTAGTCGATAGGCAGGTTCAAAACGAGTAGTCTTTAATATTTATTACGCATGAATAGTCTTTAACGTTTTCCTTGCAGGTTTCTTCTACCTCACGCTTCATTTCAGGTTCGAACTGGTCCTCATATGCTATTGCTGTCACCCAACCGAATGGAGGTCGGCAATGGCACCATATGTTTTATGCAGGAACTTTAGCACAATATTCAAGCAGAGATTATATCACACACAAATAACAATCAATAAGAACAGGAATGGAGTCAAACGTTCAATTGTCTTATTTGTAAGAAAAATAGGATCGCAATAAAAATGCAAATATAATCACACAAACACATTACAAGAGAGACACGAATATATCATGGTTCACCCAAGATGAGCTACGTCC